>OU342434.1:15809421-16196101 GCA_910589575.2 Carcina quercana | reverse complement strand
CCGTCACCACCAACCACGCCCAAAAATCATCGGGAACCGCCCACAGTCGCTCCCAGGCCCTTCTTGAGCCGCCGTAAGTGGTTTTTGAGACCACCCACCGCCGCCCACCGCCACCCACCACCACCCACCAAGCTCAAAAATCTTCGGAATTCACTCACAATCGCTCCCCGGCCATCCCGGAGCCGCCTAAAGAAGTTTTTGAGACCACCCACCGCCACCCACCACCACCCACCACGCCCAAAAATCATCGGAATTCACTCACAGTCGCTCCCCGGACACCCCGGAGCCGCCCAAAGTGATTTTTGAGACCACCCACCACCACCCACCACCACCCACCACGCCCAAAAATCATCGGAATTCACTCACAGTCGCTCCCCGGACACCCCGGAGCCGCCCAAAGTGGTTTTTGAGACCACCCACCGCCACCCACCACCACCCACCACACCCAAAAATCATCGGAATTCACTCAGTCGCTCCCCGGCCATCCCTGAGCCGCCCACAGTGGTTTTTGAGTCCACCCACCACCACCCACTACCACCCACCACGCCCAAAAATCATCGGGATTGACTCACAGTCGCTCCCCGGACATCCCGGAGCCGCCCACAGTGGTTTTTGAGACCACCCACCGCCACCCACCACCACCCACCACACCCAAAAATCATCGGAATTCACTCACAGTCGCTCCCCGGCCATCCCTGAGCCGCCCACAGTGGTTTTTGAGACCACCCACCACCACCTACCACCACCCACCACGCCCAAAAATCATCGGGATTGACTCACAGTCGCTCCCCGGACATCCCTGAGCCGCCCACAGTGGTTTTTGAGACCACCCACCGCCACCCACCACCACCCACCACACCCAAAAATCATCGGAATTCACTCACAGTCGCTCCCCGGCCATCCCTGAGCCGCCCACAGTGGTTTTTTGAGACCACCCACCACCGCCCACCACGCCCAAAAATCATCGGAATTCACTCACAGTCGCTCCCCGGACATCCCGGAGCCGCCCAAAGTGTTTTCGAGTCACGGTCTACAAGGTCACCGAAGTCAAGATAAAGAAGTCAAGATCTCCAAGGTCAAGGACCAATTGAAGCTGACGACCAAAGCCAACAAATCCAAACCCAGAAAAACCACAAGCGTGTCACCTCAGCTGAACCGGCGATCGTCGGAAGCCGATATAGATCTTAAGCTAGATATAGATAGATTAGTTATAGTCTCATACATATATAATATATACATATATATTTAATTAGAATTATACAGATATTTTATCACAATGTCGAGCCGAAGCACATCATCCCAAGTCAGCGACAAATCATCAAAATCGTCCGCATCTAGTAGCAGCAGTAGATCCAAAATCGATAAAGTGCCAGCTCAAGAGGTGAGCTCATATTCTGCTTCCTCAGCAACAACAAAGGGCCCAAAGTCACTGCTACAGAAGGTTCTGAGAAGGCAAACAAAACAAGAAGACTCAAAGCCCAAGACACCACAAAACAAACCCGCAACAGAGTCGGTATCTCCTGCCCCCCGGGTAAGAGAGGAAGTAGTGGTGTCACCCACGGTCAGCATGGGAGAGAGTCTCTCACACTCCTTCGATTCAACAGTGTCACCGACCGCACAAAGCAGCACCCGGATGAGTATGATCCGCACATCCGCAGGCAGAAGAGTCCCCGTGGAAATGTCCACGAGCGCAGCAAACGAGTGCTTGCTTAATGCCAAAGAAGCCCTGGAGGCGGCAGGCAATATGAAAAGAGAGTGCAAGGCCACTGCTCTCGAAAACCTGCAGGCACTCTATGAAATTCTGCTGAGCGTGGCAGACTCCAGAACGCGACACATCAACAAGCTGCAGGAAGAGCGAACAAGGCATGCCAGGGAGCTCTTGGCGGCGGAACGGGCCCACCTAAAAGATAGACAAGAGCTCGACAGTCAAATTATATCAAAACTTAATACTGCGCAGCAAGAGATCACAGAGTCTCTCAAAGAAGCCAAACAAATCCGTCTCTGGCTAGGCCACGAGACGGAGCAGCCGTACAGAGAAATAACCGAGATACGAAAAGCTATACAGGTGATCAACAACAAAATCACAGCCGAAGCTGAAAAATCAAGCTTACAGCCTGGAGGCATTGAGAAAAAGAAATGGGAGAGTCTCCAGGCCGATGTAAGCAAGCTAGGCCCATGCATACGTAGTGTCTCCAACCAATTAGACCAACTAAGAAGAGAAATCAAGGAGATGTCCACCCGTAATCTCTCTCCTAGCACCAGCGCAGACACAACAAAGCCTCAAAGCCCCCCAAACAATCTCTCACCACCAGCCCCCAAAATTGACACCAAAAAAATCGAACTAGAAATGGCAAAAATGAGGCTAGCCATTGTAACGCTAGCCGAAAACCCCAAACCAGAACCACAGGAGCGGACGAAGCATAACAACGAGACAGCCAACCTCCAACACGAAATGGCTCTAACAAGGCGTCAACTAAACACAATAGAAACAGATCTGCGAACCCTTATCCAAAAGGCAGACACAGCCATACCTCCGCCCACCAACTTAGGAACAGAAATAATCATGAAGGATACCCAGGACGTCCTGCTCAACCTGGTAGAGGAAGTGCAACAGCTGCGTACAGAAACGCCAAAGCAAAACTACGCACAGGCTGCAGCCAGTCCACCGAAGCCCCAAAATCACACCCTCATAATAACATCCAAGGACCCCAAACACACGGGAGCGAACGTCCTGTTGAAGGTAAGGGACGCCCTGGACTTCAAAAAGACTGGGGTGAAAGTAAATAAAGCAAGGCCTGCGAGAGACCAAAAGGTTGTTTTAAGCTGTGCTAGCAGCAAAGACCTTAAAACAGTCACGGACAAAATAAGAGCCAGCGGAGGGTTCACCGTAAAAGAGGCCGTCAACGCAAAACCCTTAGTATGTCTCAAAAACGTCCTGGGGTACCACACCAATGCCGATCTAGAGGAGATGATAAAGTCTCAAAATAGTCATCTCCTGCAAGGTGTGGATATGTCCAAAGAGACAGTAAGGGTGCGTTTCAGGAGGAAAGCGAGAAACCCGCTAGAATGCCACCCAGTACTCGAACTGACACCAGAAATCTGGAAGCGCTTCACGCAATCACAAAAACTGTACGTCGGCCTGCAAAGAGTGACCTGCGAAGACCACTCACCGCTTGTGCAGTGCACTAAATGTCTCGGGTACGGGCACACTAAATCAGTGTGCAAGGCAACCCACGAAGTGTGCAGCTATTGTAGTGAACACCACACATGGCAAGAGTGCACTGCACGGACGGAGCGTAAGCAACCGAAGTGCGCAAATTGCGTGAATGCAAAAAGGGAAGCAGCAGATGCTACCCACAATGCTTTCAGCGGACAGTGTCCAGAAAGAGTGAAATGGGACAGCATAGCGAGGTCTCGAGTATCCTACTGCTAAGGGCACCGACGAAAACCCAACAAATCCTCAGACGGACCGATCTAGAGCCGGGATACGCTTTATCCAAGCCAACCTGCAACGCTCCAAGAACGCCACAGCGGAACTCCACCAGGCGATACACGACCGGGGGATTTCAATTGCTCTGATCCAAGAACCCTACGTGGGAAATCAGGGCATTTTGAAACAATACTCCGGAGCACGGGTCATCCAATGCACCCTGAACCGCCAAAAGCCAGTAAAGGCGGCGATAGTGGTTTACGACAACAATCTGGAAGTCATTCATGACCCCCAACTCGTAACCGAAAACATCGCTGCCGTTTACATTAAGGCAGGACCGCTAGCAATTGGGGTAGTGTCGGTCTACTTTGAGGACACCGAAGACATTGAGCCATACCTAACAAAAACCAGATCAGTGTGCAGAAAACTGGGCACGGCCAACATACTCCTGGCGGGCGACGTCAACGCCTGGAGCCACTGGTGGGGCAGCAACTCCGAAAACCACCGTGGCGGTGCTTACCACGCCTTCCTTACTGAAATGGACTTCGAAATCCTGAATAACGGCGACACGCCCACTTTCGAGACCTACAGAGGTGGAAAGCTGTGCACAAGCATAGTTGACGTCACATCATGCGGCCTGCCGCTGCTAGGCAAGATAGAGAGCTGGAAAGTCGACAGAAGCGTGACAACATCCGACCACAACGCAATCACCTTCAGCCTGCGCCTAGAGAAAGCATTAGAGCCCCTAAAGCCAATCACTACGCGCAAGTACAACACCAAAAAGGCTGACTGGTCGGACTTTGCAACGCAACTGCAGTCAGCTCTAGCGGAAGCAGATATCAACAAGCCCAGAATACAAAAGATAAGCAGCCAAGAAGATCTGGAGGAAGTCCTGACCCTCTATACAAACACCATCCATGCGGTGTGCGCCGCCACGATACCACGAATGCGTCCTTGGAAAGGCAAAGCAATACCGCCATGGTGGTCAAACGCCCTAGACAGGACGAAACAAGAAGTCCTCAGGAGGAAAAGGAGGATCAGGAACGCAGCCCCACACAGAAGGCAGCATGTTATAAACGAGTATGTGGCCGCAAAGGAAGAATACCTACAATTATCTGAAGAAGCCCAAACCACTGGATGGAAGGATTACTGCTCGAAACAAGACCGCGAGAGCGTGTGGGACGGAATCTACAGAGTCCTAAGGAAAACAGCCAGGAGAGAGGAAGACATGCTTCTGAGAAGCCCAACAGGTGAAACCCTTAGCCCGGAGCAGTCAGCCCAACTCCTGGCAAAAACTTTTTACCCAGATGACTCGACAGAAGCTGAAAAACCGCATCACGTCACACTCAGAAGACTCACCGAGGACCGTCGACCGGAGGACATAGCAGAACTGTCGGAAAATGATCCGCCATTTACGGGGACAGAAATTGACGCGGTTCTAATAGCACTGAATCCAAAGAAAGCCCCAGGCCCAGACGGACTAACCGCAGACATCTGCTCGGCTGCCATCCTGTGCGACAGTGAAGCATTTCTGGCATTAGCAAACAAATGCTTATCACTCTCGTATTTTCCGAAGCAATGGAAGGTAGCCCACGTATGTATCCTCCGCAAGCCTGGAAAGGACGACTACACCCATCCCAAGTCTTACAGGCCAATCGGATTACTACCGGTCCTCGGAAAAATAGTAGAGAAAATGCTGATTTCCAGAATTCAGTGGCATATTTTACCGAGCTTAAACAAAAGCCAATACGGGTTCATGCCGCAGCGCGGAACCGAGGACGCCCTTTACGACCTCATGAGACACATCAGAACTGAGATAAACAATCGAAAGATAGTACTCATCGTCTCCCTGGACATAGAGGGAGCCTTTGATAACGCGTGGTGGCCTGCTCTGAAAAATCAGCTCATAAGAAAAAACATCCCCCGAAATCTCTACGGCATAGTTATGTCTTACCTTGAGGACCGCAGCGTAGTGGTGAACTACTCAAGGGCGACGAGCAGCAAACACACCACGAAGGGATGCGTTCAAGGTTCCATCGGAGGACCAGCGTTCTGGAACCTAATACTGGACACCCTTCTGGTTAAGCTGACAGCCCAAGGCGTTTACTGCCAGGCCTTTGCGGACGATGTGGTTCTAGTTTTCTCAGGTCAAAAGTCCCAGACCCTGGAGCAATCAGCAAACACTACCCTGGAAAATGTGGTAGAATGGGGGAACCTAAACAAATTGAACTTCGCTGCGCACAAAACAAGTGCGATGGTTATCACAAAGAAGCTCAAATACGACCCCCCACAAATTTTTATGTCCGGAACCAGGTTAGGTCTCGTGAACGAGATTAAGCTACTGGGTCTCATTATAGATCACAAGCTCACTTTCAATGCGCACGTAACAGCAACCTGCAAAAAAGCAGCAAACATTTACAAACAGCTGGCTTGCGCGGCAAAGGTGAACTGGGGCCTCAACAGTGAAGTAATAAGAACCATATACGTGTCGGTGATAGAGCCCATAGTGTTGTACGCGGCGAGCGCATGGTACCCTGCAGCGGAAAAGATCATGATCAGAAAACAGTTAGATACACTACAGCGAGGTTTTGCGCAGAAAATCTGCAAAGCGTACCGCACCGTGTCTCTAACATCGGCACTACTCTTATCCGGCCTGCTTCCCTTGGACCTCAGGGTACAGGAAGCCGCCCACCTGTATAAACACAAAAAGGGCTACACCGATGAGCTCATACCGCCGGGCAGAGAGATGGAACGTAAAATGGAACCAACAAACTATCCACACCCCTCACAACTCACAAAAACCGAGTACAAACGACTGGAAAACATGGATCCCGAGACCATAGAACTACACAAGATCACTGGCCCACAGATCTTCACTGATGGGAGCAAGATCGAAGGAAAAGTCGGGGCAGCATTGACTTGGTGGAATGAAGGCAGGGAAACCAAATACTCCACCTTCCGTCTGGAACCGCACAACACCGTATTCCAGTCGGAACTGTACGCACTATTCAGAGCGACAAAGATGGCAATGGAGAGTAGGGAAGCCAGCGTCAGCATTCTCAGTGACTCAAGATCGTCACTGGATCTTCTGAGTAATCCTTCCGTGTCTCACCCGCTCGCTATTCAGATCAAAAGCTATATCAAAGCAACCCGAGAGGAAGGCCGAGAAGTGAGACTCTTTTGGCTAAGAGCGCACGTCGGCACGCCTGGGAATGAGAGAGCAGACGAGCTAGCAAAGAAGGCGGCGCTTACCAAGAAAACAGCCCCAGACTACGACAAAGTGCCAATATCGTTCGCAAAAAAGCGAATCCGTGAGGAAACAGTAAAAAAATGGCAGGAGCGATATCAGTTATCTACCACTGGCTCGGTCACAAGGGTATTCTTCCCGAGCGTCCAATCAGCGAAACGCATATTAAGAGACGTGCCATTAACACCAATACTCGTCCAAATAATGACCGGCCATGGAGGAATCGCAGCTTACCTCCACCGCTTCAAGCTCAAAGACAGCCCCGCGTGCATTTGCGACCCAGACAGCGAGGAAACGATATGGCACATTCTTCTCGAATGCCCCCGATTCCAAACATCCCGCTTCAATCTAGAGCAACAGATTAACCAAACTCTAACAAAACCAGAACTGAGCAACATCATGGCAGACGCTAAGGCTAGGCCGCTCTTCCTGGACTACGCCGAAAGGGCAATGCGCATAGCGGTAGATCGAAACAAAACCAGAGACACAAATCCTACCTTAACCGCCACGCCACAACTATCGACAGCGAGCCAAGACAGGGACGGGTCAGCGCACACGGATCAAGAAGCGCTAAACGAGATGCTTCAGTCAAGCGAACGAGGCGTTCCCGGAATAAGAACCCTTCCGGTGGCTCTATTCATGAATGACGAAAGAGAGAAATTGGGACTTGGCTTCTGTAGCACATCCGGCAGTGGACGAGTCAACATCTCACCCGGACTCGGCGCTTTGCTAAATGGCAGCACCAACAACACGAGCATGAGCCGTGCAGAGTACACTGCACTGCATGAAATACTACTAGAGGGAACACGCTGCCGCGTCGTGCGAAAAGAGGGAAAAGTAGTAGTACTCTTCGACGACGACAGCGCGACATCCCGTTTCACTCTAGCTAGCTCGCTGCTAGCCGTCATTGCAAACGCAGCTGAAGATCCGCAGACACACAGACTTATAAGCGTGGACGCATTTAAAGTCGGAACGAGGAAAGGCAGAGCTGAAGACTACTTAGGAATTATCGAAGCCTCATCCCACCATGAGGTGATTGCGTACGAAGATCGAGGAGAAAGCCTCAGTTTCCTTTTACCACCAAAGAGTCTCAGTCCAAATCCCACCAATCCAACGGCAAGAAGTGAAAACCGCACGCTCCAAGGTGAGTCAATCAGTGGCTCGGAACGCCTTCAGCAAGCTCAGCGAGAAAAAGTCAAGGAGAACTCTCACCAACCAAAGAAAACGACGTCACTGCGAACCGCTTTCAAAAATCTTATGACAACCGTCACAAAAATAGTAACTACAACAGCGACGATCTCCTCGGGTACGAGTCTGGGAGCAGCGGTTGCTCAGATAATTTTAAGCGACCGCAGGCCCAATACACCGCACCCCAAGGAGCCTCTCACCAGGGCGGAAAAGGGACAAGTGGAACCCCCCCAACTGTTGCAAGCCTCCACTCCTCAAGAGCACATGCAAAACGCTTTCATCGAGTACGAGAGTGTCTTAAAGGCAAACATGACTGTGTACACAGACACATGTAAGGACATCCTCGAAGCCTACCGAGGGAAGACAGCGTTAATGAACAGATTGCTCAACCAGAGGATTAAAGAAGCAGACGCGACCATATACGACAGCGATAAGGCAACAGTTCTCGCCGGAAGCGCCATCTGTCGAAATATGGTCGCATACAACGCAACAAACGGGTTCGTGACAATGGACCAGTTCGAACTTCGGGAGACAGGAACCATACGGTTTGATACCCCGGAATACGACCCAATAGTGGTTACTACCCGAGACACAAAGACAATGCTCGATGACAGAATCCTGAATCGAGCCAGATCAATGTCTTCTGAGTCATGGGATGCGCCACGGATCACCTGGGTGAACGGAGTGCCAGGCTGCGGAAAAACAACCTGGATTATAAACCATTTCAATCCAGGTCATGATATCATCATAACCACAACAACAGAAGCAGCCAAAGATGTGAGGGAGAGGCTGTCTAAAACGCTGGAAACTAACACCAAAACCAGTGTTCGTACTCTCGCATCCGTGCTAGTAAATGGCATAGGAGGGACAGATACCGACGAAAACCTGTGCAAGCGCCTTATCGTCGATGAAGCCCTCATGAACCATTTCGGTGCTATCGTGATGGCGGCACGGATTGCGAAGGCGAACGAGCTGATTCTCATAGGAGACGTGAATCAGCCCCCATACATTGACAGACAGAACCTCTTCCAAATGAAATACCACCGTCCCCACCTTGTTGCGAACATCACAAAGGAGCTGCTGTGTACACACAGGAATCCGATGGATGTGCCGTTCGCCATAAATCAGGTGTACAACGGCATATACACATCGAAAACACAGCTGCGGTCCCTGACGCTAAAGCAGTTCAGGAACGCAACAATACCCGAAAACCTCCCTAACACCCTTTACTTGGTACACACCCAAGCAGCCAAAGCGTCCCTTGTGGAAAAAGGCTATGGAAAAGGGAGGGGGTCTCGCGTCCTAACTATCCACGAAGCCCAGGGACTCACTTACCCTTCTGTGGTGATCGTGCGCGCAACAACCGAGCAGTTGCAACTCTATGACAGCATTTCACACGCAGTCGTCGCAGTGACACGACACACAGTGAAATGCGTCTACTACTCTGATGTTTGCGGAGACGCCATAGCAAACTTCATGAGGCGAACAGAGAGAGCGACTGACTCAGAAATAAAGGATTACAACACAAAAATGGCCATAAAAGATCGGAACACTTCTGTGATCGAGAAAGCCCAGGAATGAGGACAGCAGAAGTGAGCTCGGAATCTCCAACAGGCTGAGCGAGTCCGCCAAGGCGCGAAACAGAATGGACAGATTTGTCGCCGACATGGTAAAACACAAATTGGATTGTCTGTAAGAAACCATTGTCATTAAAAATTAACATAGCATAGACATATAACATTTAAAAAAAAAAAAAAGAATATTAATACAAAAAATATATAAATATACAAAAAATATACATACAAAAAAAAAAATATACACAAAAAAAAAAAAACATTTATTAATAAAAAAAAAAAAAAAAAAAAAAAAAACAATAACAGTGAAAATAACTTAGTAATAAGTATTATTAAAATTTTAATTATAAGTAGCGTTAAATTCCCTTATATTTGTATAGTATTATAGTCTATATATAACCCCCTTCCCCTATTTTCTTCTAGAAAAGATAAAATAAAAACCAATGAAAAAATCAAATAATATCAAAAAAATGGCACGGACGCATAAGTCTGTGGATCCAACTGTACTTTTTAAAAAAAAAAAAAAAAAAACCTAACCTAACCTAACCTAACCTAACCTAACCTAACCTAACCTAACCTAACCTAACCTAACCTAACCTAACCTAACCTAACCTAACCTAACCTAACCTAACCTAACCTAACCTAACCTAACCTAACCTAACCTAACCTAACCTAACCTAACCTAACCTAACCTAACCTAACCTAACCTAACCTAACCTAACCTAACCTAACCTAACCTAACCTAACCTAACCTAACCTAACCTAACCTAACCTAACCTAACCTAACCTAACCTAACCTAACCTAACCTAACCTAACCTAACCTAACCTAACCTAACCTAACCTAACCTAACCTAACCTAACCTAACCTAACCTAACCTAACCTAACCTAACCTAACCTAACCTAACCTAACCTAACCTAACCTAACCTAACCTAACCTAACCTAACCTAACCTAACCTAACCTAACCTAACCTAACCTAACCTAACCTAACCTAACCTAACCTAACCTAACCTAACCTAACCTAACCTAACCTAACCTAACCTAACCTAACCTAACCTAACCTAACCTAACCTAACCTAACCTAACCTAACCTAACCTAACCTAACCTAACCTAACCTAACCTAACCTAACCTAACCTAACCTAACCTAACCTAACCTAACCTAACCTAACCTAACCTAACCTAACCTAACCTAACCTAACCTAACCTAACCTAACCTAACCTAACCTAACCTAACCTAACCTAACCTAACCTAACCTAACCTAACCTAACCTAACCTAACCTAACCTAACCTAACCTAACCTAACCTAACCTAACCTAACCTAACCTAACCTAACCTAACCTAACCTAACCTAACCTAACCTAACCTAACCTAACCTAACCTAACCTAACCTAACCTAACCTAACCTAACCTAACCTAACCTAACCTAACCTAACCTAACCTAACCTAACCTAACCTAACCTAACCTAACCTAACCTAACCTAACCTAACCTAACCTAACCTAACCTAACCTAACCTAACCTAACCTAACCTAACCTAACCTAACCTAACCTAACCTAACCTAACCTAACCTAACCTAACCTAACCTAACCTAACCTAACCTAACCTAACCTAACCTAACCTAACCTAACCTAACCTAACCTAACCTAACCTAACCTAACCTAACCTAACCTAACCTAACCTAACCTAACCTAACCTAACCTAACCTAACCTAACCTAACCTTTTTTTTTTTTTTTTTTTTTTTTTTTTTTTTTTTTTTTTTTTTTGACGGAGTGGAAATCTTCAAAAGATACCCGACACTTCGGGGAAAGTGGCCGGGTTATGCTGGATTCTTACCAGCTAAAACCACTCCGGTATCCCTCTCTCGCCTTTGTTTGCCGAGTCACGGGAACTTACTACTCATCCGCAACTCGGCAGGCGGCCCCATACATCCCTTGCACTCGTGCATCCGTCACTTCTCTTGTGCAGCAAGCACATCAAGCCACATCAAGCCGATGGCCAGCTAGATGTGATTGGCGCACACACACACACATCTACTCTATACGGGTATTGCCAGGCCGATCACAGCATGTATGACAGGTAAGCACACACCCTGCCCCGGCCCGTCGCCACCCGCATCACTCATTCGTCCTTTCCTCAGTGGGCAGGAGCGCGATGCCTGGCGCGTTCGCTGCCCCATTCCTCCATCTTTCAGTCCTCGTCTCTCCTATCGTCCATCATATATCTATTGCACCAACCGCATCCAACCAACCGCGATGCAACCCCAATGAGGCAGCAACGGAATCGATCGGGCACGGCTGGCGCACATCCCTCATCTCAACTGTGCGTGCAGCGCCGGGCCGGTCACAGTCCGGATGACAGGTAAGCACCCACACTGCCCCAACCCAGCACTACCCACACCCCTCCTCTCTCCAGTGTGGGCAGCAGCGCGTGTCAACTCGCGCCCGCTGCCCCATTCCTCCATACCGTACCATGTATCCATCCATCCATTCATGTTCCTATGGCGGCGAAATTCGCCAGCCAGTCATACTCCCGTTCGTACTTATTCTTCTTCTGCACCGACTGTATCAAGTCAGACCGAGTGCGAATGCATCTATGCGGACGCACACAGTCCGCCCGGATACCGTCAGTGCACATCCATCTCCTCAACTGCGCAGGTGGCATGACGCCGACCCGCGTCCCCTTCTCCCCGGTTGGGCAGAGTGCTCCACACACACTGCCCCCTTCCTCCGCTCTTCCTCTTCCATACTCCATTCATCCCCTTTCATTTCAGCGCCATGTCGGGAGACTTGACACGGCGCTGAACCACCTCTGCTTCGGACGCAGGACCTGCCCCGGGTCCTGCGCCCGAAGCCGCGTTTAGGGCGGCAGACGGCGGTCCCCCGCCAATCGACGGCCCCCTCCCCTGCGCCTTCTCCAGCGCCTCGTCGGGCGCTCCGCCTCCCTCTCCCGTTGCCGCTCCGCCTCCTCCTTCTGCGACATTACAACTTCCGCGAACACGGAGACAGCCCGCCACGCCCCCTCGCTGCCAGCCATGGAACGTACCACAGCCGGCAGCGAGAGATCCGCGCCGATAGCCGCCACCAGCGTCGCCCTTTCCTCCGCCCACGCCGAGCACACCGCCAGTGTGTGTTGCGCCGTATCCTCGGCGCAACCACAGTGATGGCATTCCGGCGTGGGCTCCGCCCCCGCCACCCTCCACAGGTACCTTCCGAAGCACCCGTGCCCCGAAAGGACCTGCGTAAGGTGAAAGGAGAGGGCTCCATATTTTCTTCCCATCCACTGTCGCAGAACTGGCCGCACCGCATCCACTATCTCTCGGCCAGCTGAAGGCTCTTCGAGCGCCTGCCTCCATCGAGCGAGGTAGGCTCTCCGTGCGCGGATGCGCAGGCGAAGGACCTCCTCGCTCGACAGAGGCTCCCCGGACGCCCGGTGCTCAATGATGGTGTCGTATACCACCGTGAGCACACGGGCGTCCCACACCCAGGGCAGCGATCCCGCCAGCACACATGCTGCCTCAAAACCTAACCTAACCTAACCTAACCTAACCTAACCTAACCTAACCTAACCTAACCTAACCTAACCTAACCTAACCTAACCTAACCTAACCTAACCTAACCTAACCTAACCTAACCTAACCTAACCTAACCTAACCTAACCTAACCTAACCTAACCTAACCTAACCTAACCTAACCTAACCTAACCTAACCTAACCTAACCTAACCTAACCTAACCTAACCTAACCTAACCTAACCTAACCTAACCTAACCTAACCTAACCTAACCTAACCTAACCTAACCTAACCTAACCTAACCTAACCTAACCTAACCTAACCTAACCTAACCTAACCACACAACAAAGCCTCAAAGCCCCCCAAACAATCTCTCACCACCAGCCCCCAAAATTGACACCAAAAAAATCGAACTAGAAATGGCAAAAATGAGGCTAGCCATTGTAACGCTAGCCGAAAACCCCAAACCAGAACCACAGGAGCGGACGAAGCATAACAACGAGACAGCCAACCTCCAACACGAAATGGCTCTAACAAGGCGTCAACTAAACACAATAGAAACAGATCTGCGAACCCTTATCCAAAAGGCAGACACAGCCATACCTCCGCCCACCAACTTAGGAACAGAAATAATCATGAAGGATACCCAGGACGTCCTGCTCAACCTGGTAGAGGAAGTGCAACAGCTGCGTACAGAAACGCCAAAGCAAAACTACGCACAGGCTGCAGCCAGTCCACCGAAGCCCCAAAATCACACCCTCATAATAACATCCAAGGACCCCAAACACACGGGAGCGAACGTCCTGTTGAAGGTAAGGGACGCCCTGGACTTCAAAAAGACTGGGGTGAAAGTAAATAAAGCAAGGCCTGCGAGAGACCAAAAGGTTGTTTTAAGCTGTGCTAGCAGCAAAGACCTTAAAACAGTCACGGACAAAATAAGAGCCAGCGGAGGGTTCACCGTAAAAGAGGCCGTCAACGCAAAACCCTTAGTATGTCTCAAAAACGTCCTGGGGTACCACACCAATGCCGATCTAGAGGAGATGATAAAGTCTCAAAATAGTCATCTCCTGCAAGGTGTGGATATGTCCAAAGAGACAGTAAGGGTGCGTTTCAGGAGGAAAGCGAGAAACCCGCTAGAATGCCACCCAGTACTCGAACTGACACCAGAAATCTGGAAGCGCTTCACGCAATCACAAAAACTGTACGTCGGCCTGCAAAGAGTGACCTGCGAAGACCACTCACCGCTTGTGCAGTGCACTAAATGTCTCGGGTACGGGCACACTAAATCAGTGTGCAAGGCAACCCACGAAGTGTGCAGCTATTGTAGCGAACACCACACATGGCAAGAGTGCACTGCACGGACGGAGCGTAAGCAACCGAAGTGCGCAAATTGCGTGAATGCAAAAAGGGAAGCAGCAGATGCTACCCACAATGCTTTCAGCGGACAGTGTCCAGAAAGAGTGAAATGGGACAGCATAGCGAGGTCTCGAGTATCCTACTGCTAAGGGCACCGACGAAAACCCAACAAATCCTCAGACGGACCGATCTAGAGCCGGGATACGCTTTATCCAAGCCAACCTGCAACGCTCCAAGAACGCCACAGCGGAACTCCACCAGGCGATACACGACCGGGGGATTTCAATTGCTCTGATCCAAGAACCCTACGTGGGAAATCAGGGCATTCTGAAACAATACTCCGGAGCACGGGTCATCCAATGCACCCTGAACCGCCAAAAGCCAGTAAAGGCGGCGATAGTGGTTTACGACAACAATCTGGAAGTCATTCATGACCCCCAACTCGTAACCGAAAACATCGCTGCCGTTTACATTAAGGCAGGACCGCTAGCAATTGGGGTAGTGTCGGTCTACTTTGAGGACACCGAAGACATTGAGCCATACCTAACTAAAACCAGATCAGTGTGCAGAAAACTGGGCACGGCCAACATACTCCTGGCGGGCGACGTCAACGCCTGGAGCCACTGGTGGGGCAGCAACTCCGAAAACCACCGTGGCGGTGCTTACCACGCCTTCCTTACTGAAATGGACTTCGAAATCCTCAATAACGGCGACACGCCCACTTTCGAGACCTACAGAGGTGGAAAGCTGTGCACAAGCATAGTTGACGTCACATCATGCGGCCTGCCGCTGCTAGGCAAGATAGAGAGCTGGAAAGTCGACAGAAGCGTGACAACATCCGACCACAACGCAATCACCTTCAGCCTGCGCCTAGAGAAAGCATTAGAGCCCCTAAAGCCAATCACTACGCGCAAGTACAACACCAAAAAGGCTGACTGGTCGGACTTTGCAACGCAACTGCAGTCAGCTCTAGCGGAAGCAGATATCAACAAGCCCAGAATACAAAAGATAAGCAGCCAAGAAGATCTGGAGGAAGTCCTGACCCTCTATACAAACACCATCCATGCGGTGTGCGCCGCCACGATACCACGAATGCGTCCTTGGAAAGGCAAAGCAATACCGCCATGGTGGTCAAACGCCCTAGACAGGACGAAACAAGAAGTCCTCAGGAGGAAAAGGAGGATCAGGAACGCAGCCCCACACAGAAGGCCGCATGTTATAAACGAGTATGTGGCCGCAAAGGAAGAATACCTACAATTATCTGAAGAAGCCCAAACCACTGGATGGAAGGATTACTGCTCGAAACAAGACCGCGAGAGCGTGTGGGACGGAATCTACAGAGTCCTAAGGAAAACAGCCAGGAGAGAGGAAGACATGCTTCTGAGAAGCCCAACAGGTGAAACCCTTAGCCCGGAGCAGTCAGCCCAACTCTTGGCAAAAACTTTTTACCCAGATGACTCGACAGAAGCTGAAAAACCGCATCACGTCACACTCAGAAGACTCACCGAGGACCGTCGACCGGAGGACATAGCAGAACTGTCGGAAAATGATCCGCCATTTACGGGGACAGAAATTGACGCGGTTCTAATAGCACTGAATCCAAAGAAAGCCCCAGGCCCAGACGGACTAACCGCAGACATCTGCTCGGCTGCCATCCTGTGCGACAGTGAAGCATTTCTGGCATTAGCAAACAAATGCTTATCACTCTCGTATTTTCCGAAGCAATGGAAGGTAGCCCACGTATGTATCCTCCGCAAGCCTGGAAAGGACGACTACACCCATCCCAAGTCTTACAGGCCAATCGGATTACTACCGGTCCTCGGAAAAATAGTAGAGAAAATGCTGATTTCCAGAATTCAGTGGCATATTTTACCGAGCTTAAACAAAAGCCAATACGGGTTCATGCCGCAGCGCGGAACCGAGGACGCCCTTTACGACCTCATGAGACACATCAGAACTGAGATAAACAATCGAAAGATAGTACTCATCGTCTCCCTGGACATAGAGGGAGCCTTTGATAACGCGTGGTGGCCTGCTCTGAAAAATCAGCTCATAAGAAAAAACATCCCCCGAAATCTCTACGGCATAGTTATGTCTTACCTTGAGGACCGCAGCGTAGTGGTGAACTACTCAAGGGCGACGAGCAGCAAACACACCTCGAAGGGATGCGTTCAAGGTTCCATCGGAGGACCAGCGTTCTGGAACCTAATACTGGACACCCTTCTGGTTAAGCTGACAGCCCAAGGCGTTTACTGCCAGGCCTTTGCGGACGATGTGGTTCTAGTTTTCTCAGGCCAAAAGTCCCAGACCCTGGAGCAATCAGCAAACACTACCCTGGAAAATGTGGTAGAATGGGGGACCCTAAACAAATTGAACTTCGCTGCGCACAAAACAAGTGCGATGGTTATCACAAAGAAGCTCAAATACGACCCCCCACAAATTTTTATGTCCGGAACCAGGTTAGGTCTCGTGAACGAGATTAAGCTACTGGGTCTCATTATAGATCACAAGCTCACTTTCAATGCGCACGTAACAGCAACCTGCAAAAAAGCAGCAAACATTTACAAACAGCTGGCTTGCGCGGCAAAGGTGAACTGGGGCCTCAACAGTGAAGTAATAAGAACCATATACGCGTCGGTGATAGAGCCCATAGTGTTGTACGCGGCGAGCGCATGGTACCCTGCAGCGGAAAAGATCATGATCAGAAAACAGTTAGATACACTACAGCGAGGTTTTGCGCAGAAAATCTGCAAAGCGTACCGCACCGTGTCTCTAACATCGGCACTACTCCTATCCGGCCTGCTGCCCTTGGACCTCAGGGTACAGGAAGCCGCCCACCTGTATAAACACAAAAAGGGCTACACCGATGAGCTCATACCGCCGGGCAGAGAGATGGAACGTAAAATGGAACCAACAAACTATCCACACCCCTCACAACTCACAAAAACCGAGTACAAACGACTGGATAACATGGATCCCGAGACCATAGAACTACACAAGATCAATGGCCCACAGATCTTCACTGATGGGAGCAAGATCGAAGGAAAAGTCGGGGCAGCATTGACTTGGTGGAATGAAGGCAGGGAAACCAAATACTCCACCTTCCGCCTGGAACCGCACAACACCGTCTTCCAGTCGGAACTGTACGCACTATTCAGAGCGACAAAGATGGCAATGGAGAGTAGGGAAGCCAGCGTCAGCATTCTCAGTGACTCAAGATCGTCACTGGATCTTCTGAGTAATCCTTCCGTGTCTCACCCGCTCGCTATTCAGATCAAAAGCTATATCAAAGCAACCCGAGAGGAAGGCCGAGAAGTGAGACTCTTTTGGCTAAGAGCGCACGTCGGCACGCCTGGGAATGAGAGAGCAGACGAGCTAGCAAAGAAGGCGGCGCTTACCAAGAAAACAGCCCCAGACTACGACAAAGTGCCAATATCGTTCGCAAAAAAGCGAATCCGTGAGGAAACAGTAAAAAAATGGCAGGAGCGATATCAGTTATCTACCACTGGCTCGGTCACAAGGGTATTCTTCCCGAGCGTCCAATCAGCGAAACGCATATTAAGAGACGTGTCATTAACACCAATACTCGTCCAAATAATGACCGGCCATGGAGGAATCGCAGCTTACCTCCACCGCTTCAAGCTCAAAGACAGCCCCGCGTGCATTTGCGACCCAGACAGCGAGGAAACGATATGGCACATTCTTCTCGAATGCCCCCGATTCCAAACATCCCGCTTCAATCTGGAGCAACAGATTAACCAAACTCTAACAAAACCAGAACTGAGCAACATCATGGCAGACGCTAAGGCTAGGCCGCTCTTCCTGGACTACGCCGAAAGGGCAATGCGCATAGCGGTAGATCGAAACAAAACCAGAGACACAAATCCTACCTTAACCGCCACGCCACAACTATCGACAGCGAGCCAAGACAGGGACGGGTCAGCGCACACGGATCAAGAAGCGCTAAACGAGATGCTTCAGTCAAGCGAACGAGGCGTTCCCGGAATAAGAACCCTTCCGGTGGCTCTATTCATGAATGACGAAAGAGAGAAATTGGGACTTGGCTTCTGTAGCACATCCGGCAGTGGACGAGTCAACATCTCACCCGGACTCGGCGCTTTGCTAAATGGCAGCACCAACAACACGAGCATGAGCCGTGCAGAGTACACTGCACTGCATGAAATACTACTAGAGGGAACACGCTGCCGCGTCGTGCGAAAAGAGGGAAAAGTAGTAGTACTCTTCGACGACGACAGCGCGACATCCCGTTTCACTCTAGCTAGCTCGCTGCTAGCCGTCATTGCAAACGCAGCTGAAGATCCGCAGACACACAGACTTATAAGCGTGGACGCATTTAAAGTCGGAACGAGGAAAGGCAGAGCTGAAGACTACTTAGGAATTATCGAAGCCTCATCCCACCATGAGGTGATTGCGTACGAAGATCGAGGAGAAAGCCTCAGTTTCCTTTTACCACCAAAGAGTCTCAGTCCAAATCCCACCAATCCAACGGCAAGAAGTGAAAACCGCACGCTCCAAGGTGAGTCAATCAGTGGCTCGGAACGCCTTCAGCAAGCTCAGCGAGAAAAAGTCAAGGAGAACTCTCACCAACCAAAGAAAACGACGTCACTGCGAACCGCTTTCAAAAATCTTATGACAACCGTCACAAAAATAGTAACTACAACAGCGACGACCTCCTCGGGTACGAGTCTGGGAGCAGCGGTTGCTCAGATAATTTTAAGCGACCGCAGGCCCAATACACCGCACCCCAAGGAGCCTCTCACCAGGGCGGAAAAGGGACAAGTGGAACCCCCCCAACTGTTGCAAGCCTCCACTCCTCAAGAGCACATGCAAAACGCTTTCATCGAGTACGAGAGTGTCTTAAAGGCAAACATGACTGTGTACACAGACACATGTAAGGACATCCTCGAAGCCTACCGAGGGAAGACAGTGCTAATGAATAGATTGCTCAAACAGAGGATTAAGGAAGCAGACGCGACCATATACGACAGCGATAAGGCAACAGTCCTCGCCGGAAGCGCCATCTGTCGAAATATGGTCGCATACAACGCAACAAACGGGTTCGTGACAATGGACCAGTTCGAACTTCGGGAGACAGGAACCATACGGTTTGATACCCCGGAATACGACCCAATAGTGGTTACTACCCGAGACACAAAGACAATGCTCGATGACAGAATCCTGAATCGAGCCAGATCAATGTCTTCTGAGTCATGGGATGCGCCACGGATCACCTGGGTGAACGGAGTGCCAGGCTGCGGAAAAACAACCTGGATTATAAACCATTTCAATCCAGGTCATGATATCATCATAACCACAACAACAGAAGCAGCCAAAGATGTGAGGGAGAGGCTGTCTAAAACGCTGGAAACTAACACCAAAACCAGTGTTCGTACTCTCGCATCCGTGCTAGTAAATGGCATAGGAGGGACAGATACCGACGAAAACCTGTGCAAGCGCCTTATCGTCGATGAAGCCCTCATGAACCATTTCGGTGCTATCGTGATGGCGGCACGGATTGCGAAGGCGAACGAGCTGATTCTCATAGGAGACGTGAATCAGCTCCCATACATTGATAGACAGAACCTCTTCCAAATGAAATACCACCGTCCCCACCTTGTTGCGAACATCACAAAGGAGCTGCTGTGTACACACAGGAATCCGATGGATGTGCCGTTCGCCATAAATCAGGTGTACAACGGCATATACTCATCGAAAACACAGCTGCGGTCCCTGACGCTAAAGCAGTTCAGGAACGCAACAATACCCGAAAACCTCCCTAACACCCTTTACTTGGTACACACCCAAGCAGCCAAAGCGTCCCTTGTGGAAAAAGGCTATGGAAAAGGGAGGGGGTCTCGCGTCCTAACTATCCACGAAGCCCAGGGACTCACTTACCCTTCTGTGGTGATCGTGCGCGCAACAACCGAGCAGTTGCAACTCTATGACAGCATTTCACACGCAGTCGTCGCAGTGACACGACACACAGTGAAATGCGTCTACTACTCTGATGTTTGCGGAGACGCCATAGCAAACTTCATGAGGCGAACAGAGAGAGCGACTGACTCAGAAATAAGGGATTACAACACAAAAATGGCCATAAAAGATCGGAACACCTCTGTGATCGAGAAAGCCCAGGAATGAGGACAGCAGAAGTGAGCTCGGAATCTCCAACAGGCTGAGCGAGTCCGCCAAGGCGCGAAACAGAATGGACAGATTTGTCGCCGACATGGTAAAACACAAATTGGATTGTCTGTAAGAAACCATTGTCATTAAAAATTAACATAGCATAGACATATAACATTTAAAAAAAAAAAAATATATATTAATACAAAAAATATATAAATATACAAAAAATATACATACAAAAAAAATATATACACACACAAAAAAAAAAAAAAACATTTATTAATAAAAAAAAATAAAAAAAAAAAACAATAACAGTGAAAATAACAATAATAATAACTTAGTAATTAGTATTATTAAAATTTTAATTATAAGTAGCGTTAAATTCCCTTATATTTGTATAGTATTATAGTATATATATAACCCCCCTCCCCCTTTTTTCTTCTAGAAAAGATAAAATAAAAACCAATGAAAAAATCAAATAATATCAAAAAAATGGCACGGACGCATAAGTCTGTGGATCCAACTGTACTTTATAAAAAAAAAAAAAAACCTAACCTAACCTAACCTAACCTAACCTAACCTAACCTAACCTAACCTAACCTAACCTAACCTAACCTAACCTAACCTAACCTAACCTAACCTAACCTAACCTAACCTAACCTAACCTAACCTAACCTAACCTAACCTAACCTAACCTAACCTAACCTAACCTAACCTAACCTAACCTAACCTAACCTAACCTAACCTAACCTAACCTAACCTAACCTAACCTAACCTAACCTAACCTAACCTAACCTAACCTAACCTAACCTAACCTAACCTAACCTAACCTAACCTAACCTAACCTAACCTAACCTAACCTAACCTAACCTAACCTAACCTAACCTAACCTAACCTAACCTAACCTAACCTAACCTAACCTAACCTAACCTAACCTAACCTAACCTAACCTAACCTAACCTAACCTAACCTAACCTAACCTAACCTAACCTAACCTAACCTAACCTAACCTAACCTAACCTAACCTAACCTAACCTAACCTAACCTAACCTAACCTAACCTAACCTAACCTAACCTAACCTAAACTAACCTAACCTAACCTAAGCAAATGTAAAATAGGCTAAAAATAAAGATCATTAAAAAAAGTCTCTGATCATGTCAGAGGTTATTAAAAAAAAAACCTAACCTAACCTAACCTAACCTTTTTTTTTTACGGAGTGGAAATCTTCGAAGATACCCGGCACTTCGGGGAAAGTGGCCGGGATATGCTGGATTTTTACCAGCTAAAACCACTCCGGTATCCCTCTCTTGCCTTTGTTTGCCGAGTGACGGGAACTTACTACTCATCCGCAACTCGGCAGGCGGCCCCATACATCCCTTGCATTCGTGCATCCGTCACTTCTCTTGTGCAGCAAGCACACCAAGCCGATGGTCAGCTAGATGTGATTGGCGCACACACACACACACACATCTACTCTATGCGGGTATTGCCAGGCCGATCACAGCATGTATGACAGGTAAGCACACACCCTGCCCCGGCCCGTCGCCACCCGCATCACTCATTCGTCCTTTCCTCAGTCGGCAGGAGCGCGATGCCTGGCGCGTTCGCTGCCCCATTCCTCCATCTTTCAGTCCTCGTCTCTCCTATCGTCCATCATATATCTATTGCACCAACCGCATCCAACCAACCGCGATGCAACCCCAATGAGGCAGCAACGGAATCGATCGGGCACGGCTGGCGCACATCCCTCATCTCAACTGTGCGTGCGTGCAGCGCCGGGCCGGTCACAGTCCGGATGACAGGTAAGCACCCACACTGCCCCAACCCAGCACTACCCACACCCCTCCTCTCTCCAGTGTGGGCAGCAGCGCGTGTCAACTCGCGCCCGCTGCCCCATTCCTCCATACCGTACCATGTATCCATCCATCCATTCATGTTCCTATGGCGGCGAAAGTCGCCAGCCAGTCATACTCCCGTTCGTACGTATTCTTCTTCTGCACCGACTGTATCAAGTCAGACCGAGTGCGAATGCATCTATGCGGACGCACACAGTCCGCCCGGATACCGTCAGTGCACATCCATCTCCTCAACTGCGCAGGTGGCATGACGCCGACCCGCGTCCCCTTCTCCCCGGTTGGGCAGAGTGCTCCACACACACTGCCCCCTTCCTCCGCTCTTCCTCTTCCATACTCCATTCATCCCCTTTCATTTCAGCGCCATGTCGGGAGACTTGACACGGCGCTGAACCACCTCTGCTTCGGACGCAGGACCTGCCCCGGGTCAACCTAACCTATTACAGACAGACTGTTGATCGATAATCACGCAGCAGACTTTTTACAATATGAGCGTACAATGAAAATGTCCATGAAGTTTACGTGATTCGTTTATTAAACAAAATGCTGTTATCTAACACACTAAACATAAATGTACCATCTATGTAAGATTTATTGGTTATTCTTGAGAACACAAACAATCACACAATTACATTTAAACAATATGTACAACTAACTATTACCGACAGTGTGTGACAGCAGCGCGGTGATGGGTCGTGGATATGCAGAGAGGTCAGCGTCGGCGGTGACGGCAGACGGCGAGGGCGGCGGCCCCGGCAGCCAGCAGCAGGGCCCCGCCGGCCGCGACGCCCGCCGCCGCGCGCAGGCGCGTCCAGTGCGGCACCGCGGCTCCCCCCGCGCCCCGCGCCCCGCTCCCGCACTCCACCCTCGCATCGTACTCCACCCCCTCGTCCAGACCCGGCACTGCAACACACACACCCCCTGGCAGTGTCACACGGCGACACCGGCACTTGTGAGTTATATTAGAGCCCCTCAGTCCAGACTAAATATTTCTTATTTATTACTACACATGAACGTCAGTGTCAGCTCCCACGCAGACACCGGGCCTCGCCCGCCCCACCAACCACCACCCGCTGTCGTCTACTGTGATTCTTATAATGAAGTGATGACTGAAGGAATATGTTATTATTTTCGTTTCAGTTTAGTTTAGTCATGAACAATATACATTGCGATTGACTTAAGACTAGGAGACAACAACAAAGTGTGCGTGTGTCAGCTCCTTCGCGCGAATGCAGTTCATTCCTTACGATCGATTATAACATAAATATAGTAGTTGATGGACGCTTGTCCTACAGGCACCGACTGACTGCCAACTGACTGCCGACTGGCTCGCCGGTTGACAGCTCTGGCCACCCCTTCTACTGATGAAGGTACACAAGACGGTGTATCTGTATCGTGTATGTGTGTGTAGTGTATGTCACCGGAAAAAAAAGAACCGCAAATTTATAAATTTTCTAGGAAATTTATAAACTTTCGTAGGATTCTAAACGAGAGATATTTTGTATTATTTTACGTCCACATTTTCGCAAATTGATAAACTTACCGAACTCAGACGTAAAATAATAGGTAAGCAATAACCAAGCGCCATGTGCGCTCTGATTGGTTGAATCAGTCACGTGTTTGTTTTTGTAAAGTTTTTAATGTTGAAACTGTGAAAATAGTTTTATTTTGCTAACGTTACTAAACTAGACCCACAATGAGCGACCTAGAAGCTGCGGACAGCCAAACTGGTGAAGATAGTGCGGTTGAAAAATCTCCAGAAACCCCCAAGATGAACCCCGTTGCAATGAAACAACTGTAGGTTCTGTGGCAAGTCTGATTTATTGTAGAATATAAAATGAAGATCATTCCGAGGCGAATACACGTCTATATCGCCATTTATATGTATACTAGCGTCATCTATCTACGAATGACTGGTACCGATAACTATACTCATACATAAGAGAGGACAAGACTATAACAGTCGTGTCGCGACTGAACAGCGGTAAATGTTAGAAAATTTGTTGACGAAGTGAAATTTACCACAGAGCTAAGAACGTTTTATAGTGGCCATGACCAAAATAGTAAGAAGTCGGAATGGACAGAGGAAAAAATTACAAATGTTATTATAATGATAGAAGATTTTAATAAAGCTAAAGTTTTAAGGTCATCGGCCCACAGACAAAGAATAGTATCACGACAAAAAGTATGATATTATGACTTTTAGTGACGATAGTGAAAAGGAAATCTCAGCAAGATGTAGTGGTACAAATAGTTCCAAGCAGTCAATACTATCAACGAATTCTCGATACACATGTTGCTACAGGTCACGTCACTACAGCGTAACAAAATTATTTACGCCTTGAAAGACAAGCACATGGTTCCAGTATTTGCCATAAATATTTTTCTCCGATTGTGCAAAACTTGTCTTTCCAATAAAAGTTTCCCTAAAACGGAGATAGTCGTAAAACCACTCATTTCACAACCACTTTAATTGAAGAAGACAGGTAGCTCTTGTGGATCTTTGGATGGATGCTTCAGTAACAAGACCGTTTGACCAAATTTAGTTTTTTACGACCACTGAAGAGTAAAGAAGGAAAAGAAGTCGCAATAGAGATTTTGAAGATATTTTTAGAAGTTGGGAAAGCGACAATGGACGGGAGTTCCCGGCATCAGTATTGAAAGAAATTGTAAGCTTATGGCCAGCTTGCAAAATTGTGAATGGAAGACCCAGATATCCCCAAAGCCAGGGAAGTGTAGAACTGTATGTGAAGAATATGATTCGGGCTTGGGTGGTCGATAATAATTGCACTAATTGGTCAATAGTTTGTTACTTCGCACAACTCCAGAAAAATTCATCATACCATTGTACGATGCAAGGACACCTGCATTAAAGCCCTGTTTGGAGATGATCCAAGATGCGGTCTAACTTCTACGCATTTGTCTAAGAACATAATTTCTCAGTTTGAAATGGAAGAGGCCGGTTTTTATGTGTTTTTTTATCTCTTTAATATCGTAGAACATGATTTCTGTTGGTTTAATTTGGTAGAGTGAAGTAGGGGTCATTAGCATATTATGTAAAAAAGTAACCCTGTGTTATAGGTACCTACCTAGTTTTAAAGTAAAGATATTATTAGGTAGGGAATCGAAAGTCATAAATTTATAGTTTGGCAAGTCTAATTATACCTAAGTCTATGGGCACAAGCATTGCCACTGACAACATCGACCAATCAGAGAGCAGTGTGTTATTTGCCGTATTTAAAAAAGCGTAAAATTAAAAGCTCTTCTGTGATTGATCGAACCGTTTAGAATCTTACGAATGGATATCGGTTAGTTTATAAATTTACCACTATACGTCGCAAATTGATGAATTTGCGAAAATGTAGGCGTAAAATAATACAAAATATCTCTCGTTTATAATCCTACGAAATAAGAAAAGAAAATACGAATTTATAAACTTTCGATTCTTGTTATCTTCCGGTGACATATAGATCTAGTTCGTAGAACACACGACACTACAGCAGTGAATGAGGATAACTGAATGCATTTGTTACGTTGCTGCGAGCATGCCGGATATGATGCGGTGAGAAGCATCCACGTGCTTTTCTAATTCCGGATCACTGTCACTCGCATTGGTTAATTCCATATTTTACTGTAGATTGCGAGTTTTATTCAGTTGTTGCAGGTCAATATCTGATATAGTTACGTCGTCGCTCCGCTGTACGAAGATAATATACCTATTGTAAACCACTATATTTCGGTACAATTATATGATAATGACCGCCTAGACGACCGCAGCACGCGCGCGCTCCGGCACGCAGAGCCGACGCACCTGCCGGGGAGGGCGGGGCCGCGCGGGACATACAAGTGTGAGGCAAGGTCAGTCAGTTAGTCGCAGGACGGAGCCTCCGCCGCGACGATGGTGCGCGCGATGGCCGGGCCCGAGCGAGACACTTGCAAGGTTAGTACAAATAATATCAGACAAATATCAGCCTATTACGCACAACCGTTACCATATGTCATCATCATTAAGTTATAAAACGTTTATAACTTTCTACTAAATGTCTATACCCAACAGAAAGCACAGCCATGCCCAACACTGGATGTAGACACATGTATATATGGAAACGGACATATTTGTGTGTGCAGGTGGGACCGTGCTTCGATGGAGTCGTCGAGTGTGCGCTCGTCACGCGGGAGGGAGCGAGGTGCATGCCACCGCACCGCACCACGCACCACGCACCACGTTACACTCAAAACACATGTGTACAAAATGTAAACAACTGACGAACCTAGTGCGTAGTCCAGGTGTGTGTCTACCACGTGTAGGGCGTCCCCCGCGCCGCCCCCGCCGCCCCCGCCGCCCCCGCCGCCGCGCGACCAGCGCAGCGAGCACCGCGACGTGTCCTGTGCGGGCCGCGACCACCGCACCAGCGCAGCGTCCTCCAGCAGGCGCACCGACACCGACAGCTCAGGACCCGACGGTGACAGCGCCGGCTCCGGTGACGGCGGCTCCTCCCCGACGTGCTCGTCTGCGTCGGGAGCGCGAGGTGAGAGGGGGACGGGGTGTGCAGGGTGTGTGGTGTAGTGTACGTACCCAGAGTGCGGACGACCATCGTCCGGCTGAGGAGCCCGTCCCCGAGGCGGTCCTGCCCCAACACGCGCACCTCGTAGTCCGTGCTGGGGCTCAACCCGGACAGCGTGGCGGCGGCGGTGCTGGATGTCACGAGCGCGGTGCTCCACGTGTCCTCGCTGCGTGCCCGGTACCACACCGAGTACACGAGGTCGGGGGTCGGGGCGGGCCGCCACGCCACGTGCAGTGCGCGCGCCTCGGGCTCGGCAGCGAGGGCGTGGGGCGCACGGGGCGCCCCTCCCCCCTCCACGAGCAGGTCGACGGGCACGAGGAGCACGCCGGCCTCGTTGGCGACGCGGCACGTGTACCTCCCCCGGTCGGCGTCGCGCACGTCGTCGATGGTGAGGTTCCCCCCGCGCACGCGCACACGCCCCTCCTCCAGAGCGGCGCCGTCCTCCTCCACACGACACACATCACATGACAACTGTCTCTGTCTGTTATTGGTCTGTTACATAGCTGTGTACGTGTATAGAAAGAAACTGAAGAAGACAAACAATATGGCGTCAAGTGAAATTAATTATACTCATTTCATCATCATCATGATTTACAGCCAGCGGCAGTCCACAGCTGGGCATAGGCCTCCCCAGAGAGCGAAACTCGGTTCGGCCCAGTGCTCTCCGCATCCCTTCGCGTCCGGCTACCCTAGGTAAGTCGTCCGTCCTCCTCGCCGGGGACCTCGCACTCTACATTTGCGTGGGCGTCGTCTCCAGACTTGAGTATTCTATATTAATTTCAACTGGACATCTCCACGCGTTCCTGAGAAAAGATCTTGACAGGCAGACAGACGGAGCACAAAGATCCTATTAGGGTTCCTTTTTTTCCTTTGTTTGAAGTACGGAACCCTAAAATCAAACGAGTGTAGGGTTGAATGGAGAACCTCCTCCTTTTTTGGAATCGGTATAAAACCCCCCGAGTCAGCGGGAACAAGGGAGAGGGAATCAATGTACACGCGTCAACCAACCTTGCTATTAAATTAGTCTGTCTGTGTCTCCTATTGGCACTGCATTGGGTAGGTAAGTACACTCGACTACAAAAATATGTATCCACTTTTGAACCATGTCACTTTAATTGACATTTCCCTCAACACACTACATAGGAAAAAGCAAGAGTTAATGTGACATGGTTCCAAAGTAGATATATATTATTGTACTCGAGTGTACATAAAGTACATAGTTTTTTGTTCGAACTAGAAGCTAAAAAGGTGTTCCTGTGCCGCCTGCCCCCGGGCGATAATCTGTTTACCTTCATGGCTGGAATGGAATTTATGGAACTAAGTATTACGTTTAATTAAGTATTTAAGTTTAGGATGTAAAATTAGGATACGAATGTTTGTATCCTTAATAAATCAATAATAAGGCATGTGAAGGTGAGTGAGTGACTGACTGACCCGGTCCCACTGTACGCTCGGCGGCGGGTGCTGGGGGAGGGGGGCGCACGGCAGCGTCACGGAGTCGCCGACGCGCGCCACGTACAGCGGCGCCGGGCGCGACGACAGCGACGGGGGACGGACCACGCGCACGCGCACGCGGGGGGACGCACCCGACGTGCCCAGCGCGTTGTACGGCGTGCACGAGTAATCGCCTTCGTGAGACTCGTCCACCTGCGGCACGAAAGCGTCACGCGGCGTCTAGTGGTGGAGGGAAGCGCCCGTAACGTACCTTGTTGAACAGAAGGCTGCCGTTGCGGCTGTAAAAGACGCCGGGCACGTTGTAGGGGTCGAACAGGAAGCCGTCTTTCTCCCAGCGCAGGTTGGTGAGGGGTGGGTTGGCGCTGAAGTGGCAGTCGAGGCTTGCGGGTTTGTCGAGCGGCAGGTGTCGCTCCTCGGGCGCGTGAACCACCTTGGCCGCGTCTGCGGGGCGTGGGCGTCAGTGTAGTGGTTGGTGGAAGGTGCTGGTGACAAAGCATGACACTCACAGTGCACGTCGAGGAAGGCGCTGGCGCTCTGCGCAGCGGCAGGGTCTGAGTCGAACACGCGGCACGTGTACTCCCCCAGGTCGACGGAGGAGGCGGCGCGCAGCACCAGGCTGCCGTTGTCGGGTCGCTCGGCACGCGAGGACAGCTCGGGCAGCGCTTCGAGCGGCTCGCCGTCCTTGAACCACTGCACGGTGCACTGCGCGCTGGCAGGCAGGCACTCGAGCTCTGCCCGCTCGCCCTCACGCACTGTCACGTTGGTGGGCGGCGTGGCAATTAGGCTGCCCCCTGCGAGGGAGAGCACATCAGCTAGGGGGTAACCGCTTTCAACATCTAGTTGTTAGTATGTGCCGTTGTTTCGGGCGTGCGGCGTGCGTTTGGAGAGGGTGAAGTCAGTATCGGGGGCGGTGGGGCGTCACTCACCCTCAACATCTAGTTGGTAGTTTGTGCCGTTATTTCGGGCGTGTAGCGTGCGTTTGGAGAGGGTGAAGTCAGTATCGGGGGGCGGTGGGGCGTCACTCACCCTCAACATCTAGTTGGTAGTTTGTGCCTTTGTTTCGGGCGTGCGGCGTGCGTTTGGAGAGGGTGAAGTCAGTATCGGGGGCGGTGGGGCGTCACTCACCCTCAACATCTAGTTGGTAGTATGTGCCGTTGTTTCGGGCGGGCGGCGTGCGGTTGGAGAGGGTGATGTCAGTATCGGGGGGCGGTGGGGCGTCACTCACCCTCAACATCTAGTTGGTAGTTTGTGCCTTTGTTTCGGGCGTGCGGCGTGCGTTTGGAGAGGGTGAAGTCAGTATCGGGGGCGGTGGGGCGTCACTCACCCTCAACATCTAGTTGGTAGTATGTGCCGTTGTTTCGGGCGGGCGGCGTGCGGTTGGAGAGGGTGATGTCAGTATCGGGGGGCGGTGGGGCGTCACTCACCCTCAACATCTAGTTGGTAGTATGTGCCGTTGTTTCGGGCGGGCGGCGTGCGGTTGGGGAGGGTGATGTCAGTATCTGGGGGCGGTGGGGCGTCACTCACCCTCAACATCTAGTTGGTAGTATGTGCCGTTATTTCGGGCGGGCGGCGTGCGATTGGAAAGGGGGTAATGTCAGTATCGGGGGGCGGTGGGGCGTCACTCACCCTCAACATCTAGTTGGTAGTATGTGCCGTTGTTTCGGGCGGGCGGCGTGCGGTTGGAGAGGGTGATGTCAGTATCGGGGGGTGGTGGGGCGTCACTCACCCTCAACATCTAGTTGGTAGTATGTGCCGTTGTTTCGGGCGGGCGGCGTGCGGTTGGAGAGGGTGATGTCAGTATCGGGGGGCGGTGGGGCGTCACTCACCCTCAACATCTAGTTGGTAGTATGTGCCGTTGTTTCGGGCGGGCGGCGTGCGGTTGGGAAAAGTGACCCTGCAGCGGTACAAGCCGGCATCAGTCTCTCTCACGCCGGTCACGTTGATTGATGCGCCCCCGAGCCCGGTGCCCCCCGCGCGACGCACTCGTCCCGCCCACCTCTCCGCGGGCGCCCCGCCACCCCCCGCCGGCCACGTGTATATCACCTCGTCCTGTGCACACACATACCTACAGTTTAATCAACATATAGTACCCACAGTACAGTTGTGGTACAGTAGTGGTACAGTACAAGGTGAGTCGCCCCCCTGTGAACGTCAACGTGAGAGTGACGCGGCATGCGACACGCGCGTCACCCCGTGACCTGGTGACGGCGCAGTGTGTCGCAGCGGGCGCACCGACCGCGCAGCGCTCCACGCTCTCCTTGTACTATATACATAGTACGTATAATGTACAATAAGTACATTCGACCGAATCCAGTATGATGTACTACTTGCCAAGTTATCAAATCACAGAGACTTTCTTATATGATTTTCCGCCTACATAAAAATCGTTCCCAAGCAGTCACTATCAACAATAGGGATGAAGACTTTAAAAAAATTATTCCCTCATTCGTGAGACCGTGTGAATAGATAAATAGCCTTGTTAAAGATTTTTCGATATGTTATAGTTTTCATAATATAACCCGTCGAAAAGTGTATATAGCTAGTCACGTGGTGCAAATACGCTCCATACAAATCGGTACCTAGGCGTGACGTCACGTCACCGCATTGAAGTAGATAATGTATGAAACTGTTAACAATATTTGAGTTAGCCGTAAAATAACGTTTTTATGTGACCACTCCCTTACTTAAAAATCTTCATAATGTAATTACAAAGCAAAATAAAAAATTTAATTAGATCAAGTTGCTTTTTTTTTTAATTTTTGCGGGCTTTATAAGCTGTAAAATTCCATAACAAATTAAATTATAGGAGTTTTATAATGCCCTTTATGGTTTAAAATACTATTTAACCCCAACCTGATTTTGTGTCAACTAGCCTATTTATTATCTTTCTGGGGTGAGTATATAAATATAGCAAACAAATTTTCATTTGATTATAGCAAGCGGCGTTCCTCAAGGCTCTTTACTAGGCCCCTTGCTGTTCAGTCTTTGTGAACGACATCGATCTGTCTTAAAACCTCTCGCTCGCCCACTCTGTCTTGCTGACGACATGAAGATCTATGCACCCATCAGATCCTCAGCTGACGCGAAGCCCAGCAATCATTCCGTCTTGAAATCTATTTTATGACCAATCAGTTAGACTTGAATCCTATCAAATGCAGCATTGTCACATATAGTCGAAAGCGTAGTTTGAGATTGCACGACTACAGTTTAAAGTTGTTTTAAAGGGTCAGACATTACACAAAGAATCCGTTGTCCGTGCCCTTGGAGTCTCACACAATCCCAATCTAATCTCTGATGCACAAATTGACAAGATAGTAGCCAAACTTCCAAATGTCTTGGTTTTGTGATGCGTAACTCTGAGTTTTACTCTGGCCAACTCCCTAAAAATTTTATACTGTACATTTGTTCGCAGCAATCTAAGAGTACCTACCTATGCATCACAAGTCTCAATCCGAGGTATGCCACGTACATTATTCGGATGGAAATAATCCATAAGAAGTTTATTGGGTACCTCTGCTTTCGCCTCAAAGACCACTATAAACCCGGATATATATACTTAAATCTTTTTCTATGCTACCTACAATCTTGTAAGAAGCACCATTGCGGACACAATTTTCCTTTTGAAGATAATTGACCGAGTGAGCGGAGCGAACAAAGGTCTCCCAATCGACTGCTAGGACCAAAAGCTACTCTCTGTGTGTTTGTATGTTTTCCTATACAGGTCGCATTTCTCAACCGATCTGGAAGAAACTTGGTACATAGGTTGAACGATTTTTTTGATTTTTTACTCGTCGAGGATTTTTGGTTTGAGGGGTACTTCCCATATGATTGTATAGCTGGCAGTTTGGACATTACAGTGATAAGCGAAAATTCTAAATCAGAATTGTTTATCCTATAAATGAAATACTCGTAATTTACTGTTTTGAGACAAATGTGTGTTAGAGTTGCAGTGCATTTCACATTTGAAAACTGAAAATTAGTACGTTTTGGACGTTAGGACGTCTGAAAAGTATATTTTTTCTAAAACATATTTATTTTATTTATTTATTTATTACGGTTTGACAACATGACTACAAATTGCACCTATAGAACGAAGCACTTGACAATAGACTAAGACTGGTGCGAGACTATATCCTCCCAAATAGGATACCCGCGCGCTGGGGTAGGATATTAGTTGTTTCTGTTTAATTTATTGCAAACATCGCATTTGTAAACAAACAAGTTCAAGATAGTAACTACGTAGTCAGTAAGTACATGTATACCGTGTGTTGGGAGTGCTGTGCTAGCGCTTGGATTGTGTTGGTGCAGATTAGTGCAGGTGCAGCGTGTTAGTGCATCAGTAGCAGGTATATATATATATATATATATATATATATATATATATATTAGTAATGTTGTAGCGTTTATTTACTATTTTCATCAGTCAGCATCGAATGTAGATTTTCTCCCATATGTTTTTAATTTCAGCTTCAGTACACTTCATTAAGAATTGTTTAATGTTTGTTTATAATGTAAGTATATGATGTGTTTTGTTTGAGTGTGGTGTGTCGATGTGTTCAGGAAGCAGGTGGTGGAGTGGCGGGGCTATAGCGGTCCAGTGACGCGACAGTAGAAGGTTCAGTCCGGTATGCTCTAATGTACTGATTTGACTGATACTGATGAATTAAATTCTTCTCTTTGAAGGCTTCTTCGAGCGATGTGACCTGCCCATTACTAGTTCAGCTCACTGACTCGTCGAGCTATGTCGGTGATCTTAGTTCGTCTACGGATTTCCTCATTGCGGATTTTATCACGTAGAGAAATTCCGAGCATAGCTCGTTCCATTGCTCGCTGAGTGACTTTGAGCTTGTTTATTCGTCCCACAGTACAGGACAACGTTTCGGTTCCGTATGTCATCGCTGGCAACACGCACTGATTAAGAAATGTATTTTGTCTGAGGTCACGCTGAGGTATTTTGGCGGATGTGTGATATGCCGTAGTTACAGCACGCCGCAGCACGGACATCGTGGCTTTATTGTATAAACATTTCAACACTGATATAGCGATAGTCAATGTGGCACCTTTGGAGAGACTGAAGCACTGCCCAGGTTTCGATTGAATCAAAATCTTTCTCGTAGTCCACAAACGCCGCGCATAGAGGCTGATTATACTCCTGCAGCAATGTATTACGTAAGTAAGTAGGTACGTGGGCTGTCCCCGCGCACAAGCATAGTGTGGTCGCGCAGTGCGGGGGTGTACTCACGTCCTTGTCCCACTGCAGGCGGTAGGGAATCTCGTGTCCGAAGGGAAAATCCAGGTGACAGTTCATGACAGCGAACCCGCCGACCGCGGCGCGCACCCGCTCCGGCGGCGGGGAGCCTGCGCGCGCGCAGCACGCCGCCCCCCACGCGCACACGCACCACCACCACGCTCGCATGGCGCACGCACGCACGACAAGCACGCTGCACGAGACTCGGACGATGCGCGGCCGCGGACAGCTCGCGGTCGATTGATGACCGCTCCTAGGATCTAATAGAGTTAACCTTAGAGCAGATTACGTGCGCGCGAGTAATGCGCGGGGGCGGGGCGCGGGGCGCGGGGGACAGGAAGCTCGTCGCGGCGGTAATGCGCGCGATTACCGCGTCCTACGGGCGTCTTATTGTTGCGTCGGGGCGCAGGTACCTCGGCAAGCATACTGCACTCCACACTCGGGCCCTACTTCACTCACAATATAATCCATGTTAGAGCACACCTTCACCCTCCCGATGTCGGCATGTGCCGGGCCGGGCCGCCGGGTCTGGCAGAGCAGCGGACTGTAGCACGACTCTCTTCTTAAACCACAACTACGAGTATATGTAAAACAGCGGGAGGTGTATTTGATCAGTACACTGACATTGTCCTGCGCTCTATACAAAACAACGCGACAAGAACTGTTTCAAGTGAACTCGCGCGGCGCGGCCGACCGACGACCCCACCCACGCATTGTTCGGCTGCTCCTTTGCAAGTTCCAATCCGATATTAGTCATCGTCATCCATTTGTGCCCACAAATACCTTTTATAATACAAAGCGCTCTTCTCGTACGTGCTGTGTATTGCGCACCATTGTTACACGCGCGAGCGCAGAGCACAGCGGCGCCAGGGACGCGGGGCGCGGGGCGCAGGCAGGAAGACCGCTCACAGGAGCTAGAGGCAGCGGCGGGACTGTCAACATTACATCTTAGGAAAATGGTCTAACAAATCAGTTCTTCACGTCCAGAAGAAACGAGCGGAGCTGCCACCGCGGCACGTCCGGCTGCAGGTAGGTACTGGTTACTTGGCGGAGATCTCCGATGTCAGCACACAGCACATTGCTATGCTACTGTACAATAAAGCCTCCTGCCAGTATGCAGTTCAGATATTCTGCTTTTGTACCAAAACAAAGCAATTGTATATCATAATCATCATCGTCCGGGAAACGTCCACTGCTGGACATACGCCTCCCTCATGGTACGCCACATCGACCGGTCCCGAGACACCTGCATCCAGCGACTCCCTGCGACTCTAACCAGGTCGTCGGTCCATCTAGTAGGGGGACGGCCTAGTAGACGTTTCCCGGTACGTGGTCGCCACTCGAGAATCTTTACTCCCCACCGGTTATCGGTTCTTCGAGCGATGTGGCCTGCCCATTGCCACTTCATCTCACTGACTCGTCGAGCTATGTCGATGACTCTCGTTCATTTACGGATTTCCTCATTCCGGACCTTATCACGTAAAGAAATTCCGAGCATATCTCGTTCCATTGCTCGCTGAGTGACTTTGAGCTTGTTTATTGGCCCATAGTAAAAGACCACGTTTCGGTTCCGTATCTCATCACTGGCAACACGCACTGATCAAAGACTTTTGTCTTTAGACGCTGAGGTATTTTGGACGAGAAGATATGCCGTAATTTCCCGAACGCTGCTTTGTAAAAAGTTTGTAATCGTAAGGTTTTAATAAGATGTAATGAATACATTATACTTACATTTCATATGTATTGCTATACGTGTGCTGTGAGACCTTGCTTCTAGACAAATGTCATGTCTCTAGGTCAGTGGGAAGCGCCCTCAGGCTTGATTCCTTGGTCCGAGAGACCACACACTTGAGTATTCGATATTAATTTCAACAACAACGCGTTCCGCAGAAAAATGGTCTTGTGTCAAAGTGATATTATAATAAGAGTGTTTGTTTGTTTGAATACTCTTTATTCATCTTAAATAATTAAAATTAAAAAACAATAATAAAAGCAGAATTGGCGGACTTATCCCTATATAGGGATCTCTTCCAGTCAACCAGGGCGCGGAGAAAGATAAAGGGGTGCTGTGCGGAGACATATACAATAAGATATACAAAGAGATTTGAGAACGAAATAATGAAAAACAACATATACTTATACTTTTGAGGTATTTCCATTCATTTTTTTTTGTTTTGCACTTAGAATACATTAATGTTATGCAAAATTGTTATCGTAGCCATTAGCTTAACGGTGTAAAACTACAAATAACAACATGTTCCAGCGTTCTTAGAAAACCATCCTCTGTCGTCGTAATAGTTGTTTGTGCAAACTGTTGTATAATGAGGGGTATTACAACACGAATGTGGGTTTATCACACGAGGCGCAGCGAGTGTAGTTATTATGTAGGTTCATACAAGACTATCTACAGCCACGACATGAATCCTCTCCACAAGGTTCTCTTTCTACTCATTGGGTGTTGTGCAGTTGTAAGAACCAGACTTGCTTCATCATGGTAAGTTTAATTGCGGAGTATCTAATACAAACAAACAAAGTATGTATAGGTAATAATACAATTGTTTATTATAATAAAATCATTTACACTTTGTATCGAACAATCGTTGGCATGCACTTGAACACCGGCCCCTGGTCGCGCAGCATGCGCCAGGCCAGGTCCTCACGTAGGTACGAGTACCCGCACTCCCAATATTTGTATTCGCCACTTCATTATTTTTATTTTATATCTAACTAATTTAGCTGCTGACAGAAGTGAAGCGCGCGCGTTACAATGTTATTTTTTTATGTATGATGTATGATGGGTTTACACTTGGCCTTCATCTCACGTGATGGTCAGTGATGATCAGGGCGTTGCATGGTGCGCGTGCGCATCCAGGTGCCTCAAGCTAAGGAGGCACTGGCTCTGCTACCTTACATACCCTAACACAACAGTGCTACCAACACTGCTGCGGCGGCAGACTTAGGTAACATGGTGGTAGCCAGTCAAGCGCACATAGGAAGTACCCTACCAGAATAAAACCACAAGTACCGATAGGTACCCCCACTGGGAATCGAACCCGGGACCTCCGGATTGTGAGTCCAACATTTAGCCGTTAGGCCACGGAGGAGGTTCAATTAAAACAATTCAAATAAAAGAGCTGACCGAATGCCGATGGATTGTAGTGAGTGGTGAGCATGCGGCTGTGTGATGAGTGAGTCTGGGACCTCGCTGGAGTTGCACGGTAAAACGAATTGAGCAAAAAAGTATAAAAAAACGCGTGTTTTTGTACTCAAGATATATTTGACAGTAGTAAAAAACAAAAATTATTAATATATAAAATCTTCTTAGAGCTAATTTTTACATCCTCCAAACCGAAAATATAACTAAAAACCAATTTAAAAACGACGAGGCATATGAACTAGTAACTATGCTTTATTGCCCGTCTTCAAAAGATCCTTTTTTGTGACCTCGAGTGGGTATAGTTTTGGAGTGGTCTTATCCTGATTCCCTCTGTGGTCCTTAATTTAGCCACTCTCAAGTGACCATCTCTACTCTGGTAAGTCTCCGTGACTACATTAGAACCTTGCAATCGTGTAACACAGCATATCTTATCTTGGTCTATTACCCTCAGCGGCAGAATGATGTCGGTGGCCAAACCCTTAATCTTAATATCATAAACTTTATGTTCTTGTTGTTTAGTTTCTATACCACCGAACACGAAAAGTCCAAACTTCTCTGTTCCAATTTCTTTTAGACCAAGTTCCTTAGCTACGTCCCTCTGGGATCCAGAGTCCACTAATGCACGTACTATCTTAGTTTTCTTATCATTCGTAACGCTAACCAGTAACGTTGGCAGCAACGTAACATTATTCTTGTAGTTCAACATCGCAGTCTGCTTAGTAGTGTCTTTTTTATCTAAGTCTGGGCATAAAATCGCATAATGGCATTTCTGGCACACAATGCACTTAACGTAGGACTTGCATTTCATAGCATTGTGCCCTTCTTTTAAACATTTAAAACATGCCCTTTTCTTTTTGAGTGTATCCTTTCTAATCTCCAATGACATTTCTCTTGCAGTGATACACTCAGAGCTAGTGTGGGAAAGTCTGTTGCACCATATGCAAGCCTTAGATTCTTTTACTTTCTCCTTCTCTTTCTGCCCTGCAACAATACAGACTGCTGTTGGCAACTGAGACGTAGATGGTTCTTGATGTGTCTCGAAACCCATTTTAGCCATTTCAATCCTCTCTTCGCTATCTACTTCCCTCTCCAGAAACGTCAACAAACCTGACAATAAATTTTCATCAGTAGCGTTAGAACGCCGAAAACGTTCCCATGCTCGTAGAACATCTTCTGGCAGCGTAGATTCAACCATCGGGTAGAGCATTGACGCGTACTTTTCTTTTGTCACGTTTAGGGCATCAAGGGCATGAATTTGCGACATAAGACGGTCATATAACGTTCTTAAACGGCCGTCCATCGGCTCCTTGGCCATGACTAATTTCAAAAGCTCACGTATGTGAAGTTCTATGAGAAGGTCGTCTTTTGCAAAGCGATTTTTAAGCATATTGATAGCTTTCTTATAGTTCTGTCCTGAAGGTGGGAAGCTCTCGACCAACTGTCTAGCTGAGGATCCGGAGACTGGCGCTTGTAACAGATACTGAAACTTATCGTCGTCATCGAGGCTGTTGTCTTCGTCAATCTTATGGAATTGTCCCCAGAAGCCTAACCAGTTTTTTACCTCACCATCAAACTGTTTGAGTTCAATTTTGGGCAGCTTATACTTCCTATTTGTGACTGACACACTTAATTCTTGAGTTTTCTTAGTTGCGCTTTCTAAATATTTTTTGCAGTCAGAATTTAATTTAAAACATCTGTATTTATAATTCTCTATTTGATCTATCTCAACTAACATAAATGACTCATCTTCCATGCTGTGGATGCTTTCGTCGAGCTTTTCATCGCAAGAAAACAACTCGTCTGCTTTTTCTTGCATCCATTCTTTCGCAGTAGAAATGGCGTCGATGTCCATCGCTTCAGCTTTCAATAAAATTTCTAACGCATTTGCGGCTTTTGTGAAGAGAGTTCTACACGTGGAACGCTTCTTCTTCATTTGATCCATTTTGGATCCAAGGGGGCGCCAGATAAAACGAATTGAGCAAAATAGATAAAAAAACGCGTGTTTTTGCACTCAATATATATTTGAAAGTAGTAAAAAACAAAAATTATTAATATATAAAATCTTCTTAGAGCTAATTTTACAGCACGGTGACGTCCAGTACAACACTCGCTGGGATGTGCGACGGTCGCTGCGACACTGCTTGTTTTGACTGCGGCAGGTTGGCAATAAGCTCACTGTTTCAGAAACTTTGATAGAGCATTTATAGCACGGGTGTACATAAAATTATACATGTAATGATTTTTTAAAGTATTATTTTTTCCAGTTAATGACAATTCTTGTTATTTGTCTTTTCGGTTAGCAACCACGAAATACGTGTTTACTGAAATTATGCAATTTATCTCCTAAAGGGGTGTATAAGGGGATAAAAGGTTTTAATGATTCCGGAAAAAACCCTTAGTGGTAAAAATAAGAGGAGGAAAATCCTTTTATGTCGTTATTCTTTAAATCAATGAATAATAAATACATATCGTTTATGTCAAAAGTAATGGTACCACATATTTTATCGATTTTCCTGTAAGGTGGTAAAATAAGAGATTAGTACGGAAACCATCTTTTTTATTATTTACATTATGAAAATACCGTGTTTAGTAGACCGCCCATGGTAACGAATGTAACCCAAAATTTTTAGTAGATCGTGATTACTTTTGTTACCAAAAAGAGGGCTGGTCTCATCTCTCGCTTTCTAATACTTTTAATTTGCTTTAAACCCATAAATAACGTTTTTGTCTTGTCGTTGTGACAACTACGCAGTTCTCACGTTGCCTGATTGTAGGAGCAATCACAGGACATGGAGTCTACAACAAGCACATGTTCACTGTAGGTATCACTGACTGTGCAGAGCCTGCGTGGAGACAGCTGCTCGCGTCCTGCTGGAGGGCGAGGAGTGGCAACACTAGGTCGCCCCCAGAGGACCTCAACAACACACACAAGCTGCTGGAGCCGGGGTGGCATGAGTGAGGCACACCGCCACATCACCCAAGATACCTGACGCTCAGTTGCAGGAACCTATCTTCTAGGGTATCCATTATTTTCTTTAATTAGCATACCAAGCGAATGTGGCTGTGTTTATCGGTACCTAAGAATATGGAATTTCATCATATTTGGAAAATCGATATATATTAACACTAGCAGCCCGTCCCGGCTTCGCACGGGGTAGACAATTATTTATTTTTGGAAATTTGGATATAAAACACTTTTTTTCACAAATATTTTTATTTATTAAAAAATTATTATTTATTAATTATATATTAAAAAAATATTTCATTGCCCCCTCCACCCCGCCCGCCGCGATGCCCGGCGCGCTTTTCAGACTGCATCGCAAACAACGGCCACGGCGCTATGGCGGTTTTGTTTACTGTTTGAATTTTTTAATTCGTAATATCTTTTGAATGGAAAGTCCAATTTAAATAATTTAAAAACTATTTTATAGGTAGTTAAATGGTCTTGACCATAAAATAATTTATTTGGATAAGGATTAATATAAACACATAAATAGCATGGTTTGAATTTGGTTAGCATTTTCATTAATGTTTAAAATGAAAAAAGTTGTTGTAGTGACATAACTACAATAGTTGGACATATGCTACCGCGGAGTTTTTTGTAGACATTATGATGTTCTTCAATATTGTCGTACATTATTTTGTTCTATCTCTAATAGTTTCGGCAGCGCATTCGACGAAAGACATTTTAAGACTCATTTTTCTACACCTTCGGTTACATTGTTCAAATTTTACCAAGGATCCCTAATTTTTTTCAAAATGAAATGTAGCCTATGTCAAATTGGAAGAATGTAGCATTCTATTGGTGAAAGAATTTTTTAAATCGGCCCCGTACTTTTTGAGCCTATTCATTACAAACATACAAAAATAGTTACAAATCTTTCCTCTTTATAATATTAGTGTAGATTGTTATCGAATTAAGCTCGTGGAGTGTAACGAGGTTCAAATGTATTGTACAAGCGTGCCCCAGTCCAGCATAGCTCAGCCCGGCAGAATACACGAGGGCTGATTAGTGCCTTTTTAAGGAGATGAAATCACGTGTATCAGCAGTCAAGTATCATTTTTGCTTGATTAGGATTAGTGGATGACCAGTGGCGTAGCTGTGCCACCGAGGGCCTCTGGCCAATATTAAACTACTAAATACGTTGCAAAATTACTTCATCGAGTGGCATAATAAATATTCGGACATTACAAAACTTTTACAAACATCATTGATAGAGAGTGCAAGGGCCAGGCTCTTGCCCAGGCAGCCAGGCACCACCCAGCCTCGTTCCGTCGCGGAGTAAACAACCAACTCAGTTATAAAAGGATTTTGTGTTTGTTGAAGCGTGTCCGAGGAAGGATGCTTGGAACAGGCATTAGTAACGAATGCGGAGTGACGGCTGCACCCAGTGAAACGCCCCGGTGGATTCAATAAACAACCTTATATAATATTCATACAATATTCATACAATATTCATACAATATTCTTACATCTAATATAATACGTGTGGAATGACATGAGCGAGCGTCACCCGTCAGCCCTGCATCACGAGGTGCACGAAGTTCTCGTAGTTGATGTTCCCCTGCGAGTCCTCCTGGCCCTGAAGCAGCTGCTCCACCTGCGCCCGCACACACAATACAACTTCGTTTTACAACAACATCTGCATATAGCGACTCCTGGCGCACGTAGCTATATATCTGTACGTGAGTACATCTACACTTCTCAGCAGAAGAATCCGTTTATGGTTTCTATCCTAATTTAACACAATCATTATTTGTTATGCAAGGCTGCAAAGTTGTAGTTTGGCGCGAGTTCTCATATTGAAACCCGAGCTAGCGAATGATTCTACGATTGAACCATGAGCGTAGCGAGGGTTTCACGGAACGAGACGCAAAATAATTTTGCTGCCGAGTGAAACACACTACTTTTCTCTCTCTCTCTCAAACTCACTACAGCGAGGAAAATGGCAGATTAAACGAAAACAGTTGAACCTTTGAAAACAGTAGGCTTGTTTTTCTTTATAAAATCTTCTTTATAGAAATCATTACTAGTGTGTTTGCCTATTCACTGGGCAGTATTTGCAACACACTTTTGGCCACCATCTCAATAACAGACTACCAGGTTGACATAAGTGTAAAAGAGCATTTATTCCGAATAAAATTCTACAAAATATTTTGAAGTACCAGGCTATCAAAAAAAGTCGATGTTCATACAATGATCTAGCGTCTGTTTTATCAAATACTTTTTACTGCATTCAAGTCAATCCGCTTGGGACTTCAATTCGAGAATTGTTTTAAATGAATGTAAAATTAAATAAGTTTTATTATATTAATGTTTTGTATATCACTCTTTGAATTTTTGTGGTTAGCCTCCACCTTAGGCATGAAGTCCTGGTACTTTCACCTTCATTTCATTCGATTTTAAGTGATGAAAAGCCTATAGGTGAAAGCGAGCTCACCCAAAAACGTTACTTGTGTTCTGGCTATGTTTTCTGTGCTAATCGGGATACGAAAATCGATATCATAAATTTTACTATTTGTTAAATTTTTTCGTAAATGTATTAAAAATCTTAAAACGTTTTGACTGGGACGTCTGAAAAAGTTTTTTTTTTCTTCTAAAATATATACTTTCTCGCAGCAGCTCAAGTGCTCAAGGCAGCGTGTTGTGGCTGAAAGATTGCATATAAGCCTGTCGTCGGTTCATAGAGTGTACACACGCTATCGGGAGACTGGTTTGTTCACGCGCCGTTCAGGATCTGGCAGGAACCGTGTCACTTCTGAGCGAGATGATTGATTTATTGTAACAACTTCTTTACGAAATAGACGCCTGAATGCTTTTCAACTGCAGCAGCAGCTTCATGTTGTACGTGGTGTGGCTGTGAGTGACTCCACAATTAGAAGGTTGACGGAACGTGGACTGGTACCGTACAAGCCAGCAAATGGGCCGAAATTAACTGCAGACCATCGAAGAGCGCGCCTTAACTTTGCACGTGAGCACCTAAATTGGTCATACCTCCAGCGGAACAAAGTCCTCTCTTCTTGTGAGTGTAAAATTATGGTGTATGGTAACGACGGAAGGAACAAGGTCTGCAGAAGAGATGGAGAACGCTTTGCACAATGCTGCATTAAAGAAAATTTCAGCTATGGTGCAGAGATCCGAATTATATATAGAGAGATATACAAGAATTGCTCGTTTAAAGGTACAAGATATACACATTTTTCTGATAATCCTTACAAAACATAAACTTGCAAGGTGTTTTGATTCTTCTGATGAGAAGTGTATTTCTACATATAAGTACCCAGCACAGTCCGCTTCAGATACAAGACACTAAGCGCTTACAGCGATTCCACCCCTAAGTGCATGAGAAAGGGTGAAAAGAGTTTTATTGGCAAAACAGTAACATCACCTCGCTTCATTCAGATTATTAGTATTCTGAAGGTATTGCCTTATTCGTCATTGAAGACACCCACGAGGTGACATGCGGTGATCCTCGGTCCGGTCGAGATCACACCGCCATCGCCACCGTTCATGAATTATATAATAGAAGCACAAACATTCTTGTGAGCTGCGCAGATACATATGTACACGTAACTCAAACTAATTCATTCAAAATACAAATGTTACAATCGCATCGTGACGTCGTGTGTCGAAGTGTGTCGAACCGCTCCATCGGAACATCGTTCTGCAGAGAAGACAGTTCCAAAGTACAACTACGACAGTCAGCCAGCAGAGTGGGCAGAGCTACATCCTACATCTCACTACATGGGAAGAACAATGCAGGCTGCGAGTACCGTCGTACCTTTCATAGATTGGCAATATTTTTGGTTGAAGTTTTAACTATGGACTTGACGTTACTCCTAAAATTCAGATCAGCTGTGATTTCTAATCCCAAGTGTTTAATACAGAGTTAAATACGGAGTAAACACACATTGACAATGACACATTTAACATATTGGATTCAGCCTTCAGAACGAAGGGGCTGAAGCAAACTCTGCTTGGAAGGATGGACTGTGTGTGTGGACTCACTTCGTCGTCACTGAGCTTCTCTCCCAGCGTGGTCAGCAGGTGCCGCAGCTCTGCGGACGAGATGAAGCCGTTGCCATCCTTGTCGAAGTGACGCAGCCCCTCAATGAAGTCATTTGCCGTGTCCCCGCTGCGCGCCTTCGATATCGCCTGCAACACATAGATACAAGTGATGTGACCTGACAAATACAAGTGATGTAATGTGACGTGATAGATACAAGTATGTTATGTGATGTGATAGATTAGTTATGTGATGTGACCTGACAGATACAAGTGATGTAATGTGACGTGATAGATACAAGTATGTTATGTGATGTGATAGATTAGTTATGTGAGGTGACCTGACAGATACAAGTGATGTGATGTGACGTGATAGATACAAGTATGTTATGTGATGTGATAGATACAAGTTATGTGATGTGACCTGACAAATACAAGTGATGTAATGTGACGTGATAGATACAAGTATGTTATGTGATGTGATAGATTAGTTATGTGATGTGACCTGACAGATACAAGTGATGTGATGTGACGTGATAGATACAAGTATGTTATGTGATGTGACCTGACAAATACAAGTGATGTAATGTGACGTGATAGATACAAGTATGTTATGTGATGTGATAGATTAGTTATGTGATGTGACCTGACAAATACAAGTGATGTAATGTGACGTGATAGATACAAGTATGTTATGTGATGTGATAGATTAGTTATGTGATGTGACCTGACAAATACAAGTGATGTAATGTGACGTGATAGATACAAGTATGTTATGTGATGTGATAGATTAGTTATGTGATGTGACCTGACAGATACAAGTGATGTAATGTGACGTGATAGATACAAGTATGTTATGTGATGTGATAGATTAGTTATGTGATGTGACCTGACAGATACAAGTGATGTGATGTGACGTGATAGATACAAGTATGTTATGTGATGTGACCTGACAAATACAAGTGATGTAATGTGACGTGATAGATACAAGTATGTTATGTGATGTGATAGATTAGTTATGTGATGTGACCTGACAAATACAAGTGATGTAATGTGACGTGATAGATACAAGTATGTTATGTGATGTGATAGATTAGTTATGTGATGTGACCTGACAGATACAAGTGATGTGATGTGACGTGATAGATACAAGTATGTTATGTGATGTGACCTGACAAATACAAGTGATGTAATGTGACGTGATAGATACAAGTATGTTATGTGATGTGATAGATTAGTTATGTGATGTGACCTGACAAATACAAGTGATGTAATGTGACGTGATAGATACAAGTATGTTATGTGATGTGATAGATTAGTTATGTGATGTGACCTGACAAATACAAGTGATGTAATGTGACGTGATAGATACAAGTATGTTATGTGATGTGATAGATTAGTTATGTGATGTGACCTGACAAATACAAGTGATGTAATGTGACGTGATAGATACAAGTATGTTATGTGATGTGATAGATTAGTTATGTGATGTGACCTGACAGATACAAGTGATGTAATGTGACGTGATAGATACAAGTATGTTATGTGATGTGATAGATTAGTTATGTGATGTGACCTGACAGATACAAGTGATGTGATGTGACGTGATAGATACAAGTATGTTATGTGATGTGATAGATACAAGTTATGTGATGTGACCTGACAAATACAAGTGATGTAATGTGACGTGATAGATACAAGTATGTTATGTGATGTGATAGATTAGTTATGTGATGTGAACTGACAGATACAAGTGATGTGATGTGACGTGATAGATACAAGTATGTTATGTGATGTGATAGATACAAGTTATGTGATGTGACCTGACAGATACAAGTGATGTGATGTGACGTGATAGATACAAGTGATGTTATGTGATGTGATAAATACAAGTTATGTGATGTGACCTGATATATACAAGGAATGTTTGTGAAGTGATAGATACTTTCAAGTGATGTGATGTGACCTGACAGATACAGGTGATATTATCTGATCTGACCTGGTAGATGGGCAGAAAGACCTCGAAGGAGATGCGCTCGTCTGGGCGCAGGTGGTGCGTGGTCTTCTTGACGTCAGACTCGGTAGGGTTCTGTCCCAGGGCACGCAGAGCGTCTCCGATCTGCGCCACGTGGATCTTGCCGTCGCCGCGAGAGTCGAACAACTGGAACGCCTCCTGGAACTCTGAAGATACACGTAGTTGCGTCATGTTAAGAAAGAAAGAAATAATTTATTTGCCAAGTACATCGTTTTTTTACACGGTGTTAAGTTAGTAATTTTAATTAGTACGATGTACTTAATCTGTTCACAGGTGTACAAATATTATAAACATATCTAATAAGGAATTTAATTGTTAAAAAAATTGTTTACATTGCATGTCAATCAGTATACTGTTAATAATTTTGACATTAAATAATTCACAAGTTATCTAATTAATTTATGTCAAACTATAATTACAGGTATATTTAAAATGTTTATGATTCAAATATTCAGGAAAGCTATAAAAACCGTTTTCAAGAAGCCAAACCGTAATTTTTTCTTTAAATCTATGCCGTTTTCTAATGCAATGGATCAAGGGACACAGTGGCTCCAGAGGTAATGATGCAGCGGACGAACTGGCCAGAAGGGCCTCAAGCATGAAGATAGCAGGGCCTGAACCAATCGCGGCCCTACCTTTCTCGCAGCTCCGATCATGGATACATCAACATACCGCGCAGTCTCACCATAATGAATGGGAGTCAAGGGAAAATTGCAGACAGGCGAAGCAGGCCATGCCGACCTGTAACCGTCGCCTCACCAAACAAGTATTACAACTACGTAGATGTCAACTTCGCCTGATTGTAGGAGCAATTACAGGTCATGGACTCTACAACAAGCACCTGTTTACTCTAGGTATCACTGACAGCCCTCTGTGCAGAGCATGCATGGAGGCCGAGGAGACAGCTGCTCACGTCCTGATGGAGTGCGGAGGAGTAGCAACACTGCGGGCAAAGTACCTCGGAACACCGAGGTCGCTCACAGAGGCCTTCAACAACACAAATAAGTTGTTGGGCTTTCTGTTGGAGCTGGGGTGGCATGAATAAGGCACGCCACCCCAACACGCAAAATAGGCGCACCTGACGTCGAGTTGCGGAAACCTGCCCCGATTACGAATACGAATACGAAGGAAACGTAAGGGATTTTTTACGATACCACTTGGGACTCCAATTTTTTTTCTTCAAAAGACAATTTATTTTTGCCACACACTTTCCGGACCGATTCTTAAGGATGCCTACTAGCTGATGGCACATTCTTGCTGCTCGGGTTAGCAGGTGATGGACGATCAGTAAATTTTGTATTGCAATCTAGCCTCGAGATTCTATTATATTCTTTTTAGGTAAAACAGCACAGATTTGGTTAAGTCTGTGTCGGGGCTTAACTGATACTACTTTGTCCATACCAAACTTCCAATGTCCTTTCTACCAGCAAAAAATGGCCAAGTGCAAGTCAGCACAAGTATAGGAATGAATCAGGAAAAAATCACTTTTTGATTGAATGTAATAATATATTTTCAACTGCAAAGCTATGTTTGTTCTTCAATCAGACTAAGATTGTCATTAGAGAATTGTTTATTGACTGCCTATTATATATGGTTTTCATTATTCATACCTCAGTGCACGAGTCTGACATTCACATTTTAAAGATCTGACTCATTTGGGCTGGATTTTTTAAATTTTTGTTAGAAGGAAAAACAAAGACTCATGTCATTCCAGGGTTACAGTTTAATATAAATTTGTTAGTTGTATGTGAATATATTTAGACAACTGTTGTCTGGATTCTACCTTCACCTGGTATCAAATAAAAGCAACCAACAGTCCCAGGGTCAAAGCTATCCCCACAATGATCTATGACCCATCACAGCAGATGTGAGCTTTTCTCAAAACTAACTTCATTAAATTTGTTATTATGTCTCCAAAACCACATGGTGAGCATCTTTTAAAAACTACAAGGGTGGTGTGCAGTGACCGAAACACTAACAGATGGATGAAGGTTTAAAATTAATTAACTATGTAGCCTGGCAATGGCACACCTACAATCTTACAAAGTATGACAAGGTATGTAAATAGTGAAGACCACAAGTAGGTATGTACCTTCCACGGAGGAGAGGCGAGGGCGCGGCTCTGCGAGGAACATGGTGCGTGCGTGCGCGCGGGATCGACTGCGCTTACGCTCCCGCGAGCCGCGACGACACACACAATTACTTCAAAAAGCAGACCTTATAAGGAAACTAGGGCGCATGCACTGCTGCCAGTTTAGCAAAACGTGTCTCGTGAGTCACCGCCCGCACCGCAGGCGCCCCTCTCATGTACTCACCAGCCAGTTGATCCTCGGAGTACCCAGCCTGCGACACAAAGTTCATATCGTTAATCATCTATTTAATCTGTATTTACGCAGTACCATAATATGCAATAAACCAACCATATCCGTTAACTCCAGTAAAAGTTGCCGTCAATCGTGTTGTTTGTTATTTATCGTTTAAGTTTTAACTACTGTCAAACTATTGAGTGCTGACGTTATTGTTGGATGACAAGTTAAAAAGCCTACTGTGCTTTGCTTAGGCACGGATTAAGGCCCAGTCATAGAGTACAATGAACAAATGGGGCCCAGTAAGTAAAGGCTCAGTAGTCTTCCTGCAAACATCTCGCTCTTACAAGTATAATGTATAATTAGCCATCCCGCCCCAAAAGAAGGAGGATATAAGCCACTTCCCGGCCTTGAATCCTTGATAGAATTGTCTTCGCGGAAATCATTGAAGCATAGATTTTTAAAGAATATACGGATGGAAACTTGATTAATAATGCGTGAAGTAAACGAAAATACACACACACGTGTCACTTGTAACGTGCGCTGCATATTGACGGTCCAGTGTCTGATGTTTGTTTGGTATACGTTTGTTCGTGTGTACCTTGTGTATAAAAAACGAACGTGTCTGATGTAGTTCCTTCATTCATACGTGTTCAGTGGAACACGGCGTCATTGTGTATTGCAGAGAACCATATATTATTTATTTCGTAGGCATGTACATTATTGGAAAACAATATTCCCAACAACTTGTAGTGTATTGACATGTGCATATTATAATAAGAAGAAATGATTTAAGAACTATTAATTAAGAAACAAAGGAATGCTAGATGCAGCCACGTGATGACTGTAGGCATATGTTATTATTTTAGTTTGTTTTTATGTATATCTTTTTTATATACATGCATTAAGAATAAATATACATATATACTTTATTGCCGGTGCCAAGCCGAGGCGGGTTGCTAGTGCATAAATTATTTATCAAGGGGAAAGTATTGTCTTACGTCGCGGGAGTCATATTGAATCCTAAAAAACTAAATCTAATTGTCAATAACCATTCGAGTTAGTTGATTTTTGCATTTTTGAGACGTTTAATGCTAAAGCCAACATTTCATTGGTATTAGTATTATTTTATTTTATTTAGCACTATCAATCAAATCAAATCTTTTTATTTGTTTATTTGGGTATTACATTTTGTAGGATCTTAAATATATAAAGTCTCTCCAAATTAAGCCGATTAGGCTGTACAATATTTAGCATAAAACATCAAAATGAATACATGTCATCATATTAAAAATTATATATTTATTAAAATTAAAATACAAAAATATGATGTTCATGTCATCTACTTATTCCCATCATCCAAAAACTCTTTGATTGAGTAGTAGCATTTATCTATTAATAATTTACTTTTTTAAAACAAGTTTATATTTAGTTCCTTCCTTATCTCCCTTGGCAGACTGTTAAAAATTTTAGGACCCATCCCGAAAACGCTTTTTTGCATCAGAGCAGTGTTCATCGGTGGTTGTTTGATTTTTGTTAAATCCCGCGGTTATGATTATTTGAGGGCGCTTCTATTCTTACAAACTGCGCTGGGCTACATTTGACGTATACTACTAGTTCATATATATATAACACGAAAAGTCAGTTTTTTATAATTTTTGAAGCATTAAATATACAACCATAGTTTTAACTAAGACAAAAATTATGTTAGCTATCTATGCTAGCTATGTGATCTGTTTACATTTTCATATTTTTTTAAGTTCAATCGAATCTTATAAGAAATACTGGCCACCCTAATGCTTTCGAGTATCTTGTAGACTCGGAGCAACCGGCCAGCTTGCAGGCACTAAGCAAGTAATCACTACTTGCAGGTTCTTATTATCCGTCCGTCCATACATTCAGTAAATTGGAAGAAGTAAAGTTTGAAGACGTGTTTTGATAAAGCATTATACACGATATACCGGTTGACCAGGCTACATCGCTCGGAGAATTGACAACCAGTGGGGAGTAAAAGTTCTCGAGTGGCGACCACGTACCGGGAAGCGTGTTTCGGGCCGTCCCCATCATCATCATCATCAGCCGGCAATTTTTATTTAAATTAGTACACTTTTACATTTTAGTTTAACAATGTTCGACGTTGAAATTAAAATTGATTTGCTGAATGCAAATGCCTCGGGACCGGTCAATCATGAAGGCGGCCTATATCCAGCAATGGATGTTTCCCGTAAAACGTAGTGATTAAATGCTCCTAGTTTTCCCGGCTGATGATGATGAAGTAGCTACGGCAGTGCTAGCCGGTGGCCGTCAAAATCGTTGGTTGATCGGTGGCCGTTGGGTGGCCTTACCCAACCAAATTGTAGTGTGTTTCAGTGTGTTTACGATACTCGGGTCGTGTATTTGATCTTTCAGATAATTTTATTTGTGGTCACACTGTGACAATGGCGCCCGGGCTGTGCGGCTTTCCATCGGTGATTGGTCAACGATTGTGAACGAACAATCCATATCCTTCAGAGAAAATGGTGTACCGACTCGAAAGGTTAGTGCTGTTATTGTCCACGCAGGTCCAATTTCGATCAACGACTTTCGCTTGATTGATATTCAATCCAAGAAAAACCGTAATCGCTCATATTTTAATGCGAACGACCTCGTCCAGGTGGGAAACGAGCGCGGAGGCGTCGTCGGCGAGCGGTCGCTTTGTTCGGAGCGGTCCACGTGCCTGCCGCCATTTGATGGTGCGGATGTGTGCAGCTCGCTGATCCCGCGCCGACTGCGCTGAACGTCGGGATGGCGGGTGAGGGCGCGTGCGGCGAGTTCGTGGATGGCTGGTTGGTGACGCAAGTGCTCGGCGAGGGAGCCTATGGCGAGTGAGTCCCGCGTGCGCGCGCCCGCCGCCGCCGCCGCCGGCGGCCAGAGCCCTGGAGGGCGGCCCCGGGCGTGCGGCCACGTATCTCCCCCGTCGTCATCCGTTGGGAGTCATTACTATCACATTTTTGGGTTGCGGTGTAAAAAAAGGGGGCGCTAATGCGGTACTTCACCATACGTGGTATGCCAACGAGATTGCATAGTTAGAGATCATCTTACTAAATGGAGACATGTCGTGAAATTATCAAAATAACAGTTATTAGCCTGACTTTGTTAGCAGGTCTAACGGAAGAATGATCATATTTTAAATTTGCATAACCAAATGTCAAAAATGATGTAGGGTGGGTACCATCTTGATTAAGGTTATTGTTATTCATTATGATATCTAGTTGTAAACAAAAGTAAGTCAAATAATGTGTACACATTTGGATCTAGAGTGGCAGCGTGCTAAGCCAAGTTCAAGTTAACAGAACTTGCGTGCAGCACCATGTGTGTAATATTAGAGTAGAAAAAGATTTATTTAAAAATTAGAAATTATTACACGAACCGTTTTGACCCCCTCATAACTCCATAACTTATATCACGGAAAATTTAAAAATTTTGCTCATATAATGAGATTTGTGACAGCACAAATGCTACAAATTTCATAAACACCTCAAATGGTTATTTAGATATTAATGTCCAAAAATCGTCATTTTTATCACTGACTGACCTATAGATCATAACTCTAACCCAGTTCTAGATGACCTAGAACCCTGAAATTTGGTAACAAGCAAGGTCATAGTGTAGGCACTTATTTATTAGCCAAGTCGGACCTTAGGCTTCAACATATTATCCTGTTATAAGAAATGATATTTTTAAGGCTCTTATTAATAAACGCTGCTTAAGGTTGAGCAGCTCGTAGAGATAGCTCACTAATTCTTAAACAATACTTCAGACCTGAATCTCAACCTTGGTCTTGTTTAAGACTTGTCAAACAAGTGCTCACGGTGGAGGTTTTCATGAGATTTTCACAGACCAAAGAGGGTATAATATCACTGATTTTCGGTCTCAACGCTGAGTATGGTAATTTGATGACTTATGTAAAAACATGTTATGACTATTATGACTTAGACCTTAATGACATCTCTGACTACTTAGACTTTCGCATTGTCACATAAGTATATGTTCAGAAATTGTTATCAGCACGAGTAAATATATAAAACATATGTTGTTCAAACAATGCATTATCAATTATTACATGTTTAGTATATTTCTAAAGCGAAGGTAGATAATTAATTACTATTATATTTATGACTAGAAGCCCGTCCCGGCTTCGCACGGGGTAGACAATTATTTATTTTTGGAAATTTGGATATAAAACACTTTTGTTTCACAAATATTTTTATTTATTAATTATATATTAAAAAAATTTATTTCAGTGCCCCCTCCACCCCGCCCGCCGCGATGCCCGGCGCGCTTTTCAGACTGCATCGCAAACAACGGCCACGGCGCTATGGCGGTTTTGTTTACTGTTTGAATTTTTTATTCGTAATATCTTTTGAATGGAAAGTCCAATTTAAATAATTTAAAAACTATTTTATAGGTAGTTAAATGGTCTTGACCATAAAATAATTTATTTGGATAAGGATTAATATAAACACATAAATAGCATGGTTTGAATTTGGTTAGCATTTTCATTAATGTTTAAAATGAAAAAAGTTGTTGTAGTGACATAACTACAATAGTTGGACATATGCTACCGCGGAGTTTTTTGTAGACATTATGATATTCTTCAATATTGTCGTACATTATTTTGTTCTATCGCTAATAGTTTCGGCAGCGCATTCGACGAAAGACATTTTAAGACTCATTTTTCTACACCTTCGGTTACATTGTTCAAATTTTACCAAGGATCCCTAATTTTTTTCAAAATGAAATGTAGCCTATGTCAAATTGGAAGAATCTAGCATTCTATTGGTGAAAGAATTTTTTAAATCGGCCCAGTACTTTTTGAGCTTATTCATTACAAACATACAAAAATAGGTACAAATCTTTCCTCTTTATAATATTAGTGTAGATTTAGAACTATAAAAAATTTCGTCTTTATAAATCTTATCTATGGTATGGATCAAAGTGGCTCAGTTTCTGAATGCAGACAGCGATGTTGACATTGAAAATCAAAATGGTGGGCATGACTTTAACAAAACATAGAACAAATACCTATATTATATATGTACATGTTTGATTTTGACAGTCCGCCATAGTTGTAAGGTGTTGCAATTGTTTGAGGGAAAACATATTTTGTACACGGCATTCAGTTAGATTAGTTGAAAACAAATCATCAACAAAGGTTAATTTTCAAAAGCACCATTACTATATTCGGTGTGCATTGACCTGGCCCAGGCTCCATACATTTTTGAAATCACCTTTCAGGACTGACCATCTTGACACCCATTGAGACCAAGGCTAGAACATCATAATATTGAACTTGGCTTTCTATTTCACATTTATATTTTTGATGGTGTGTAACAATCACAGCTAGAGAGACTAGCTGGAGCACGGAGAGCGGCGGGTTTCGACATGTGGTGTGTTGCTGTGACGTGTGACGTCGCTGTCTGTCAGGGTGGTGCTCCTGCGTCACGAGGGGTCCGGGGCGCGGGTCGCGCTCAAGGCGGTGGGCGGGGGGTCTGCGGGCGCGCGGGAGGCGGCGCTGCACGGCGCGCTGCGACACCCGCACGTGCTGCGCTGCCTGGGGGCGCGCGCACACCCTCCGCACCACTACCTGTTCCTGGAGTGGGCGCGCGGCGGCGAGCTGTTCGACCGCATCGCTCCCGACGTGGGAATGCCGCGCGCGCAGGCGGCCCGCTTTGCGCTCCAGCTGCTGTCGGGCGTGCGGTACCTGCACTCGCGGGGCGTGGCGCACCGGGACCTCAAACCGGAGAACCTGCTGCTCGACCACCGCGACACGCTCAAGATCTCTGACTTTGGTCTGGCCACTATGTTCCGCCGGGGCTCCCGCGAGCGCCTGCTGACGCGGGTCGCGGGCACGCTGCCCTACGCTGCGCCGGAGGTGCTGGTCGCGCCGCACCGCCCGTACCGCGCGCCCCCTGCCGACCTGTGGAGCGCCGCCCTCGTGCTGCTCGCCATGCTCACTGGCGGTGAGTGCACTCTCCCATACTCGGACACGTCGTGAGCTCGTTCCTCGCGTCGGCTCGTGTCTTTGGTATCCTAGCTGTAGGCGTGCCTTTGCCTAAAGTTATGGTACCGAAGTTACGATCCGCGCGACCATCGTCCGCCGACACGCATGCTCTCTCTCTCTCTCTCTCTACTGCTCCCAGGCACCGACGTCCTTTCATAAATGGATTATACTTTTTGTTACTATATGTACTTTTTTAAATTACATTTAATTGCAGAATAATTATTATTAAAGATAATGACAAATTTCCCACCTGGAGGACACGATGGAATCACACTTATCCACTTAACGGAACATAAACCACTGCTGCTGTGAAGACTGGTGGGCTCCGAGGACTGCCGCGATAACGTGACATTGTATGTGTACTGTACTGATATACCGCGTGACGTCATGGCCCGATATGATTTAACAGGAATTGTTATCAAGTGTGTAGCTGATGCCGATGATGCACACGTGAGGGTCAGGTGATGCGCTTGGCTATTACAAGAAAAAACTGTGTTACGTGCGTTATATCAGGTTCACAGGTCTGATGATTAATTCAGGCGTGCAGATTGTGACAACAACAAGCAGGGTTTAAATTTTTTTAAACTATTTTATTACCTTACAAGGACAACGTAATAAACGTTGCAATATATTAAAAATTATTTTTTGTAATTACAATTTGTTGTATTATTTTGATTGTGTACGCCGTGGACAGAGTTGCCGTGGGAGCGTGCGAGTGAGAGCGACGCGCGCTACGCTCGGTGGGCGGCGTGGTGCCAGCAGGAGGGAGAGAGCGCGCCCCCGCCGCCGGGGGGCGTGTGGTCGCGCACCACGCCGGGGGCGCTGCGCTTGCTGCGGGGGGCGCTGCACCCGCGCCCCGACGCGCGGCCTGCCCTCGCCGCACTGCTGCTGGACGCCTGGCTCACCGGTGAGTGTACCACCATCACCGGCTACCGTGGTGCTGCGTGTGAGCGGGAGGGAGCGAGCGCGCGCGCGTTCGGTCAGGTACTAGGTGACTCTGAGTGGCTCAGTCTCAGAGCCGCCTCGTGCCTCAGCCGGGCGCGCGCCGTGAGGCGACGGAGGGTGAGAGAAAAGCGTCTCGGCGCGGAGTGAGGGGAGCCCCCGACGCGGCGCTTTGGCGATTTAGCTCTGATGATGTGTGTCGAGCTCATAAAGCTAGATTACCAAAGCACCGCGCGGCGGGCGAGCGGCGGCGGCGGGAGGAGGGAGGAGGGAGCTCCGGGGTATGTAGATATGTTGTGCAACAATTAATCAATTAATAGGATCACTTGTCCGTGTGTCAATATGCTTGTTCTGAGGAACGCGCGGAGGCATCACGTTGAATCTACTATCCTCTACGCAAGGCTGCAACACCTTGGATCTGTGAAAGAATCATACTTATAGGTCCATGCAATAATAAGATAATGTTTATAATATTCATTTCAATTATATCTCATTACAATCATCGTCACTCACACCATCACACACTCCATATGGCTCCTGACAAAATGTTCATGTAAATTGAGAATTGCTCGTTGGTTTTTCAGTTCGTTAATTATTGATATTGTGTGCAGCCATCGGTGCGCGAGTGCTTGCACTCCGCTGTTTTTTTATGGTTACAAATCTACATTTACCGTTGAGAATTGATTATGACAAAAATGGGTGCATGGGATCTGATTTTTTAACCGACTTCCTAAAAAGAAGGTCGTTATCAATTCGACAGATTTAAAAAAATGTTTGTTACCTCTGAACGGCATCCATGAAGTCTTAAATTTGCCGTACTTAAAGTCGATTTCCAGTTCTTTTTGAACGCATTCACTTGTTCAACTGGTTAAAGTTACGTTAGTTTTTTCGGTAAAGCTTTGTTCGGTCAAGTTGAAGCAAGTCTCAAACGGAATTAGGAATTAATATTTAAACTTCAAAATTTATCACAGTGTCTGTCTAGTCATTATGTATGATATATACGTGATTGTTGCCCAATTTGATAATATCATATACATTCGACGGAGGCGGGGAGCAGCGACACGCACGTGTGGTTTTAATAATATGAACTGGACGACACACTACGGCTCCGTGCAGTGTCCGACTATGGAACTCTACCTGAGCCCCATCCTTACAATCCTTTCCAATGTGTTCCAGTATATGAATCCGTATGCAAGTGCAAGGAATCAGAACATTGCCTACACCTACCTAGATCAGAACAGACTCGGCAGGTGTGGGACGGACGAAACCACTAATAATCAACGCGAACAAGAGATGATAATGTTTCGTTTGTGTGTGTCAGGTGAGAGCGGGTGCGTCGGTGCGGGGGGCGGGTCCTTGTCTCAGCCGGCGGCGGGTGCGGGGGGCGGTGGAGGCGCGGGGGACGAGGTCGAGGCGCGCGTGCAGGCGCTGCTGAGCTACTCGCAGCCTTCGCGCTGGTCGGAGCTGGTGCTGGGCTCGCAGCCCGCACCCCTGGCGCACGGGCAACTGGGGCGACGCATGACGCGCGTGTGGCTGCGGCCCGGGGAGGGGGTCGACGCGGCGCTGCAGGTGCTGCAGGGGGCGGTGCGCGCGCGCGGGGGAGGGTGGCGCGCCGCCGGTGCGGGGGGAGCCCTCATAGAGTGCGGCGGGGAGCTGCGCGTGCGGGTGTGTGCGCTGAGGGTGTCCGGGGGAGGGGGGGAGCGAGTCGTGCTCGAGTTCCGCCGCGCGCGCGGCTGCGGGCTGCAGTTCAAGCGGTGCTTCGAGGAGCTGCGAGCCGCCCTCGAGCCGCTCGCAGCGCCGCTCCCCGCCGAGACCATGGATGTGCAGTGACGCTCGATCGCCCCGCGCCTCGTTACAAAAGATATTTTTAAATAATTTTATATAATATTTAATTGATCAATAAAGACTGACTTTTATACAACGTTAGTTTGATTGTTGGCAGCAGAAGGTCCCTCTCGAACCCTCCGATGAAGAAACGTAACCCTTGTATCTCGCTTGTGTCTGTGTGCGTGCGTCCGTCTCCGACACAATCCGAACAGTTGTGAAAACTGGTGACCCACGAAGTATACAGTCTTGCAAGGCACTTGGGATATCTCGATTCTGATCGCGCGAGAACCTATGCGGTACGACCCTCCGAATTTATGAGTGGGTCGTCAGCTTCCTCAGAGCTAGGAGGAGATAATCGCATGCCACATTTCAGGAGCAGTCAAACTTTAGCTTTCATAATTTACCAGCAACCACAACTCCGTTGCAGCGAGTTTTTGGCTGGACATAGTCCTCCATCTCCATGGCATGCCACGTAACGAATATATTAAGTACCTACCACCAACGAAAAATTTAATTTTGAAATGAAATTATTAATTGAAATCAGATAAGATTCAGATTTTTTAAATTTAATTTTGTTCCTATAAGCTTAATTTATTTTAGTCCAAAACTGTAGTGCTAGTCATTTGAATGACTTTTGTTCATGCCCGCAGCAAAAATAGATTTTGTTCATGCTCATCATTGGGCACCAAAATATCCCTTTAGTGCTGGAGAGATGAAGAATAACTATTGCTTGTATAAAAAAACTTTAGTGTATTGTAGTAGCAGGCGCCTGAAGGCGAGTGTGCAGTGATCCATGCATACTGTGAGCGTTCTCCCTCCTCCAGGTTGAGAGACCAGCTCTCCTGCCACTAGAAGACGCAGGCAGGTTGACCAGATACTTTATAACGGTTGTTACCAAGTTATTACTTCAACAAAACTACGGAAATTCATCGGAATGCCGAAGTTCCTCCCTATTTGAAATCCATGCCGCTGTATGTGTGTATGGTATGGGACATACTAATGAATGACCCCAAAACTTTCGACATAATCGATGGTAGGGATAGGGATATTAGTTACTAATTTGAAATGAAACCACCAGTTTATTAAATGTTTTTATTACAAAACTGAGTGGTGAGCGGTCGGGGACGGCGGGGCGGGAGGTAGCGGCGGCGTTCTCTACCCTCTCACATGAAATCAATACAGAATGAAGTACCTGCGTCAGGCAGAGAGCTGCTCCGCGGTGACCCGCGCGGCCCCCGCCCCGACCTGTGCCGGACCTCCATACAAAACCAACTTACACCTATGATAACTTACAATTCACAGAAAACTATGGGTGGTACGTCTATTGTACCGTACGACTACTGATATAAGTATTGAATTAACTATAATGTACCTACTTAGTTTACACACGTAGCGGCGGAGGGCGGCGCGGGGGCGGGGGCCGCTACAGAGTCTTGGCCTTCTCCAGCAGTTCGTTGATGAACCTCTGCAAGGGAACGAGCAGACAGCGGTCAGTGGGTATCCTCTACATACATATGTAGCTACTGTAAGTGTCATTGAATGACTGAACAGCAAGTATATACTCGTAGTACAACAGATGAAATCTTTCTGTTAGTAATGACAACCCCCACCGCTGGTTATCTCAGCATCGACTCATGGGAAATGGTGACCCCCAGGTATCGCAACTGAAATAATTGTTTTTTGAAATTTTGCCCCCAAACGACAAACCACCATATTTTGGCCCCTTTTAAATAAAAATATTTTACCAATTGTTTCGTCCGTGCCAGCAGTGGAACCTGTGGGTCACTATTTCCTATAACTATTCCAATCAGCTGTGACAGGGCAGGGCAGGCGGCGACGCACGCGCTCGTGCGCCCGCCCCGGGTGTGTTTAAAATACGTACATGTACATCTTTTTGGGGCTTCTTGGCGTCAGCGAGGAGCCTCTGAAACAGAAACGTTGTGTGAGAGTGTGGGCGCGTCACACGCGTGCGCGTGCGCAAGGGACGGAGCTAGCAGTACCGCGAGGTGTCGCCGGCGCAACTCGTCTCCCTCCATGTCCAGCAGCTCGTCGATGTCCACCTCCACCTCCGTCTGCAACCAGCCAACATGTACGTAAGTGTACACCTACTTACTGAGCGGACATCGGGACGGGTGGTGGACGTGACCGACTTACTTGCGCGGGCGCGGGTGCCGGCGGCGGCGCGGAGGGCTCATACAGCTTCTGTAGCTCGTCGTACAGCCACATCTCGACGGCTAGACGCTTGCGGATGAGCGCCATTTGGTGGCTGCCGTACTTCGCCGTCAGGAACTTCTCGCGACGCTCCTTTACCTGCGAGCACAGCGCGTGACGTCATTTCCGTTTCGTTATACCACAGAGTATGTACGATAATGCAACAAAATAAACAAATTCACAGAAAATCGAATCAAACCGAATCCCAAACTGGGTCTATTCTGGTCTTTTGTTAAAAATATTAATTTTAAAGGAAATATACCCGAAAAACGATGCACTATAAAGGTGTGTCCACCTCAGATGGTTCAGAAATTTTTTATATGTTTAATAAGCACTTTCAGTCCGGGTTCGAACCGTCTATGAAGCTGTTGGGTTTAAATACTCTTAAAGTCAATGCAAACTCGCCACTAAATATTTCCACTGAATCAGTATACGTAAATAATGGTGCTGGGACGGATGGTGTTCATCCTCTTCTCATTAGAAAATGTGCTTCTTATCAAGTAATAATAAATAACGATGATATTTTGAACTTGAAAATTTGAACCATATCTCGAATCCCTCCTTATGCTCGAGCCCCTTTTCGTTTATATAACACATATAATTATTAATCTGTCAAGAGTGTCAGGGAGGATTATCCCCGCATTACGAGACACCGCGTCCTTGGTCCGTGTCGGCACAGACACGTGACGCTAGTCAGACAGACAGAGGCTCTAATATTTTTTTGAAACAATGACAATTTAGTAACGCTTGTTTATACCTAAATTTAATCGGACCAAAGTGATGACCAACAACGGGTTATAGCAGCCCCAATAGGTCAATCCTGTAGCAGGGCGAGCTGTTTAAATATAGCTGTTCAATTTTTAAATGATGACGATAGGCGATCGACTGAGGATGAGAGACGATATTTTTAATGGATGTTTAATATTGGTAGGTTTGTCTCTTGAATCTATGCATTGTGAAATCTCGTGCGGTAATAAGTTGTATAAGCGTGGAGCTAAAAAGGTGAAGTGATGTCTGCTGAAGTTATTAGTGGTAAAATGTATTATATATTTTGTAAAAGTGGTTGTACGGGTGTTGCGAACTGTTTCAGTCAATGTAAAGTTGGATATATGACGGGACATGTAGATTGCAAGTTGCCATACGTACAGTTTACGTGTGTGTTAGGACATAAAAAAGCTGAAATAATGCTACATCTTACTGTAATTTACCTATTTCTACAAATAAAGTACTTTGACTTTGAAAAAATGTCTCGGTAGAAAATCTTATGTTTTATCTTTTGATGATTTTTAGAAGTTTCTGTGCAATATTAAGTTTCTCTAAAATGGTCGAGCCGCAGTTCCCCCAGCCTATGATACCGTACAGAGATTGCGTCAAAGCATAATAGAGAGTCTTGAGAGTCATGAGAAGGTCTTCAGGAAGAATATTTCGGAGGTCACCGTAAGTGTAGCCTAAGACCCTTATTTTAGTGTCAAGACTAGATACGTGCTTGTCCCACCTCAGATGCTCATCTAATACGATGCCAAGGTATGTCGTGCTATCAACTCGACTTAAATGTTTGCATCTACCGCAGTCATTAGTTGTATTGCAACAATGAATTTTTATATTTATCTGTTCTTTAGGTAAACCAGCTGTGGTTGGTGCAAAACACATGAATACCGTCTTGTCTTCGTTTAGTGTTATAAGGTTCTTATTGAACCAATCTTTAACTAGCTTTAAATTTATTTCGGCTTTACGCAGCAACAGCATCCCAAGTTTTGTCAGAGAATACTAGGACCGTGTCATCCGCAAAACATATAGTGCTACTGTTAGTGTCAAGAGTCATTTCGGTAGATATTGAAGAGGATAGGGCCCAAGATGCTTCCCTGAGGAACCCCGCACACTATTGCTGATTCATTTAAAGTGCTGGAATATCCATTGACTCGTACAACTTGCTTACGATTATTCAAGTATGCATCAAACCAGCTGAGAGCGGTACCCGTGATGCCAAGGAGGTCCAATTTTAAAGGAGCAGCAGCATATGTGGTACTGTGTCAAAAGCTTTTGCTAAGTCGACAGATACTGCTAATAAGGTTTTTTACTATATGCTGTTTAGTAACTTGTGCAATAGCATCGCTGGTACCAACGCCCACTCTGAAGCCATGTTGATTCGAGGAAAGAAAGTCATCAGAGAAAGCTCCCAGTCTTGCTTTAACTACCTTTTCTGTAACCTTGGATGTAGAGGAAAGCTGCGAAATGGGACGAAAGTTAGTCATAATTTTTTAGAACCTTTTTTAAATAGCGGTACTACTACAGCAGTTTTTTGACTTGTAGGGAAAACACCAGTTTTGATGCTTAAGTTGATTATAAAGGCTATAGGTAAAGCTATTTACTTTTTTAACAATTTGAAAACTTTTGATGTTATACCATCCAAGCCAGAAGAGTCTATATTTTTGAGAGAGTCAATATATGCTTCCTTACTTCTTTGGGGTTAGTTGGTCTAAGAAAGAAAGATCTGTCTCTTCTCTGTATATCAACATGACCGGATAGAGTTTCTACATTCGTAAACGATTCTGATAAGAGTTTTTCAGCAAGATAAACACCAACTGAACAGAAGAATTGTTGAACGCGTTTGTGACCACCTCAGGATTATTTTTAAATTTGATAGTGATATTGTTTACTACGACATCCTCTACGTTGTTTTTGTTTATTTTTTCTATTTGTCACTTCATTAAAAAAATTCAACGTTTGCTGACTATCATTTGAACATTTGCTTATTTTACATCTATAGTATTTTTCACGTGCTCTTTTAATTAGGAAATTACAGATCCTTCTATTTTTCCTTTATTAATTATTATTAATATCCTTTTTCTAGTGCATTGTTAGGGTGTTTTTGAAATTTTTGTGTCGTTTATTTCTTTCCCTTATACAATAAATTATTAAGCTGTCAGCTATCCATGGTTTTAATTTTAATAATATAACAATATAACTTGAAATGTTTAATTTTATTCGTTTCACACAGAAAAATAAAACCAATGAAACAATTATTAAAAAAATTTTATTTTTAATTAGTGGATAATTGACCCTATTGTTACTAAATAGTAAAACTGCATATTGAAATCAATTCTATTGTTATCATTCGTTTGAATTGATAAAACCGGTAATTCACGCAAGGAAAACGGAACGCAAAGTTCATAGAACAGTTCTTACTGTCAATGTAGATAAGTGGTAATGTCACTGTTCGACGATGACGTTTAGACTATCGCTCGCCTCCGCAAAGAGTGATCCCGAGCACTCGTTGCAGAAGAGCGATTCAAAAATGTCAAATTTCGTAAGTCGAACGAAAATCAGAAGAAATCGAGCGCTCGTGGCGCGTAGAGCGAATCAAAAATAGTCATGTTGAGCACGCACCTCCCCCTTGTCGCAGAAATTGACGTGTAGTCCTGCGCGCGCAGGCGAGCGCTCTCCCCCCGAAACTCCCGCGCCCGCCACGCCGCACTCCATGCCGCCCGCACCGCCGCCGACCCCCGCGCCACCACCCGCGCACACCCCGCGCTGAAACACAACAAAACAAACACATGTTTATGCGAGTATATAAACAAACAAATATCATTTTAAAAATGCAAAATGATACGGTAACAAATATTTTTTTTCATTAATGTATCTGTCATGCATAATCATTTCATGAAAAATTACATGATGGAATATAGGTTGAACGAATTTTTAGAATTTTTTTGTCGTCGGGAATTTTTCGGGGAAGTACCCCACTTCCTCCATAAAGTGGTAAAACGGGAGTACTGGATATCAGAATCTCTACCATATGATATCCGACTTCGACGCGTCTTCTTGTTACATATTTGAAAGTTTAACTGATGGAGTAGAGACAAAGTCAAAAAAAACTCAAAAACACAAAGAATCAAAAAACTTCAAAGTTGAAATTGAAAACCTCCGAAAAACTCGAAAGAGTCTAGAAAGTCTAGCTTTTAAGCTATCAAGCACCCTATGACTGGTAGTAACTAGAAATAGTGAGTAATAATAGTGACGTAAGCTGGGAGTAACAATCAATTTATTTTCATTGCCATTTGGGTGAATTAATAAATCACTACCGACCCGTCCACACTTACACCGTCTCTGCCGGCGCAGACGGTCGTTGTACCATCCCCGCGACGAGCAATAATACAAACGCTTACTTATCCCAACTACCGGTCTCGTCATCACACAGCGACACCAGTACGCAGAGGTCGAGCCCCAGCGGGTTTCCTAATCTCAGACATCCGCGCTCGCCTATTGCCCTGGTGAAGCTGTAATGATCGTAGGACCAACAGCATCACGCCAAATCCAGAAAATACGTGTACCGGGCCAAACGTATGAACGTGGGCGCGCGAGCGGTGCGCAAGAGGACCCAGTCACGGCATGTGCGCAGGCGCAGCTGACTCAACCGAGTGTGAACCGCAGCGCGCGCGAGTGAGGAGGTTCACTCACCCCGCCTCCCCGCGCCCGCAGTCCGCGACCCCGCGGTTATCACCAGCGTAACGTTGACTATCTCAAGATTGTTTTATGAGCCGACTACCTGTGCGTAGTGCGGCGTGTGCGGTGACGTCGATGCTGGGTCGCTTGGGGTGCGCGCGTGCGTCCATCACCGCGCGCACCCCACGCACGGCATACACGACATCATACATATCGTACACAATACGCGACAATGAAGTTTATTTCGGTATATACTTGAGCGATAATGTATTAGTTCGTCCGGTGCTACATTACACACAAACGCTCGACCTGGGGCGATACTGCGTCATGGGGCGCCGCCGCCCCCGCTCTCCTACCACAACGCACGCAGTAATAACCACAAGACGCGCTACGTCTCCATGTATACGTATGCTCTGTGTTGTGTAAACACGGAACCATCATCGCGCCCCGGTCGGTGGTGGTCGCACGCGCAGACCCATCGCGGCGGGGCGGGGTGGTCGTACCGTGGTGAGAGGAGCGTGGGTCCCGGCCGTCTGTCTGCGAGGCGGCTCACTGCACTGGGGGCACTGCAGCGCCGCGCTGGCTGGCACTCACTGCGGGCACTGGCACGGTACACTACACCTGGACACAGAGACGCACGTGCACACGGCGGCGCGCGGACCGAGACTGCCCGCCGGCCGGACAGTGTTGTTCCAGTCGAATTTTGGGTTGCCGTATCTAACATCTGAAATTGCCGTATTTTAGGGTAATATTTTTAAAAATTGCCGTATGATATAAAAATACTTTAATGTTGGTAATTTAATAATTGATAAATTACAATTAAAGCCTGAATTAGGGATACTTCAATAACAATTCTTCACCATATAGATTGGAAATACTTTCGGAAGCGTCCAATTCTTTCGTAATCAGTTTGTTCCCTTGAAAAATGTTATCACCCTAATTCCTGTTTGTTTTGCCAGCAAAGCTCCGTATCCGAAGTTGATAAATTATTTTCCTGTTTCGTATCCATGTTATAAACTTCACTAATCACCATTTCACCGTATGCATTAGAATGTGGAAGACAATGGAATGTGTAAAGCAAAAGCTGAAACTGTTTTTAACTCTGTTTTGTCACAGATTCTGTCACTGGTTTGTGACTAACTCATTGATTTTTAGAGATGAGAGTTTATATTAAGCTTTGACAATCGTAAGTAGAAATAATCAAATCAACGTTACGCTGTTATGTGCCGCGAGGAATCCCCAAATATGGTTCAATTGTCCAAGAAAATATGTGCACCTGATGTGCTGCCGTATGCCGTATTTTTGGTCTATTAGATATCGGAATGCCGTATAATACGGCAATTACCGTATAAAGAAAAACACTGCCTCCGGCCGTCAACTCCCCTCCATAAATATGTCATAACCCAGAACATGCTCTCCATCCCCCGAGGTACACGAACTTGTACCTACCTATCTACACCTACAAAGTACTCACTGCAACGAAGCAAAGAAAATATTACCTAAAGGCAAAACTACCCGCCATAGATTGAAAAAGGAAACCCAATACCTCCTAGAAGAAAGAAGACTGCAAATTAAGAAAGGTCATGCGGCAACCGTCCAGTTCAAAAACCTTTGCAAAAAAGTAAGAAATAGGATAAAAAAAGATAGTGAGGAATATAGAGAAAGAACTGTGCAGGCTAATATAGAAAAACACAAAGGCCCCAAAGAATTTCGGAAAGCAAAATCTCAACAGGTCATTAAAACTACTGCTACGCGTAGTGCAACAATACTATCAGAATCTTCATTCAGCAAAAAAAAACCTGCAGTCGTGCGCGATAGACATAATATCATGAATGTTGGTTCAAAAGACATACCGGAAAAAATCTGATTTGGAAATCGAAACGATTTTAATAAAATGAAGATCGGAAAAGCGCCTGTTGTGAATGGGGTGGAAATGGTTAAAGAAGGAGGGAAACAGGTGATAGACTTTATTAACATATTATTATTATTTATTTCAGACAACCATCAGCACAAATATAAAATATAGGTTACTTACAATAAATACTGGGAGGCTAATAACAGCTTCTCACAAATAGAATTAATATAAGTTGACAAAGACTTACTATAAACAAAACAAACGAAAACAATTTTAGCCTTTAGAATTATAGAATACTAGCTTCTGCCCGCGGCTTCGCCCGCGTGGACTTTATTTTTCGCATTAAAAAGTAGCCTATGTCCTTTCTCAGGGTCTAAAGATTGTCTGTGCCAAATTTCATCAAAATCGGTTGAGAGATTTAAGCGGGAAAGCGTAACAGACAGACAGAGTTACTTTCGCATTTATAATATTAGTAGGGATATAGACCAGTGCTGACTAAAACTGTTTGAGCTTAATTTTCCCCCCAAAAAACTCTCGCTGAACATACGCCTCGCTGAAGGGACAGCTGTAGTACGTATACCGTAGTATATACTGGCTCGGCACAGGGAGATGTTGTTTCTGTAGTTGGTGTGTGAGTTGTGATAGTGGTAACGTTCTAGATCGTCTAGGAACAAATATACCCAGTTTGCCGTAGTTGTGGACAATCACCGACGCTGGAGGCAATTTGTAGAAGATATAGAACGTCTGCAATATTTCGCCGTTCCTCAAGTGGTAGGAAATGAAATTCTCTGCACAGGTTTAGATACCTCTCGGATTGGTGGTGCAATTTTGTGCGTAAACAAAGATATTTAATGAATTTCTTTTATATTCGTTCAAGTCTAGTAATATAGATTTTGTATTTGGGGTTCCAAATTTGTGATGCGTATTCCAGGGTACTCCGAACGAAGGTGCAATACAATATTTTGAATTTATTGTTAAACAAATGCCTCGAACAGGGCAAAATACCAAAACAATGGGAATCTGCAATTGTCATACTACTTTTTGAAAAGGGTGACAAAACAGTAACTATCGCTCAAGCAGGTTCCAGAAGCGGATTTAGCACCATGGACCATATTATAGCGATGAGAATTGTTATTGAAAAAGCTACCGAATATTAAAACATCTCTTTGGATAGCTTTTATAGATTACAAAAAAGCGTTTGATATGGAGTCCTGGGCAGTTGTTCAAGCACTACAGAATGCTCGCATAGACCACAGATATATAAATCGTATAAATCTTATTGAGAACATATACAACAATGCTACCATGAACGTCACAATAGTAGACAAAACCCAAGACATAGACATCAAAAGAGTCGTGAGGCAGGGCAGGACAGGGGGACACTCTGTCACCTAAATTGTTTACCCTGGTTTTGGAGGATGTCTTCAAAACACTTTCATGGGAGGAACGAGGTCTCAAGTTACCAGGAGCAAGACTGAACAATCTAAGGTTCGCAGACGATATCGTTCTTCTGAATGATAACCCTGATGACCTCCAAATTATGATCCATGAGCTGAACGAAGCCTCCTTAAATGTCGGTTTGGAAAAACTGGGGTGACCAATGACCACACCTGTCAAGATTAGAGTAAAACAAACTGTTATTGAAATGGTAGAGATATACGTATATCTGGGTCAAGAAATAGAGACGGGGAAAGAAATTCAGGCGAATGAAGCGATAGACGCATGCGTCTCATGTGCCATGCCTACTCAAAACTAGACTTTGCGTGGAAAATGAATATAAAAGCTGAACAGAAAGCCAGGTTGTTCGATCAATGTATTTTGCCGGTGCTTACCTACGGGCGGAGCAGAAACCTGGGTAAACACGGAGTATATCGGTAAGATACAAGTCGCCCAGAGGAAACTTGAAAGGAAGCTCGTGGAAGGTACATTGCGAGATAGTAAGACAAACACCTGGCAAAGTAAAGTCACAGACGCCATTAAACGAGTCGCAAGTTTAAAGTGGGGCAAGGGGATCCTGGAATGGAGACCTCGGGACGAAAAACGACCCAGAGGCAGACCACAGTTTCCAACGCGGAAAGACGACGTCAAGAAAGTTGCGGGGAACAACTGGATGGAAGTACCGCGGGACCGTGGCTTTTTTTACTTTAACATAGTTTTACCCCATTAATATCGAGAAAAGTTGTTATTGTATAAGTGTCACAGGACCTAAAGCAAACCAAGGGCCCCTCTGCTAGCGTGTGCTACGGGCTCCAGGTGTCTGAATCCGTCCAGCACTTACGATGTAACTCAAGCTTCGGTAATCGCGCAACCTTCGCCTTGGCAACGAGACCAGGAACCATCTAGTGCTGGCGTAACATTACAGTCCGTGGCGCGATCTGAAGGAGGCCTACAACAAACTGGTTGAGGATGGCTAAGAAGAAGAACCCATAACAATACTATTATTCAGATGTTTTATCAAACTAATCTACAAGTATCTTTCATTATCAATTTTAAAATATACCTTTTCACTAGCTTATAAATTCAGTTATAATCTATATGGCTTTTGTTCAAAAAATATCGGATGTAGTAAACAAACAACTTTCATGTTGAATTGTAATATTTTTCGCCCTCCCAAACACCGTGCACTGTGTGTCGCTACAACCGCCGGCCTCTCCCGTTAATTCCGGGATAATTCCAGTTAAATTAATAAATAATATAATAATTATAAGCCCGTTTCCGAAAAGTCTTCAGGGCCGTAGATAGACCACATACATATGCTCAGATTATACAGAAGACCGAGGAGTATAATCGACCTATATGCTTGTCGTTTGTGGACTACGAGAAAGCCTTTGCTGTAAGAAAGTTCAATGGAGACTTGGGCAGTGCTTCAGTCTCTCCAAAGGTGCCACACTGACTATCGCTATATCGAAGTGCGAAATGGTTATACAATAAAGCCAAGATGTCCGTCCGAATAGGTATGCAGCAGTTACAGGTGAATGCACGAAACTGATCCAAGTGCAGAAACGTGCAAAGCAGGGTGACGTCATATCACCACTTCCCCTTGAAGATGTGTTCAAGCTTCTGAACTGGCAAGGGGAGGCGGTGTTTGACATCAACGGCGACTACATCCGCGAATTTCTCTACGTGATAAAATCCGGAATGAGGAAAACTACATACTCCGGATCAACTCCGGATAGTAAACGTTTTTGTTGGACAAGGATATATTGTTTTCATACGTTACTTTACCTATGTGACGGACGGACGGACACGGGAGTGATCTTACACATATTATGTAGGTTCTGTATGTCGAGAGGAGGAGGTGTACGGAGGACGAGGGACGGGCTCCTGGACGCGGTGGCTCCGACATGCACTTGACATGTTTGTATTATTGTTGTAATGTTCACGCGGCGGCGGGGAGGGCGGCGGCGCGGGGTGCGGGCGGAGAGGGGCGGGGTGAGAGACCTCCCTAATTGAATGAGCGAGAGTCAACCCGACACCACGGAACATGTGCACGGCTTCAGGCGGGTGACCCACGGCCGCGACGTGTGCGGTGCGCGCGGGCCGGCAGCGTGGTAACGCACGCACGGACGTGTGACATGCAGAAGACGATTAGCCGTTCACATTTACACTTAAAAGGAAGATGCGTGGTTCGGGCGGTCTACCACGAGCTCCCGTGTGGGTACTCACGCTGCCGGAGCGAAACTTGAAGAACAGCGACATGAGAGAGTGTGAGCGCAGTGAGTCAGCACGCGGCGCGCGTCGGTCGACGCGGCCGGGGCGAGCGCGACTGCGGCGCGCGGCGGCCGGAGGGCGGGCGGCGGCCGGAGGGCGGGCGGCGCGGCGCGTGCGCGGACACATCGACCGCGCCAGTCGCGACCATGGCTCCAGCGCTGGTGGTGTTGTGCGCGTCGCTGTGCGCGTCGGCGGCGGGGGCCAGCGCGCGCGAGCTGGACCCGGCGGCGTGCGCCGCGCGCTTCGACATGCAGCGCGACAAGATCATCCGCACGGAGGAGTCAAGGGATATGGGCGCGCGGTACCTGTCTGAGCTGGACGTGGGCGCGCGCGCAGAGTGTCGACGACTGTGCTGCGAGACCGACGCCTGCGACGTGTTCGTCTACGAGGAGAAGGTATACCGCGAGCGGCGTCCGCGCACAGTCTCAATTTGTGTTTAATAACAAGATAAGCAACGAGCGTGGTGCACGCACTCGTTATCGAATGGATTTGATATTTTCTGTGTGCGTGTGTGTACAGAGCCCCGGCAGCTGCTACCTGTTCTCGTGCGGCCCCCCGGAGGACTTTCGATGCAAGTTCACGTCGCACGCCAACTTCAGCAGCGGCGTGCTAGCGCTGTCCCGTCGACTAGCCGAGCTGCAGGACCAGGAACACCTGGCGCCCCCTCCTCCGACCTCACCGCCCCCCGCGACCACGCGACCCCCGGCCCCCTCCACCCCCCTGCCGGTGCCTACGACAGCACCCGCCGCGCCGCGCCGCTGCAGCCGCTACCAGTTCGAGTGTCGCGCGGGCGGCGAGTGCATCGCAGTGTACAACGCGTGCGACGGCGTGCCCCAGTGTGCCGACGGCAGTGACGAGGGGCCCGAGCTGGGGTGTCCACCGGCACCCGCCGCACCCCCTGCTGCGCCTCCCGCGCTACCCGCGCCCCCCGCCTGGCCCCACCGTCTCACGCAGGCCCAGCCTCCACCGCACCGCTACGCAGGTGACTATCTCCCCCACGTACGCGCCCCAACGGGGAGGTGGCCCTAAACGGCACGACTGGTTGCAGACGTCGCCGGCGCCGCCGGCTCGCATATCTTCAGCCACAAGGGCGGTCTGCTGCAAGAGCCGGAGCCGGGCGCCCCGTTCTCACCGTTCGAGCCACCGCCCGCCGCTGGCTGGCCCCGACGACCCTGGCCCCAGTCCGGTAAGTGAACCCCCTCCGGTGGCTGATCCTCGCTCCCTCCTTGTAAGAAATAGCACAGCAGGCGGTAGGGAACTTAGCTGGCGCCGTCCTTGTTGTCGAGCTACTGTAGCATAGGCAAGGGGGACGTGCGGTTTGTGCGCAGTCGCCCGGAAATGAAGCCTGTCTAAAGACTAAAAGTCTCCCTCCCTTAACTAGCTCACTGTCTCTGTCCAATGAACCTTGTGTCGCCGCTCTGTTGTGTTGAGTACCTCGTGCGGGCAACGTATAACATAGTACTCCCACGATATGTTTACCCTCTGGAGCTAACGAGCAATAGTCGACCAAATTATAAAATAGACTTGCAGATGTCAAAACGAAAATTTTTTATCGTTAAAAAGCCTTTATTATCGTTACCGTGTACTTGCGACGGGAGCCTGCGCGCTGTCCGACACGCACTTGGCTGCTTCGGAACACTACACATACAATACTAATTGCTAACGGTTGACTGTTGCTAGGTGACGGGGGCTGGTGGGACGAGGGTGCGGGAGGGGAGGCGGGTCGTGGGTGGGCGGTGCCTGCGCGCGCGCAGCCGGTGAGTGTGTGTGGTGCGTGGTGATGGCCCGGACTGTCTCGTGTCCTCGCTGACCGCACTGTCCCGCCCGCTGTGTACAGGAGTACGCGGCGCCGCTGTACCCGGGGCCGCAGCACGCGCTCCGAGACGCGCCCAAAAAGGGTCTCGGTCTGGAGCCGGTGCCGGTGAGCGTACCCCCCACCGCGACCCCCGCCGTCCCGCCACGACCCCCGCCCCGGCCGACCGGCGCGCCCGCTGTCATGAGGCCCCCCACGACCACTGAACGTACACCGCCCACTCCGGGGGTGGTGGGTGCGTCACGACACGAGGACATGGAGGGCGGCCGCAGCGACCACCCCCCCGCCGCCGTGCTGCTGCTCGTGCTGGGTGAGTGCTTCTCGTGGCACGTTTCATTATTCATATAATATGTAGTTGGTATCCTGCATACTGCCAGCTAGGCTAATGGCAAAGTATTTTCAAACTCTCCTGCTGACGACAGTATTTAAGTTTAGTTTGTATAAATATAAATACCTGGGCGACCGAGCTTTGCTGAGAGTTCTTTAAAAACAAACAAAAAAGCTTTATTTCTTCCCCGGAGTAGGACCCAGAGTACAAGCCATATAGAGTGGAACAATGAGCCACTTCACAACAGCAATGAAGCTCTAGAGTGCGAAATTAGTGACCATATTTTCCGTGAAATAATGCGAAAGGAAAACTTAACTGAATACTAAAATTCGCCTCCTTACAGTGACTGCCAGCTAGTAGTTAAGACTGCGAAGCCGTAGTAAGAAGGTACCTGTCATAGCATTTTGAAAGATGGTACCCTTTTACTTACACTGACCTAAAAAAAACTAGCTGCGAAACCCGACGTGGCTCGGGTTAATATATCATGTTTTGTGGTATAAAAAATATTTATGGAACCATTTACAACGTAGATATCCCTCTTATATACATGAGAAACTAATTCGACCAGTAAACATACGGTGTGTATAGGGTTCCGTAGCTTAATGGCAACAAACGGAACCCTTATGGATTAGTCATGTCTGTCTGTCCGTCCATATGTCACAGCCACTTTGCTCCGAAACTATATTAACTATAATGTTGAAACTTGGTAAGTAGATGTATTCTGTGCATCGCATTCACCAAAAAAATAGAAGAAAATTTTTTGGGACGTTCTCCATACTTAGAACTAAAACTAAAAAAAAATCATCGAACCCATACGTGTGGGGCGTCTAGGACAGGTCTTCAGAAATTATATTGAGGTTTCTAATATATATTTTTTCTAAACTGAATAGTTTGCGCGAGACACACTTGTGGTAAAATGTGTGCCAGCCCCCGTCACTACTAAAATAATCGTATACCGCAATTTACCTTTCATTCAATCAACTCAAATATATTTTAAAAATACGCTATTATTAAAACATCGATCACAGCTACAACGAACTTCAAGAACTTTTATATCATGTTACTTGCTGCTACGGAACCCTTCATGGGCGAGGCCGACTCGCACCTGGCCGCTTTTTTTAGTAACAAGAAATATGATATTTTGTACATTATCTAATAAATAAAAAGTTTTACATTTAAAATAATAATATATAGTAAAAGAAGTTAGAGAGTGTGTGTGCGTGCGTGTGTGAGAGTTTGTGGTTTTAATTTATTCTAGTTTCAGAGAGTGTGACCAAGGCTTCGGTATAATCGTAGTTCCTTGTGAAAAGCCAATTAGTAATTTTGTTTTTACATTGGTTCTTACATAGTGGATATATATTTAATATTCTATTAACTGTGTTGTAAGCTTTAGGAACGATGTATGAACTTTTTTTGTGCAAAGGTTGTTTTAATTTTTTTGTATACACAAACTATGTCATATCGCCTTTTGCTCGTTTCAAACTTGGGGTCATATGTTTGTTTGGAGTGTTGCTTCGTGATAGTGTAGAGTATGAATAGGTGGCGGATCGACAGTAGTTTGCAACTGTGCTTTTGTGGGAAACATTGCTCGTTTTAAAGGTATCATATGAGACAGTTTGCTTCCTCAATAAATATGTTGTTGTTTGTGTATGAGGGGTGTGCATGACGGGCGTGGCGGCCGGCGGCGTGGGCTGGCGTGTCCGTGCCGGGGCGCGGCGCGGGCGGCGGGGCGCCCACAAGCCGTACGCGCATGACGCAGACTACTTGGTCAACGGCATGTACCTGTAGAGGGCGGGGGGCGCCGCGCGAGCACCCATCATCGCGGTATGGGTAGGTGACATCTTTAATAACTGCTCGTTATGGTACGAGTGCATGGGGCGGTCCTCCTGCAGACCATCAATATCAGATGTGTAGGTACCTACCGCGTTCCTAATCCACTGCCACAGTATGCGCGCATAGGTATAATCTACCTTCCCCTTCTGAATCAACTCCTCTCTGTGACTGCAGCAGGGCTGCGGTGTTACGTGGGTGCATCCACTGCGCACGCGCACCCCGCTTTTGCTTGCTCCCATATATCCGGAGAGGCACCACCGACCGTCAGTACTATCATCACAATCATCATCATTAACAGCCTATATACGTCCCCACTGCTGGGGCTCAGGCCTACCCTCCTACAGAGTGTATGGGCCATAGTCCACCACGCGGGCCCAGTGCGGATCGGCGGACTTCACATGCCTTGTTCAAGACATGCAGGTTTCCTCACGATGTTTTCCTTCACCGTTAAGCAATCGGATAATGTACTTGAATTGAAAAACAACTCATAGGTACACGGCTGGATTCGAACCCGGTACCCTCAGATTGAGAGTCCGCGCCTTATCCATTGCGCCACCGACGCTTCTCATCTGATCATCACAATAGTAACTGATATTTAAATTTTACTGTAAAATTGAAATAAAATAATTATACACAGCACAAACTGTATGTACATATTATTTCTCAGGAATGTCGAGGACGCTGACGTCTCCGGCAGTGGGCCCGCGCCCGCGCCCGCGCCCGCAGCACGTGCGTGTGTTTACACATTAACAATTAATGACAAAGTTATAAGTGAACCTCATGTAACAAATACTTGCACCCACTGTACATGATACTGTATAGTATACAGCTGACAGCGCGCGGCGATGGCTCGTTCCTATTCATCGTTTTGTTGTTACTAAGGCCACGTTTGTAAGTTTGTTAATAAATGATAAACCGACGACAATTCATTTTATTACTTCCAACAGCGTGTGATACTATTCAATTCAAGCTCCATCGAATTTTTCCGTTCAAAAGGCTGTACCTATACAAAACTTAAATTTACTTTACGGCTATAATAAATGTCTAATTGTACCTACAGCCGGCTAAAGCTAGGTCTAGCCTACAACATAAACAGGCTACAACTAGATATCTATAGCCGATCCCTAGTGGTTTAGTCACGGGACCTCAATATAAATGCGACTGTATTTATATTATCAATACTTATATACTTATTTATAATTCATATTCAACTATTTTTGGAGTCAAGTTTCTATGTGATGTGTTGGTTAATTAAGGGTAACGTATTTTAGCGTTTTTGAAAAATCTACCACCAGAGGGTGAAATCAGGGATGAGCATTTAAATTAAGTTCGTCATTTTCAAAGAGAATTCCATGGAAATTGGTAAGTGGCTAGATTGAAGAGAAAAAAACGTGCTTCACATATTTTTGTGGGGGTGGAAAAGGGATGAAATGTTGTATGGGAACAGCATGAAAATCGACACTCAGTCTTATGAAATAAAATTAATAATGTCGTGTTGTAGCGTTTTCGAAAAACCCCATAAGGGTGAAAACAGGGATGCAATATTATTTTAAAGTTTGTCATTATTGAAGATAAAAATAGGTAAGTGGTTAGATTAGAAACAAAGGAATACGTGTTTCACGGAGTTTCAGTTGGGATGAGAGTTTATGTGTGAATCCCCGACGGATTGTTTCGGGCTTATTATAATAACCGAAGACACCGAACCAAAGACACTTACACCTCGAGTAAATACATTGAGTTCTGTAAAAAGCACCACCTGCTAACACTTGAGAAACGGCGAGAAATTGCGGACCTCACTTTCCTACTTAAAATTGCCCAGGGACAGATTGATTGCCCAGAGCTCCTAGCTCGGTTAACACTATGTGCCCCACATAAACCTATGCGGGAAAATGCTGTCTTGAGCCTTCCTGCAACTTCCACCAATTATAGGCGTAACTCTTACCTATGTCGAGCGAGCAGAAACCTGAATAGACTTTCTAATAGTGACATAAACATTGACCTATTCCACTCCAGCGTTGCATCTGCCAAGCGATTATTAAGCAATAACTTCTTTGCGTAGCTCTATTTCATTTATTAGTTTACTCTCTGTATCTGTACTGTAATTCTACCATTCTTATTCTAAAACTTCTGTACTACTTTATTTTTTGTGCTGAACCTGATATTCTTACTATTTAATTTGTATCTATCTGTGGAGATCTCTTATTGGCTTTCTGTTTCTTATGATTTATTTATACTCTGTATTACTAGCTGTTGATCTTCCTTAAATAAAATTCAAATGAAACGCAATCACTTTCAGTGACAAAGAACGACTAATTTATTTTAACACATTACAGATACAATAGACCACAGTAATACGTTTTGACATAACTGTCAATAGATGGCGTTACTTGTACCATTTCTATATTTTGATACTTTCAACACTCCCACTCAAAATATAGAAAATTACAAACAAAACAAAAGTAATTCATATTTCAACAATACCTAGAGTATTTAAATGTTTGTAATGTTTAATAGGGCCTAAGCTCTTTGTGAGCAAATCTGCTGGCATATCTGATGTACACATATATTCAACACCAACAATGTTTTCAGTTATCATTTCTCTACAATAATGATATCTGACATCTATATGCTTCGTTTTATTATGAAAAACTGGGTTAGATAACAATTTCTGAGCACTCATACTATCATTGAATACAGTAATAGTATACAATTTTTGGGTAATTTCATTCTGCAAGTTCCTTAAGTAAACTACCTCTTTACATGCTTCTGAGATTGATACATACTCAGCCTCTGTGCTAGATAAAGCAATACATTTTTGTTTACTACAGCTCCAAGATATTACTGATCCTGACAAAACAAAACAATACCCAGAATATGATTTCCTATCATTGATATCATTACTCCAGTCTGCATCTACATAACCTACAATGTTATTATTGTTGCCTTTACAATATTTTAAGCCTAAATCTTTTGTTTTCTTTAAATATCTTAACACTCTCTTTGCATACTGCCAATGTTCTTCAGTATTACAATTATTAAATTGGCTTAAATAAGACACCGCATATGCTATGTCGGGTCGTGTAAGAACAGCTAAATACATTAAGCTCCCGACAAGCTGCTGATAAGGATTTTGGCTACTACCAGTGGTCTCCTTTTTACATTTTAAATTGACCTCCATAGGAGTATTTACTGGCTTACAATCAGTCATACTAAATTTAGACAATAATGAAACTATATATTTCTTCTGATTTAATGTAACAGTGCCTTTTTCCTTATTAAAATTTACAGACATTCCTAAACATTCCTTAATAATACCTAAGTCTTTTAACTGGAAATTTTTACTTAACATGGTTTTAAGGTGTTCATTTTCAGCTCTATTGTTGGAAAAAACAAACATGTCATCGACATACAGAGCTACAATAGTTTTTCTATTACCAACAATTTTAATGTACAAACATGGCTCCATTTTTGACTTTATATAACCATCAACTAACATACAAGAATCTACCTTCTTATGCCAAGCCCGGGATGCCTGCTTGAGACCATATATAGCCTTTTTTAATTTAAGCACCTTACTATTATCTGAACAGGCATAACCAGCCGGTTTCTGCATATATATTGTCTCAGCCAGGTCCCCATTCAAGAAAGCGGTTTTTACATCAAGGTGAGTAACTTCTAGATTCAACTGTACTGACAATGCAAAAAGTAACCTAAGTGTTGTATGCCGCACAACAGGGGAAAAAGTTTCACTGTAGTCCACACCGTACTTTTGAGAACACCCCTTAGCTACAAGCCTAGCTCTATAACGCACATTATTTTCTGAATCACACTTCTTTTTAAGAACCCACTTGCACTTCACTATAGTTTCACCATTCGTAGGCCTATTTACCAGCTCCCAAGCATCGTTGTCCTTAAAACACTGAAGTTCTTCTTTTACCGCTGACAACCACTGATCCTTTTCTTCTCCTTGTAAAGCCTCTTCTATTGACAAACCATTGGCATCATCAAACTCCTCAGGGACACACATATTAGTCAGTATGTACTTTTCTGGCCTTTTCTTTATCCTGGTAGACTTGGGACGTACCGGCAAATCAGAAGCATCTTCGTAATCACTTGGTATATAGTCTTCATCCGATAAACCTAGTGTTTCATCAGTTATTGTGGTTTCATCCGCACCGGTGACATTTTCTAAGGTTGATGCCTCCTTATCTTCTATGTCTCCCACTGAACATGAGTTTTCCTTTCTCTCACTCTCAATAATTGGGATAGTGATATCTGGATGTTTATCCTTTTCCATGACAATGACCTCTCGGCTAGTTGTGATACACTTTGTCCTTGGATTATATATCCTGTATCCTTTGATACCATCAGGATATCCGACAAGAATGTGTTTTTCAGCTTTCTTGTCCCATTTCTGACGTCTTGCCTTTGCCACATGTACCATCACACTGCTACCGAAGATCCTGAGATGGCTCACATTTGGTTTATGACCAAACCAGACTTCATATGGAGTCTTATCATTCAATGATGGAAGTACTGTTCTATTCTGTAGGTACACAGCAGTATGTGTCGCCTCTGCCCAGAACTCTTTCCCTAACTTCGCATCAAACAATAAGCATCTTGCTTTTTCCACCACAGTACGATTATTCCGTTCCGATACACCATTCTGCTCGGGTGTGTACGGATTACTTCTTTGGTGTATAATACCTTCATTCTTGAGAAATGAGTCAAATTCTTTATTGCAGTACTCACACCCATTATCGCTTCTCAAGATTTTAATTTTCTTGCTCGTTTGCTTCTCCACTTTGGCTTTATATTCTGCAAAACATCTGAGCGCTTCACTTTTATGCTTTAAGAAGTACACTGCTATCATTCGGCTGAAGTCATCAATGAACAAGATAAAATACCTTGAGCCTCCCAACGATTCATGCTCCATTGGTCCACAAATGTCAGTGTGTACCAAACCTAGCAACTCATTGCATCTAGAACCACTTGGGAATGGCAGACGACACTGTTTGCCCTCACAGCATACAGGACAAGATGACTTATTTATGTCAACTTTTTCTTGGAGATCCATTCCTTCCACAGCAATTGACATTTTATTTAAATAAGTGCTATTGACATGGCCTAGTCTTCTGTGCCAGACATCTCCTGACACTGCTAAACTTGTCACTTCACTGTCAGCAAGTCTCACCTTGTACACTCCGTTACTGAGCACAGCCATAGCCACCATTTCATTATTTCTGTTGAACACGTTACAGCCTTCTGACGTAAATTGAACTCTGTTACCAGTCTCGATCAATTGGCTTACTGACAATAAATTTGTTGTCAATCCTGGAGCACACATAACATCTTTCACTGGTATCTCATATTCACATTGATCAGTTTTCGTCACAATATTTACGTCGCCGGAACATAATACTTGAAGTTTCTCGTTGTTTGCAACACATATCTCCCGCATATCGTGGTATGTTGCATCCTTTATCCACTTTTCATTGGCCGTCAAGTGCATACTTGCGCCAGAGTCGATGTACCAGTCGTACTTGTTGAATTGGCCACTCAAAAACACTGCACTGAATGCATTACTATGTTTACGTTGCAATTCTTTCGAATGATTACTTGAATTATCATTATTTGGGCATTGATTCTTGTAGTGACCCGTTTGTTTACACCGGTAACATTTGACATGACTTTTGGCACCACCACTGACATTGACATTTGACTTAGCTTGACTTTGCGCACCGGCTGACACATTTTTATTTTTCTTAGGTTGCCACTTCTGCGCGCCACTTGCAAATGCCCCCCCAATTTCACTCGATTGAGAACCCACTTCCGTTTCCATATCCATCAGCTTGGTTCTAATGGCGTCCGTTGTAATTTGGATACCTGAATGCTCAATGGCCATGATCATCGGCATGAATTTTTCCGTCAATCCAGCTAGTAAAAGACAGCCGATCCACTCGTCACTGATTTTAAAACCTGTCCCGCTCAACTTTTGACCTGTCTCGACGATCTGCGTGACGTACGCCTGCATGGAAGCACAGTTTTCCAACCGTATTGAAATAAGGTTTCGCAAAAGAGATATTCTTCGCGAAAATCCGGAATCATCAAATAAAGACTTAAGCTTGTTCCAAAGTTCTGACGATGTTTTGACTTCCTTGATATGCACGTACAAGGCGCTGTCTATAGTCATGATAAGCTTTGCCTTTGTTTTCGCATCTTCTGCAGCTTCTATCGTCTTCCCAGATATTGGCCTGATGCAATGCACCATATCCTCCAGGACTAGAAAATTCTCTGCAGCGAAAACCCATTCTGAGTAATTTTCTCTGCCTTTCAGTTTGGGCACGTTGACTAGGTAATTCGATGCCATCCTCGTTAGTTAACTTACTGGATAACACGATCGATACAATTATAACTTCAATGAGTCCGAAACTTACTTCTCGACACAAAATTACTACTTTTAATAAAAGTATAGAGGTGCTCTGGGCGCATAACCTCAAATGAAACGCAATCACTTTCAGTGACAAAGAACGACTAATTTATTTTAACACATTACAGATACAATAGACCACAGTAATACGTTTTGACATAACTGTCAATAGATGGCGTTACTTGTACCATTTCTATATTTTGATACTTTCAACAAAAATAAATACTACCTCGCTCGAAGAACCGATACTCGGTGGAGGGTAAAGGTTCTCCGAGCGACGACCGCGGGGAGTCGTTGGGTGCAGTGTACGTGCCTCGGGACCAGTCAATGTGGCTTAGCATGAAGGAGGCCTATGTCCAGCAGTGGACTTTCAATGGCTGATGATGATGAGATACTTGTGCCCGCCACCACACCAGCTATATCGCGTGGTATACAGCTAGTGGCGCCATCTATTGATGGACTCGTATGAGTGATGCATTGTTTCTACAATACTTGTGTGGTCGCACCTGCGCGCGCGCATGCGGTCCTGTCGGCGAGGGAAGGATTACATTAAAAATACTAGTTTCGATCAACTTTCTTTATAGTTTTATGAAATAGATAATGATATACAATATTTAATTACCTACTTACAGATTCGTTTCAATATAATGTATTTATATGACCATTCACATTCTCCTCTGTGCAGGACTGGGAATGTCGATCTGCTGCACTCCTCCCACTCTACATTACTGTCAATAGTATTGTAAAATACAGACACATTTAAATATATTATAGTCCAAAATCTTAATGCAGCATTCTCCCGTTCAACCAGTATTCTCCATAGCAAGGTTTATGTATAAAGTATTGTAGAATGCAGCTGCATGCAGCACATCGCACTCATGACGCTTGCGGCGACGTCAGTTTAATGTCGAGGACAGAGCGTCATGGCGGCGCACGTGTAACTTGCGTGCGTTTGGTTTATCACTTTTTATTTAAAACAAAAGACAATAAATTGTGCAACGAATGTTCGTTGTGCTCGTGACAAGTTCAGTGTTGGGCGGAGGCTCCCTCGCGGGCGCGCCACGTCTCGTGACGTCAGTCTGTCGCTAGCCTCACGTGTGTATCACCACGTGACAGGCCGTTGTTCATATTCTTTTTTCAAACTCAACTGTGTAGTTTATTTGGGAAGAGTGAAAGCAGCAGACAGGGAGGTGCACCGCCGCGGCGTTATCTGAGTGGACATGCCCGTGCCCGCGAATAAATACATTATTATGTATATATTTTTCAATATTTACATTAACATATTGTAGTAATTACTTCATACAAGTATACTTACGAATAAAAATATATCGTATCGTATCGGTATGTAAGGCACCGGAGTTGTTCCCTGGCTCGGGGCGCGCGGCGCGGCGTGCACGCACCACTATTATAATACAGACGTTACAAATCCATGTATAACACTTGGTTATAAAGATGACCGCGGCGACTGTAGCGTGGAGTAGTGTGAGTGGTGCTCGGAGCTCGTCAACACGTCACGGTCATAGGGGGAGGGGGGCTCGCGGCGCCAGGAGACAGTTCTCCACGTACAGGTCCTTGACGAGCAAGTCGGCGGCGGCGAGGCGCGCAGTCAGACGCGACACGGCACCCTCAGCGCGCTGCAGGCGGAGGCGCAGGGTCGTGCCTTCGGCTGCACGCGCCGCCAGGCCGGCGAGTGCTGCTGCGCGTGCCCGCCACTGGGCGCAGCACCGGCCGCGCGCCGCCGCAAGCTGGGCCGCATGGGCCCGCGCTGCCGCCGCTTCATCCTGCAGCTGCGTCACCTGCGCCTCGAGCGCGCGCGCCTCCGCCACAGGGGGCAGCGAGGGTGCCGGCGCGCGCCTCGCGAATCTCCTCTCGTACTCTTCGACGCGCGCCATCAGCTCTGCGAGACGCTCGTCCCCCGCTCGTGCCGCGTCCCGCTCCGCCTGCAGCTTGCCCGCCCAGTACTCCTCGCACGCGTCGTACTCAGCACGCAGCGCCTCCAGGCTTGACTCCAGCTCCCTGCGCGCACACACACACACCAGTGACACGCAGCCCCTCCGGGGGAGGGAGGGTGTGAGGTAGGGAGGGTGCACTCACCTGACGAGCGCCGCCTGGTGCTGCGTCGCGTCCCCCGCGCTCCGCGCATCCTCCGCTGACTCCTGCACATAAAATACAGTCGTTTAGCTTGCGTCTGCCACTGTTACATTTCGACCTCAGGCCGGCTGGAGGGACCGGCAAGTTGTACACCGCCTGGTTAAACAGGCAATACATTTTTTTTTCTGAATAAAAAACATATTTATTTTGAAAGCATTAATTATTATGTTTATATTATTTATTCAGAACTCAAACAGTTGCTACTCAACTATTTATCAAGTACATATCATTTTACAATATTTTAATACCCGCCAAACTGAATACAGTATGTTGGCGAGCAACGCTTTTTTAATATTGTTTTTAAAGTTTCCAGCGGAACTTGTTCCAATAAAATAAAATATAACAATGGGTTTAGTATGCTGTTGGGACTGCCGACATTTTGTAGCGCATCTAAGATGTTTGTGGAAGCGCGCGTGCCTGGCTGTCAGGCCATCGTAAGAGACAGAGCCGCTGCACTGATGCATCGCGTCGCAGGCAGCACCAACGGCCTCCTGAAAGCTACAGCAGCCAGACTAGAATGTCCCTTTAAGAGACGCTGGACAGAGTTGCAATTATCCTCTGCAGACTCTATAACAAAGTAATTTTTGACATGTTTTTTATGAGATTGTGAATTGATTTGTACTAACACAGTTTTTAAGTTTATACTAACAAATAATGAAACTTTGTATTCTGACGAAATAAATAAATAATAATACTAATACATATATAATAATAATACACTGACAAGCTACTCGAAAAAACTTAAGACTGGCACTCAAATAGCTTACAAACGGAATGGAACACATCAGAGCATCCGAGCTTCTGAAAACAGGCGGCCAGCCTGTGTTGACTGAGCTACAGAAACTAAGTAATACAGTCATAGAATCAGGGATACCAAACGCGTGGAGCAGGATCATCACAGTTTTGTTCTTCAAAAAAAGAGATCAAACCCAACTGAAGAACTACAGGTCCATTTCACTCCAAAGCCACACTTACAAGCTGTTTTCTGAAGCCCTCACAAATTGTCTGACATGAATACTTGACGATTTCCAACCTTGCGAGCAGGCTTTGTTTCGACGAGTTTATACTACCATATACTATATCCACACAAAGCCACAGATTATACAGAAGACTGAAGAGTACAATCAGCCCCAGTGCTTTGAATTCACGGACTAGAAAGCTCTTGACTCCTTTAAAATCTGGTCTATTTTGGAATCCCTGCAGTCCAGTTGTAGAATCAACTTTACTTTGCAGTTAAATTACATACCCGATGTATGGCTTTTAACTGCAAAGATAAGTTTGTAAACATCAGAAAGATTAAATAATTAATGCTTTTTTATCATTCGTACAGAAATTCCAAATAACATTTTAATTCATGCAATAATTTTTGCTTAGAAATAAATGAATATGAATAAAAATGCAAAATTGGAATCTGTAGAAAATATATAAAATTTCAAGCACCCACCTCCGCCTTTGCAGTGCGGGCCTCCTCCTCACGCCACGAGGCTGGACGTTCCGCCACCCCCGGCGCCTCCGTCCCGGAGCGGGATGACCCCACTTCTAATGCGGCGCATAGCTCGTCGCAACGGTCCCGCAGCCGCGCGTTGTCTTGCCTCAATTCCTCTAGACGTGCCGACGCTTCCTCTGCGTCGCGCTGCGCAGGTGGGGGCGTGTCACGCACCGCCTGCAGCTCCGTCACGAGGCGCGCGCGTTCGCGCTCCGACGACTCCAGCTTCGTTTCCGCTGCGGCCGCTCGCGTTTCCAGCGCGTCACCATGCTCGCGCAGCGCACCCAGCTCGTCCCGCAGCCGCATCTCGCCCTCCCGCCGCCGCGCCACCTCTGCCTCTAGCCGCACGCGCTCCGTCCCCGCACGCTCGCGTTCCGACGCCAGCTCGTCCCGCACGGCGCGCATCTCATCCGCGTGCCGCGCCTCAGCCCGGCGAAGACGCGCACTTAGCTCCCGCTCCAGACGCGCATGATTGTCATCCACCTCTTGCGCTAGCAGCTGCGCGCGACGCTGCGTGTCGGCCACGTCTGCGCGCAAACGGTCCCGCTCAGCGGCGGCGGCGGCGGCACTTCGCTCGGCGCGGCGCGCGCGCTCTCGGCTTACGGCCAGCGCGGCGCGCAGCAGCACTGCACGCGTGTCGAGCGGCTCGGTAAAAGCAGCTAGCTCCGCATCGAGCGCGCGCTCAAAATCGTCGTGTCGCACAGCGGCGCCAGTGAACCCGAGCTCGGCCAACAAGCGACGTGGTCTCGTCACGCCGCCGCGCTCCAATGCATCCACCACCACCTCGGCAGGCAACGCCCCCCCTCCGCCACCGGGCGCGTCACCACCCGCCACCACACCCGCCGCCAGGGACGTCGTCAACGACGAGTCGAGACGGTCGAAGAACTCTCCAACCGTCATGTCAACGTCCGCGGAGGACGGACCCTCCTCGAAAATTCTCTCCACCAGGCGGTGGTCGATGCCTTCCATGCGCAGGTGTCGACACAGCGCCAGCGCGCGCCCGCAGTCCACGCGCCGCTCGTGCTCTAGCTCGGGTGTGGCTGGAGGCTCGGAGTCAGGCGCCGGGGAACAGTGCGCGGGTCGCGAGCGCCGACCGTACTTCTTGGAGCCAAACACGAACTTCGGCGCCACCTCGCGGCCAGAAGAGTCGTCGTCGCTGTGGGTGGCGGGCGCAGCAGGCTCGACGGTGGTCGCCTCGGCGTCAGCGCCCAACACGGCCAGCAGACCGCCGCGGAACTGCGCGAACGTGACGCGCTGCTCGCGACTCTCGAACAGCGTGTCAACGAGCGCCGCGCCGCGCTGCTCCAGCTGCAAGGCGTCGCACAAAGCTACTACCGCAGGTCTATCCAGGGTCTCAGAGTTATCTACGTCGAAGGTTTTGAACACCGAATACAATTGCTCCTCGTATTCATTGAGGGATACGCTATCCATAGCTTACTAAAGAACGTATGTCTGTCATTTCTTTATAGTGAAACATGAAGTAACATCCGAGGATATATATTTAATTAACGAGAGATTGTTGGATATGTTGCACGTATCCAACACCCACATTATAAACAACAATTGTCAAAAAAGTCAATTTACTGACACACATTGACAGACATACATGACAACTTTCGGGATGGGGGGGGGGGGGGGGGGGCAGGGGTAAGATAAGACAGGCAAAGGCAAAACACCATACAGCCATATCTTTGATAATGACAAAAATAGGGCCCAAGCCGTTTCTCTCTCTCTCTCTCTGTTTTTTTTCTAAGTCAGTAGCATGAAAATTGGTAGTTAGCCTTACTGATAAAATTAAAAGTGACGTACTTGCACACACAATCTAATATATGTATAAAAATTTAGTGTAACTGTTTTTGTGCTACCGTACCCCTGCGAAACAGCTGGACCAATTTTCATGTGTCTTTGTTATGTACTTGGTAGGTATGAGAACCCCTCTCGCCCCCACCCCCATATTTAATATCGATTTTAGAATAATTGTAGTATGAATAATATCCAAATAATTATTCGTTGACGTGAATTAATTGACTGGATGTGTTGCGCCAATGTTCATAGGTGGTACGTGCTTTGGGTATTGGCAGATAAAGCATATGGGTGAACTGTTGCCGTTCCGATCTGATAAAGCCACGTATATTTTGTTGTATGTATGTATAACACATACATTTTCAGGAAGCGTGTACCGGGATGTCCCCCTACTATAGGTGGACCGACGACGACTGTCAGGGAGTCGCTGGATGCAAGTGGCTCGGGACCGGTCAATGTGGCATACTATGAAGGATGTCCTGTATGTCCAGCAGTGGACGTTTCCCGGCTGGTAATAATGATGACATACATTTTGAAATTAAGTGACTAGTCTGAAGTGGTAAGTATACACTGACAAGTGATAAGTGTTAGTAACAATTTGATAGCACTGGTTAGTAAAGACATAACAAAACATAAAATAAATAAAAATTATTACCCTCGGCTTCGCTGTTGTTGGGTAAACATTTCAAACGTTGTGATTACTTGCTCAGTGTTTTAAACGAAAAGTTTAAGGCTTTAGTATACTATATTATATCCTCTTTTCTTAACTGTTGAATCAACGGAGCGTATTTTATAGTCTATGAAATAATACCATGTATCGTTCCTTTCTAATTGGATTAATATGATAAGGATGTACAATTAGCTAATTACTTGGCAACTTTGATTACTGTCTGTCACTGTCACAACCTAAGAAAACATTATACATTTTATTGAGAAAACTAAAGAAAAGATATGTTCAGAGTAGGCTGTATGGGTTTGTTCCTTTGCCTTCCCATTCGGGAGAATTAAACTACTACTGAAGCCATAATTTTGAAGTTATGGTTTTGGTTTGGTTTGTTTTGTAAATTGTTTTGTTGTTATTTTAAGTACGTTATTCGTCAAAAATAATGAATTGTATTGATATCAGTAGTCATGTTATCACAATATGTGTAATCAATAAAAAGTTTACAGTTTTAAATGTTTTCGAATTTTAATAGCCGTAGGCTAGGCTACTGATAGTAGATCACTACAAGGAAACAGGAAACTAAAAGATGACTGTATACCATAATCTGGTCGAAAACGAAACTTGTGTAGTGAGCGAAGCATCGGTGCGCAGCAGGTTGCGATGGTGTTGCGGGGCCGTGGTCCTGTCGCTGTTGTCTGCGCTGGCGGTGTTCGCGTCGCTGCTGGAAGTTGGCGGTGGTGGCGCGACGTCTCCCGTGCTGGTGTGCTACTATACGCTGGACGGGGGGCCGCTCGAGCCAAGTGCGCTCGACCCGAGACTCTGCACCCACATCAACGCGGCCTTCGCACGCGTCGTGCACAACCAGGTGTACCTCTCGGCCGGCCAGCGACATGCGCTGCGACAGCTGGTGGTCCTGCGCACCGCGCACCCCGCACTCAAGGTGCTGCTGTCTGTGGGCGGAGCTGGCGACGACGACGGATTCCCGGAAATGGTGGCGGATCACGCGACGAGAAAGATCTTTATTAGATCCATCAAAAGCATATTAAGAAATTATACTCTGGATGGAATAGATCTCGACTGGGAGTTTCCCGCGCTCCACGATGTCGGTCGAAAGACTGGACGTGAGAGACAACACTTCTCTCAGCTGCTGCGAGAGATCCGAGCAGAGTATGTGAGAGAAAAGAGAGACTACCTGCTGACGGTGGCGGTGGCAGCTCAGGAGACCATCGTCGACGTGTCGTACGACGTGGACCAGCTCGATCTGTATGTGGACTATGTGAACGTGATGTCGTACGACTACCATTTCTACAGCCGACTGACGCCGTTCTGCGGACTGAACGCTCCGCTGTACAGCCCCGCCGGCGCACGCCTGTTCCCCGCCACACTCAGCATCAACTACACGGTGCACATGTACCTGAGCCGCGGGCTCGCCAGGGACAAGCTCGTGCTGGGTGTGCCCACATACGGACACACGTTCACTCTCGTTAACCCTGATAACACGCACGTAGGCAGCCCCTCATCCGGCTTTGGTACCCTCGGTAGCCAGGGGTTTGTGGACTACCCTGACGTATGCAGGTTCGTGAAGGACTACAGCAGTGAAGTCACCATACAACAAGACAACGAATCCAAAGTTCCATACTTGTTCAGAAATTCCGAATGGGTGTCCTATGACTGCCCTCATAGTGTGAAGGAGAAAGCGAAATACATTAAAAAGTTTGACCTTCGCGGAGCCATGGTGTACTCCCTGAACTCGGACGACTATTTGGGTGTTTGTGAGGGAGACTTGGGGAACAATGACAAGTTTCCGTTGGCTAATTCCATTAAAAGTGTTCTTTTGGATAACTATTAACTAAAATATATTCATACATATATTAATATATGAACTATGCTGTATAATATTGAAATATAATAAGGTAATGATTGTTCTTTAAAATGTACAAATGTAACCTGTTATTTAATAGGTCATGAATTACAACAGTGGTTGTATCATCACTTAGCAATATAGAGCACCTGGTGGACGGGCTGCTCTTGTAGTCAAGAGTGTGGAAAAAACTATACAACCTCGGTTCTACATACAAACAATATATGCAGACAGCATCAAAGCAGCTGGTCTGCTGTGGTGTAGTGCACTCATCATTAACTAACTATTGTATAGGTAATTTGCACTGTGTACAACAGTGGTCAGTGATAGATGAGTGAAACACAAATCAACTAATTGAGATTCGGAGATGTGGTGTAAAGATAATAAAGAATGTCAGGTTGTGTACCATATATATATATCAGTCTTGTTTGTAATGACTGCATAGTGAACACCAACAATGTACCAAATGTATTGGGTGATTGATAACATCCATCAATAATTTGTTTGATAATATATTTTTATATGATATATGTGAATGTTTCAGACAGCTGATATTCCTTGCATCCAGCTCTACACTTCAATTACTCTGAGTTTCGTTTTTTTGTCCAGTCTATATTTAACACAGATCACTATATATTGTATATTTAAATGAGTTGACATTTGTCGCAGTGATTACTTCCTTTATAAATTTATTACACTTCGTAACTACTCTGTTAGTTAAGGAAGTGTTTAATACTTGCAGAGTAAGATTTAAAATCTTTAAGAAAAAAAGTTTTCAAATCACCAACAATGGAATATTGAATAAGAAATATCAGATGTATGGGTGCCATATATACAACAAATGTTGCGTAAACATATGAGACATGACTGTGTATCTGTGTAACGACTTACTGCCTTCACCGACCCTGATTATGGAAAATCCCCTCATATAAAGTCCAATGTGTCAATGTATGAGGGAGGCGCATGTCTGCCTGTGAACATGTCATGCAATTGATTATGATGGATGACGAATGTGAGGTGCGGAGTCGGACCTGTGCACGGTCACGACGTGTGTGTGCACCAGTGCACCATCCACCACGGACTCATATGAATGTGTTTAAAAAATAGTCTGAACAAACAATAAACATTGCATTTGCAAAAACGAAACCAATTGCTGTGGCATGTACTGAGGCACCATGCAGGCATCCGACCCGAGTGACGCTGAAGAAAAGTAGTCATAAAATATACCTACATACTAGTTAATTAGAAAATATAGATTTGAAACATCACAATTAAGTTAACCAGAAATGAAAATAGCTTTATGGAACTTTTCAAGTTTGTAAAGCTCAGTCATTGGATTATTAGTAATGTGTTATTGTAGAGCGAGAGATTATATATACAGCAGCAGTGCAAAGTTGTCACCGCCCGTGTCGTGCCGTGCCGGGGGGCTTGGGGACGCGCGCGCAGGATTCAGTTTGTTTACTTGTTTGTTCCTGGCGACGTAGGTGATCTTGTACATGGCACAGTTTTTCATGTCTGTCCTGTTCGCGTTGGTCGCGGGCGCGGGCGAGCGAGGAGTGCGCGGGCGCCGCGCGCTGCGCAGCCGCTCAGAACCGCACGCACGCATTCATTACGATGCTCAGTAACTTTTACACATTGAAAAAAATATGTAAGAAATACTGTTTTATTTACTGCAACGGTTGGTTGTCGGTCGACGCGTGCGCCGGCGTCACACGCTCGAATATACTGCTGGCTGACCGCTCGCTCCTACTCCAGGCTGGCTCCACACTCCACTGCACTGTGGGCAGTCGCATTATTAAATAAATAAATATTTGATTGAGTTGTGGGCGATGCGATAGTAAGGCATCGATTCATTATGCAGATGAATGTGCTCGCCTTGTCTGTGTAGTGTGTGAGGCTGTCATTTACAAGGTTCATGTATCTATACTATAATAGTTATAAGCGACGTTTCATGTGATACCTATTTACTATATATTTGAAAGATTAATACCTACTTGTTTTATTTGGTGCTAGCCACTAGTTGACATTGAAGTCCATTCCGGGAGCGGCGTGCAGTGGGCGGCGGTATAGTGTGTCGACGGAGTGGTGAGGTGATCTCGATAACCACTGACACTGTTCGGTTGAGTGTGAAAGTAGACCGCACTTAGCAAGTGTGTTCACCAACCAGCACGTCACATAAAGCCTTTATTATGGGGCTCAGCATGTCTGCTTCGAAAGGTCGTAGCTTTATGAACCAATAACAGCTGCTTACTGCGATCACCGACCCGCCTGACATTGGTCATCTGATGACAAGTGTCGAATAGTAACGTAAATCAATATACATACAGCAACTATACAATACTTATATAGCGTTCAACCCTAGCTAAGCTAATTTATATGACACTCAGAACTGGACCAAATTCAAATAAAAAAAGAATCATCCAAATCGGTTCACCCCACACAAAAAAAGAATATTTAAATCGTAGTTGTATTTCCGGAGCCATGCGAGGAGACATATACATTTGTATTGGCACACTTGATTTGTAGCTGCTGATATGGAGTAACATATATGAAAACTGGGCAGTTCTGGAATTACATACATACAGGTTGAAATTATAATCTCCTTTTTTGTAGTTGGTTAAAAATATGTTTTAGGATGTACAAAAATATTTCATATATATGATACCCCAACGTGATATATCGTGACTCCAATCCTTTTCAACCGACTTCAAAAAAGGAGATGGTTCTCAATTCGACTGTATGTTACGCGATAACTCCGTCAATTGATAAATGATTTTTATGATTCGTTTTTTGTTTGATAGAGCATACTTCAGAGGTGGTCCCATATAAATTTTATCGAAATTGATAGAGCGCTTTTTGGGAAAATCAACAAAAACCAAGTATGTACTCAGACAATTCTTCCTCTAAAGGTGAACATTTTTTAAGCAAGTGAAGTCGGTTTTTAGTTCTCATTGAACGCGTTAATTATTAAATAATCATATTTGTTTCAGTTGCAACACTCACGGGTGAGTCACCACCCTACACTATAGCTATATAACGCCGCTGTACTTGTTGCTGGGCGGCGATAACCAGCTTGCCACAGACACCCGGGTTCCATCGCAATATGAAACCACGTGTTACATAAATATATATTTTATATAAAGCATGCATCTAACCCTATTTAGTGTTTTCATATGATCGTATGTGCGTAGGTTGCAAGGTCTGTCTGACCTCCACCAACCTGAGTTGTCGAGACGCGTGACTGTGTGACCCAGGGCTTGCGTGTACTGCGCGACCGACTTCCCCGTCGTGTATAAAGTGGTACTTCTTTATAATACTTTAGAGGAGGACGAGAAAAACACAAAATAAAAATAGGAAGCTCTTTAATATGGCACTACCTTATATATGTAATGTAGAGTACGGGGTGCCCTAGACTACATGCCTATACAGACCTATAGCTACGAACGAAGGCATGTCCGTGTGCACACACACGCACACCAGATACTGTTGTATGTACTTGTGTAAGCGACGTACACGTACGTACGTAAATAATTAAGGTACATACATACATTCCAGTGTGAATGACGTCACCTCATTGATTCTCTACTTCGCTTAACTAAATTACATTCTTATAATACATAAAGCTGCCAAATACTTATATTTATAAGCCTCCGAGCGTGTCTGATGCGCGGCCGACCGACAGGCGGACACACCGTCTCTGCCATGCAGACCACTCATCAGTCGAAGTATTTATTGCTTATCAAGCAGGCTGGAGCATGCTTGCGGGTACTTAGTTTCCCAAATTACTATTATTTTTGCACTGACAGTGTCTCGCACAAATCAGCTCGATTTAGGATATGTAACACCCAACGATATGTAACCGTTCAATAAGATTGCAAAATATCTAAGTCGGGCAAGCAAGCAAGCATGGAAATAAAAACAACAGCCCTATCTTCCAACAAGCCGCCGTGTAACTTGTAACAGCAGCTCTATTATGCCGACAAGACAACGACGTGCAGCTTGCGGTAACAGCAGCTCTATATCCCGACAAGCCAACGACGTGCAGCTCGGGGTAACAGCAGCTCTATATCCCGACAAGACAACGACGTGCAGCTGGCGGTAACAGCAGCTCTATATCCCGACAAGCCAACGACCTGCAGCTCACGGTAACAGCAGCTCTATACCCCGACAAGCCAACGACGTGCAGCTCACGGTAACAGCAGCAGTGTGGGACAGAGCGGCCGCCGCCGTACGTATATTATTACATTTGCTCAATATTGTTTCCAGGGCTCAGTATTGGAAGCTCTTTGCATCTTTTATAAACTGCAAAAATTTGTTATTATGGCCACAAACTTAAATATGCTTAATATGCTTAAATTAGTAAGTATTAATATAAGGCAATTCGTGGACCTACATCAAGCCACCACAACTGTGCTGTGCACCGCTGCCTGCCTCTTGCCCATTACAATACAGTTATTGCAATGTTTATGTCTATATTGCATAATGTTTTGCTCAGAAGAGATTAATTATATGTTTTAACTATTTTTTTTAACAAGTCAATAACCTGTCACTACCGATCTCTAGACTGTTATAACTATATTATTTAACTTTAATATCGGCAAATGAATGAGAGAGCGCGTCGCGGGCGGGGGGCACGTCACAGTGTCCTTTGGAAGTGTCTACAAGGGTGTCATGTAACGCTCACATTCAACATACTGTATGACAAGCTATGTATGATAGGCATGCTGGTATTCCTTGTTCAAAATTTAAACACCAAGCCCAAGCATACTGAACAGATATTGTCACCTTTATGAACTTATGGATGAAGAAATAGATCTACAAGGAGAATGAATCTAAAATGCCACGCTAACACTTGATGATCATTGTCTATATAAGGTAACAGGCAGTCAGTGTTCAGTAGGTGCCCAACAAGCTACATGTATACAATATAAAAACTTTTAAAATAAACATTTAAATATTTGATTTTGGGAAAGTTATGTAATATGGACAAATGTTGACTGTTCAATTTTAATTTCAGCTATTATTATTTATTTCATATACTCCTAATTTTTTACTGTAACTTAGCTTTTAAATATTATAATATCAAACAATGTATTGCATCTTCCACTGTTATCAGTTGTACCAACAGGGAGAAGCGTTTGCCACCAACCTTCACACACTTCAACTGTGCTACAGCCAAGGAGTGACATCGCCTACCAGCAAAATGATGACATCTGTCCAGATTGCATTTCATTGCTTTCCATATTTTCATGAATGACTTATAACTACTAACGCTTACTGATAAACTTAACCTATGAGGAATGTTACACTTGGCATACACCATCCAATAATACATCCCACCACCAGGTTAGACACAGTTAGAGTAAGGCCAAGGGAGCAGTGACCAGGGAACACAGCGTAGGGAGTACTCGTGCGCCTCCTGCTGCATGCATGTCTTACAGCTAGTCACAGGTTTACCACAGCATGTAAATTCATATCACAAACTATATACTCTAAATTGCTAAATTCATCCATCACATATACCTGTGCATTTACTCTGAGTCTTTAACATTAGGATATGGCAACTTAACAACATCTTATTGTCTAGTGTGGAATACTGTATACAACTAGTGCAAGCCTGCCTACTCATGGACTCAAACAAACTACTTAGTGTGTACAAACTACCAGCCTGGCTGGCTAGCAGGTAATTCGTGCAATCAGTGGCAACTTTTAACCACTTTAATTCTGATTTCAGTACCCTTCCTGCCGCCTGGGCAGCATTGTAAATTGTTAACTCTGGTTGAGACTGATGAGATTATCAGCACAAGGTGCAGTGTGTTACTCAATGCATTGTCACATGTTCACTTCCAAACAACAAATGGGAAGTAACTTTAACTAACATCAGAATGTTTACACTACATTCTATTGGAATTAGTTCATCACTTGACACATCAATCATGAAAAATATCTGCCAACAATCGTACAGCCCAGCGGCGTTCAGTATGTCACAAGTTGATAATGGGGGTCTTCCGGTTTCTACATACTACTCTATATAATAATATTATATATAATAACATACAGCTGGACGGCTCTGTATACATGATCATTGATGAATATGACAACCTGTATCATAGTATGAGCATAACATAGTGAGTGATATGTGTTGTAGCAGGAGGGAGCACGAGGGCGCCGGCCAGCTCGGGTCGGGTACGTTGTGTGTGTTACGTCTGCAGCCAGTGGAACATGAGCGCGTGCACTGTGGGGTAGTCGAGCTCGGCGTCAGGCTCGGCGAGCAACTCGCGCAGGCCTCGCGGGGGGCGCTGGGCGGGCGGCGGCTCGGGGCCCGCCGCAGACTGAGCGGAGTTGTCGTCGTCCGCGTCCAGCGCCAGGTCGCACAGCGTGGGTGGGTCGTCAGCGTCGCTAAGTTCGTCGTCCGGGGGGGCAGTACGGCGCGCCGGCTCGACGTCGCGGCCTTCGCCCTGACGTCGAGCGTTCTTTAGCGCGCGATATCGTCGCGATCTCTCGCGCTGCAACCGTCTCTTGCGCTCGTCGGCTCGTTCGAGCTCGGCGGGCGTCCTCTTGCCGCTCTTGCCGAGGAAGTAGCGCACGAAGGACTCGTCGCAGTTACGTTTGGAGAGGTAGCTCGCCATCAGCTTGTAGTAGTACTGGCCGTCCATCGCTCGGTGCGCGTGCGAGGCACTTCTCGATGACTTTCAGCCTATTGCGCCCCAATAGTGGAGAATTGAAAATATCCTCGAACAAAAATAATGAGAACGCGAGTGTCGACGTGACGTCACTTGTGTCTTGTTAGACTTTCTTTTGACAGAAAGCGTTTTGTTTGTCAGTGGTTTGGTTGTTTCACGTTTCGTTCGTTCTTTTCAAGTATATCCTCTTTGGTTCTTTTAGTGTTTTTCTTTTGTAGATTTTGGCTCGCGGCGTAGACATTTCAGGTGGTAAATATAGTTGAGGTTTCAAATCCGGCCTTCATTCACGTATATTTAAAGATATAAAAATAGTAGAATTAAAAATATTTGTTTGTATGTACAAAATTATTCCTTTTAGTGAAAACTTTCAGGGTTCCGTAGTCAAAGAAGGAACCCTTATAGTTTCGTAATATATGTATATGTCAATGAGTTACCACAGACTAATATATGACTTACGCTCTGTCCGTGTGTCCAGCTGCGGCATAGTTCAAAAAATCTTACTACTAGAAATTGATTAGAAAGCTGTAATTTACTTGGGGTACGAGTAGAATAAAATATTGAAAAAGATTTTTATAGGGTGGCTTCTATTGAGGATGCAATATATTTTCGCGTCTTTAAAAAATTTGAGGGTCTCGGAACATCACTTTTCGATTCAGTGATCCGTTTGCAAAATATTAAGCTATAAAAATCTGAAAAAATTCACAGTCTTCAGCGAAAAGTCCCGCTTCTGACATTATTACATTTGAAGTAGGTATATAACTTTCATTGAATATACACAAAATTATCTAATTTTTACGTTATTTTATGGTAATCGCAAATGTATTGAAAAACGTCGCACGATGCTCGTACTCAGTAAAGCTGGATATTATAGTCGTCGGTTTATAATAAGCACTCGCCTTCGTCTCGTTATGTTGAAACTAATGGTTTTCCTAAAAATGTACAATAACCAGGAATAGAGTGAAGAGAATTGTCTCTACCGTTATACTGAGGGGGGTACCTACCTACTGTAGCCAATGAGAAGGGTATTTAACCCACCACGGGGCCATGGGGAGTGCTATGTCATCCATATCATACACCCACATGTAACGGTCACTCGGCACACGCGACCCGCTCATTATTTATCAATGAACAGACATAATACACATTTTTATACAGAAATAAAATAAACAAATTGACCTAAAGTTTAATTTTTTTTAATAAAGTTTAATTAATTATTATAAACTATAATTCTATACACTATACTGCTACATCCTAGGTAGACGGCGGGTACACGGCGCGGTCAGAAGACCGCGATCTGTTCGCGGGGCACGTGCGAGAGCCCGTCGTCCCACGTGAGCATGGCGTTGAAGGAGAGGTACAGTGCAGCGGCGGACAGCATGTGCCACAGGTCGTGCGAGTCATAGAACTGGAGCAGCTTGCACGCGTGGTTGCTGTGCCGGGACTGGGCGGGGGTGGCGCTCCAGTCGGAGCTGCCGTACGTGAAGAAGTAGAGGCTGGGCGCCCACGCGGCCGCAGCCAGCCCCAGGTACAGCCAAGCGTACCAGCGCAGTCGCTCCCCGTGGACCAGCTTCAGCGACAGGTAGCATGACATGTGCAGCAGAGTGTTGCACAGCAGCAGCGACAGCAGGTGGCCAGCGAAGTCCGCAGGCATCGTCAGCAACCTGCGCGCACACACCATACCAGCCGCGTTAGTGTCTCCCAGGACCGCGCGTCCCCCGACCCGCGCGTCCCCCGACCCTCACCCGTACAGCGCGAACGCCCAGTTGATAGCGTTAGCGATGATGAGCAGGACGAGCCGCGCCGAGTACAGCGGGCGCGCCTGCCTCCCCGCGCCCAGCCCGCGCGCCGCCTCCGACAGCGCGCCCTTCTCTGCAACACGAGAGCGCACGCTCGGCCACCAGCCCGTGCCGCCGCCCGCGCGTAACGACCCCGCACTCACCCAGTCGGAACTGTCCCACGTAGTAGATGCGTAGCGACAGAAGCAGGAACGTGAACACGTGCAGCGCCGTCCACAGCGCCCAGAAGTACGCACCGCCGCCCAGCACGGCCCACACCACGAGCGCAATGAGCACTGCCAGCACGCCGAACGTGGCGTGGGCGCGCGCGTTGATGTCCGGGTGCCGCGCCTGGTAGATCTTCACCATGCTCAGCACCGCCAGCACGTACATGAAGGCCGTGTCTGCAACACGCGCTCGTCAGTGTGTGCGTCCCACAGCCCGCACCTCGCACCACACGCGCCCAGAACTTTCTGGAACTCACCGAACTGGAAGTTTAGCTGGTTGGGGCACACATGGTAGCTGGCGGAGAGCAGGGCCACTACCATCATACCTGCTCCCAGCGAGGACAGCAGGCCGTAGTGTGGCGGTATGCCACGCAGGTCTCGCTCGGGTCTGCGTCGCCGCGCGGCCCGGCGTCGCGCCACCTGCACCATGAATAGAGCACCCAGCAGCAGGTATCCGAGGTTGGAGAATACGTGGTTGAAGTCAGAGAGAGCACCGGCGGGGTGCGCGCACAGGAAATTGTAGTAGCAGAGGTCCAGTGAGCCGGACACGTTGAGCACCAGCTGAAACGCGGCCACAAACTGCACGACGGGCAGCGCGTAGAACACTGCCACCGTGTACAACGTCTGCAGGTATCGGTCAGAGCGCGCGCGCAGCGTGACCGCACGACGACGAGCCAGCGCAGCCAGCGTGAGGCGCTCCGGCAGACCGAACGGTCGCGTGCTGGACGATGACGGCGTAGCAGCTACCTCGTGCCCGGCCGCAGACCGCACGTCCGTCGTGCCGGCGGTGGCGGTGTCCTCGGGAGCGTCGGTCGGTGGGTCGTTGACCGCGCGGGGCTTGCCGTCGTCACCATCGGAGTCGCTGTTGTCACTGCTATCGAACGTGACGTCTGCAACGAGCACCACCGACACGTCACACCGATGCCGTGTATGTGTGGTCATACAATACGAGTAGAAACTCTACTATACATTCCAACAGTTATACAAACGTCGACTTATGCTCTTTTTATTTAATTAGTTTAATGTGTGCAATACATTTCATCTGCACTGTACTATTGTACTTCTATCATACTCCTGTACTATTGTATGTTTGTGCTGAAACGGATATTGTGACTGTTTAATTTGTAGCTACGCGCAGTTTTTTATATATTATTATTTTATCGTTTCGGAAGACCAACAGCTAATAATATAACATAATAACTAGTTGAGAGGAAGCCAATTACAGGTCGTCGATAATAAACAATTGAAAATGTTTAAGAAAAGTGAAGCACTTACTTAACATGAGGTTAAACTTAAGTAAATTACGTACACAGTTTCTTCTTCTTCTAACAGCGCTAGTAACTCCTACACAATGTAACAACATGAATTATATATAGTTAAGATAATTATTAATAATAAATAACTCGTCTAGTCGAAACGCTCGACTCATTAATCGCCTTGCCAATGCACAGCTCGTGTTGAATAGATCTAAATCTAATGCTTGGCATAAACTGTTGAAATGTGTTCCGTCTAAAGTTCCGATAGGTCAGGGGAAGGAAAATAGGATTGCTAGATCTAAGTTGTCTAGTTGGTGTTGTAAAATATATATAGTGATCTGGGTTTGTAGCTTCCTGTGGAGGTCTGTTATTGGCTTCCTGTTTATTTTATTTTAAATTTTTTAGGAAAACCATCAGTTTTTTCATACAATACAGTTGAAAATATTTATAACAGATATATTAATTATAGGTTTCCGTTTAATTTTTATTTTATTGTTTTCGGGTGGCTTACAGCTATATACAGAGCATAGAGAGCAATGATAGAGAGAGAAATAAATGACAAATAGCCATTGATAAGCCTCCACATATGGCTTTTGTATCAGTTGAACATTTACAATTATATGTATAATTATTGTATATACATACTTACAAATAAATAATATAAATACTTACATAATATTGAAACTAGATTCAAATAAATAAATAATAGCATCGATGATATAAAAAAAACATAAACGACGGCAAAAGAGAAGAATAATAGTTGAGTATGACAAGACACAATAGACAAGAAGTACTCGCAGTTCCGGTAGTTCATAGTCAGATAAATTTAAACCGTGCTTACATTACTACAGAAGAGGTCTACATTTGAATAAATTTCGGATATTACATGAGTTTCATGCTCGCCTTATGAAAATGTTTTTTTCGTAATTTAATCTGCTGCGTGGTGTAGATAAAATTTTAGATTTATGTATACTCTGTATGATCAGCAGTTGATCTTCCTGAAATAAATAACAAATATATAATAAACATATGTAGTTCTAGTGGGAACAGGACAATGGTAAGAGTAGAACCACCATCACCTACACAAAGTCAATCGTGGAATGTTGCCAAGGCGAGACATGTGGTATGTCTCGCACTGTCAAACTGTTATCAGATCTCATGAAGAGCCAAGCTTCTAACTCTTCATTTTGTATGGGAATCATTTCCGTGCTGATAGAAGTACCTACACACAGGTGTTGCGTCACCTCCTATGCTTCATTCTACATTCCGTTAATACGTCATCATGCTCATTTTAGTTGTAGGTACCAATAAAATTGTAAATGTAATGTATCCTCGATTCTATGTGATAAGGCATAACAGCACCTCACCTGAGCCGCGTCTCCGATGCATCGTCGGCGGCGAGGCTTCGGGGGCAGCGGGCGTCGGCGGAGCACCTTCCGCACCGCCCTCCGCACCTGCAGACAGAGCTGTGTGAGGTGGGGCACGGTCGGTCGCAGATCAGGGGTTGGGTCCGGGGTGCGGTCGTACCGTGGTCGCGCGTCCGAATGAGTCGCGCGCACGGGGCCCAGCGCTGCGCCAGCACGACCGCGCCGAACGCGACATAGAACCCCAGGAACACAGCGAGCGTCACCACCGCAGCGACCGCGTATTGCGCCCGCGACAGCGCGCCCTCAACACACACACAACGAAACCGGTCAACCAACGATACGACTGATTGGATACATGCAAGTGTATGGAGCTGCGCTGAGGATACTCACGATGACGGTCACCGTCAGATCCTTGTACCGTCGTGGCGCGGGGCGCGGGGCGGGCGCTGCCTCGTCCAAACCCAGCGCGCTCTGGTACAGCCAGTCGAGCGGCTCGTCGGGAGCCGCGCCTACGCACTCCGTGTCGTCCTCGTGCACCACCACCACCAGCAGGAACCCGCGCGGGAAGCGGCTGCGCTCCACCTGCACGCCGCCCGACCGCATCACCGTCATGCGGAGCCCTCCCTCCGCGCGGGACACCTCCGACAGCGTCTGCGGCACCGGGCACTGCAACATGCGCGCGTCAGTCCCTCGTCCCACACCCCGCGCACCGCAACTCTCACTCGCCACGCACCGTGTAATCGAGCACGGCCACCGTGGCGCACACGTCGTCCTCGGACTCCACCACGAGGCGCACGCGTTCCTGCAGCTCGGCGAACTCGTACCGGTGTACGCGCGGCGCCGCCTGCACAGAGCTGGGTCAGCGCTCGCCCGGCCCCGCCCCCCGGAGCCCGGCGGCTGCGTCACTCACCGGGCGGACGTCTCTCAGCTCGCGCGGCACCAGGTACGGCAGCGAGGCGTCGCGCTGCGGGGACACGCGTACCCACAACGCGATATCTTCGGCGCACGCGCTGGCCACATGCAGCGCTATCTGACCTCGCGCGGCGCTATCCGGCGCGCTGCAGCCGCCGTCACCTGCCGCCGTCTCGTCGTCGCGGCACAGTGTGCGCTCCAGCTCCCGCAGCAGCAACTCCCCGGAGTAGTACGGCAGCTGCCAGGTCTGCGCGCCGGCCCGCTGACGCGCCGTCACCAGCAGCGGTCGCAGCGCGTCGCCCGTCCCTGCCGACAGCTGCAGCCACACGCGCGCCGGGTACGAGCCCTCGTCCCCCGTCTGAGAGCGTGCGGAGGTCAGTGCTGGACGCGCGGGCAGTCCGCGGGCGCGACGCGCGCTCACTTACCGGCACGAAATCTAGAATGTACTCGACGCTGGAGTTGAGGGTGAGGGTGCGCGTCTCGTCGAAGGGCCATCGCTCGCGCAGCACAGCCAAGTCTCCGGCGTCGGCGCGCACTGTGTATAGCGCGCACAGGGAGCACAGTGCGCACAGCCACATGGTGCCAGCACGCGCAGGTGCGTCCTAGTGCGCGCGCTATCTGCCGGCGCGGCGCACGCGCGGGCCGCCGCCGGTGACTCACGGACCGATCGCAGGAACTGACGGGCCTTATCAGATAACGCGTTGTCGATAGCGCCCCCCCCCCCCCCCCCCGCGCCCTCCCCAACACAACTTGTATCGATTACAGGATTTTGAAAAAATACTTTACCCAGCAGGTATTTTTTAAATGGATGTTTAACATTGGTAGATTTATCTTTTTTGGTATTGGTAGACTTGAATCTATGCATTGTGAAATCTTGTGCGGTAATAAATTACATAAACGTGGAGCTAAAGAGGTGAAGTGATGTCTGCTGAAGTTATCAGTAGTAAAAGGTACTATATATTTTGTATAAGTGGTTGTACGGGTGTTGCGAACTGTTTCAGTCAATGTAAAGTTGGATATATGACGGGACATGTAGATTGCAAGTTGCCATACGTACAGTTTACGAGGTGTTAGGACATAAAAAAGCTGAAATAATGACTCAGTAGAAAATCTTATGTTTTTTCTTTTGATGATTTTTAGCCAACATGCGAAATAAAACTATACGCCATTATAAAACAAATAATTTATTACAATATATTATAATGATGTAGGTCTGTATGCTAGTGTGCGTCGACGAGGGCGGGGGTGTGCGGTGCGGGCGGAGTCGCCGACAGCCGCGAGTACCGGAGCCCGAGCTCGTCAGCGGCGGCGGCGACGGCGGCGAGGCACGCGTCCAGCTGGGCGCGCGTGTGAGACGCAGACAGACAGAACCGGATGCGAGCTTTGTTGAGGGGCGTCGCGGGGAACCCCACGCCCACCGCCGCCACGCCACGCGACGTCAGCCGCTCCACCGTGGCAGACATCTTGCTGAACGAGTACACGAGCATGGGCACCACCGGCGACGACGCGTGCCCCAGCGTCACCACGCGCAGCTCGCGCAGGCGGCGACGGAAGTAGAGGGTGTTGTCGCGGAGGGCGCGCAGACGTGCCTCGCCGGCGGGCGTGTCGAGCGCGCGCATGGCGCTCAGCACCTGCGCGCACACGGGCGGCGACATGCCGTGCGCGTATGTGTGCGCGTGTCCGTGCGCGCGCAGCCACCGCACCAGCTTCGCGTCCCCCGCCACGTAGCCCCCCGCCGCTCCGAAGCTCTTGGTGAATGTACCCATGAGCACGTCCACGTCCGCGGGGTCCACGCCCCAGTGGTCGGTGACGCCGCGCCCCCGCCCCCCCAGCGCGCCCACCGAGTGCGCCTCGTCCAGGTACACGTGCAGGCCCAGGCGTTTCTTCATCTCCACGAGCGCGCGCAGCGGCACGATAGAACCCTCCATGCTGTACACGCCCTCCACAACCTGCAACACATCTAGCGGTTATGTAAAACAGCTCGTTCACCAATTACACTTGGCCTTTGAGCACCGCCTGTCGTGCTCCTGGCACTGGAGCTGGCACATGCATTGTGATATTGTTCTGGGTGGATTTGTTGGGTGCAGCTTGTGACTGTCACCACTCAACTGTCTCTCGTTGTGTTAATTATTCACTTATAGGGTTTCTTTGCTGTAAATCCAAATAAATAAAAATAAAAGTACGTCCGGTCCCGAATCACATCTCCTCCTTCAGAGACTTCAAAAAAGAAGGAGGGTCTGAATTAGACGGGTATGTTTTTAAAAAAATGTTTGTTACCTCAGAACTTTTGACTGGGTGAACCGATTTGGATGGTTCTTTTTTTAATTTGAAAGCTGGTGCATCCCGTGTGGTCCCATTATAATTTGGTCCAGTTCTGACAATGGAATCCATGAGAAAACGATATAAATCTTAAATTTGCCTTAGTAAAAGCAGACTTTTAGGGCAATTGATGTGGGTTTCCAGTTCTTTTTGAACACATTTACTTTTGTAAACAACAAGTTGTCATATCAACAATGGTAATGATGTAGGTACGTAGGTACTCACGACGACGATCTTCCTCCAGCACCCCTCGCGTCGCGCATGCTCGGCGAGCCGCTCGAGATGCGCCATGTCGTTGTGTTTGAAGACTCTGACGGTGACGCGCGCCAGCCGCAGCCCCAGGATGAGGGACGCGTGATTGTTCTCGTCGCTGAGCACGAGTGTGCCGGGCCCCAGCAGGCCGGGCAGTATCAGCGAGTTGGTCGCGAACCCCATGCCCACGACAAGCGCGTCCTCCACGCCCAGGAAGCGCGCCGTTTCCCTCTCCAGCTCGCGGTGCAGCGGCGTGTCCCCGAGCTCGGCGCGCGACGAGCACAGCGACAGGCCGTACTGTCGCGCCGCACTCGCGGCAGCCTCCGTGCATGGACCAGAGCCCTCCGCGAACCCGAGGTAGTTGTACGAGCCGAGGTTGATGCAGCGCTGCTCCCGACCAGTCAAACTGAAATATAAATAAATAACGTTAGTTTATGTAAAACCATACAATCTCCGTCACCCGCGAAACTTTGACTGACACACGCCTCCGGTACCGACCGTTCTGATGTGTTACTAGTCCAGATTGGTTGCAGACGTCAGTTGACGTACGTCCTGCTCGCACTCACGTGAAGCTCCAGTTGTAGTCGTGGGTGACGCGCTCCTGCAGCGTGAGCTCGGCGCCGGGCGCGGAGCAGATGGGACGGTTGAAGCAGTGGCGCACGCGTCGGTACACGTAGCGCGAGATGAACACCTCGAACTTGTTGTAGAGCGGCGCGTAGCCCTGCGAACAGCACGACCTCCTTACATGACCTGTGCATGTCACCTCTCTCTGCTGCCCTACACTCCAATACATTACTATCCTATTGGGTCTAGGAGGCAGTATACGAGGGGCATACCGAAATGATCGGGAATATAAAACAATACATACAGGAAATAACTAAATTTATTTTTATTGCTTTTCGAAGTATTCTCCGTTGCAGTTAATGCACTTTTGCATTCGTTCGAACCAATTATTATAGCAGCAATTCCAGTCCGAAGTTGACATGGTCAAAATCGTCGATTTGTATGCTTCCACTGCTTCTTCTGGACCTTGAAACCGCTGACCACGCAATAAATCTTTGATTCTAGGGAATGTAAAGTAATCATTGGGACTCAGATCAGGGCTGTATGGAGGATGATCCATTAATTCAACGTTTTCCTGCTTCAAAAACTCGCTTGTTTTCTGAGCGGTGTGAGAGCTCGCATTATCGTGATGGAGGATTATGCGTCGTTTCGGGTTACCTCTACGGAGTTCGGATATCATCTGTGGCAAACAAACCGTTGTATACCAATCAGCGGTAACCGTTCTCCGTTCCTCTAAGGGAACTGTGACTACATGTCCTGTTTTCGCGACAAACGAAGCGACCATTTTCTTCGATACGCTGCGAGAGCGGACAACTTTTGTTGGCTTGATCTCACCTGCGAAGACCCAGACAGCCGACTGATGCTTTCTTTCTGGCTCATATGAATAGATCCATGATTCATCACCAGAGACAATGTTATAAACTGCTTTTGACTTTCCTCCGTTGAAGCGTTGCAGAGTAGACCGGCACCAATTGACACGAGCCGCCTTTTGCTCTTCGGACAAATTATGGGGCACCCAGCGGGAAACTAGCTTTCTCACTCCCAGTTCACCATGTAAAACAGTTTGTATCGCAGTCATACCTATCCCTAAAGTAGCCCGAATCTGCTCATATGTAATATGTCGGTCATCCTGTATCATTCGGCGCACAACAGCGACATTTTCTGGTGTAACCGCTGTTTTTGGCCGGCCTGTGGAAGGTACGGTGCCAAGAGAAGCACGTCCACGCCGGAATTCAGAATACCAGCGATATATTGTCGTCTGGCTAGGCGCTTCACTCTTGAATATAGATATAAGCTCAGCGAGACATTGTCCCTGAGATAATCCTCGTCGAAAGTTGTAAAAAATTATGGCACGGAAACTTTCTCTTGTAAGCTCCATTTTTTTATCGACCTATCAATTTCAAACTGATATTGTTCTTTAAAAAAAAATTTTTTTTTAATTCTGTCAATTGTATTCGATTTTCAACTAACCAGTGTTAATTCATCAAAAAGAGTTTTTAATCTAATTAAATCGAAAGTACTCGATTACCGATCTTTTCGGTATGCCCCTCGTATCACAGAGATACAAAGTATGGCTCTTGAACCAACTAGTCAGAGAGACGATTCAGACTACAAGCACTTGCAATGGACACTTGCAAACAAATATATTATTGGAGCAAAGAGGTCGATTAGTAAATCCATCCAACTACTGACCATGCAGATCACGCGCGCCTTCATCTGCTGCCAACTAAAATACGTAAACTAATAAAAAATCAACTAAACAAATGTTTCTTTTTAAACGGTTTTATTTAGCTCACCCCGTTTTTTATACCTGTTGTTATTTAAATGAATGTTCAAGTTACAAAGACAGCTGGTCTCATTGCTAAATAAAGTAATTACGTTGACTTTACTGAAGCGACATGCAAGGCAAGAATTGTATGTATTGTAGGTCTTGCTACAACTGCTATGTTGAGTGTGTTTGTAATCTAAACAGTCTAAAATCTAAATCTAAAACAGCACATCCCTGAACAAGTGCCCTGCAACATAATCTACTTGAAGTAACACTAGCAAATATAATTATGTGCGTGCTTGTATATGTCCAATGTTGAACCTATCCTGGTGTGCAACGAGATGTTACCTCCCTGTTGTTCTCCTGGGCGCACCGGGGCGTGTACAGCATGCGGCTCAGGTACCCCAGGAACATGAGCAGGTAGAGGCCGAGGTGTGTGAGCGCGCACGTCACCAGCGAGCACTTCTCCTCCACCATGTCCCCCTGAACACACACACACATACAGTATTGGAACGGTATGCTTGGTCACGCTCTGCAAATATCGACTGTTTGCAATTGCTTGACTGATTAGTACTGGAGACTACTAATTAATTAGTAAAAATTATTCAATTAAAAAATGTGTAATTACTAATTTAGTAATCATATATTAATAGTAATCAATTCATAATATACTATATAGTAACTTTTGTTAAGGAAAAACATCGCGAGGAAACGTGCACACTTCTGAAATTCAAGTCTGTGGTGTGGTGTGGTGGACTATGGCTCATTTATTTATCCATAAAGGTTATAGACAAAATAGTTATAGTTAAATACACAATGAATAATACATACAACGTAGAGAGTAATGAAACATTGCACCCATGTTCATTTCACAAGACAGTTTCAGTTTGCCTGTGCCTAGTGCTGTTGCGGTGAGTCAGGAGCGGGTGCTAACAGCCATCATGGGTACGAGGTGCTAACCACCGACCTGCACTAATCAACACAGAAACGGAGCGAGGCCTACAGCGGACAACACACTGTATTACACTTGTACAAACATTACATTGCATGCAATCAATGCGTCACATACGGGAAACTTACAACAATTATTTCTGATTACTGAAATAAATGAAAACCTAACTAACTACCGCCTACCAAGCTTGAAAACCAATCATATTGGATTGGATTGGGTATCCTTTAAAACATGTCTTCTTGTAATTTCTTATGATGAATGAGTAATGTAATTACATCCACTCTCAGAAATTGAGACACTTTGTGTAAACACTGAAAGGCCATGACGAAATATAAAGAAGTTGCAGTTTAAAAAAGAGACATCCAGTAATAATCTTTTGTATTTTGCTGTAATTAAATGAATGAGTTGTGTGTGAGCTGATGGTTTAACACAAACCTATTAAGAGAGAAGCTACACACTTCATCAGACATTATTTGAATAAAAATTGTTAATTGTTACACATATGTATTTTTGAGATTCTGTATTCATGAATTATACACTACTGTACTGTCTCTTCAATGTTTAACTCTCTCTTTCATAATTTTTTAAGTACAGTTATATATTAACTGTATTTCTAGAAGTGTAATTTAATTTTATATTACTTATTAGTCTAAATGTAAGCATATAATAACTATTTGAGAATGTACAAACTATCAAGTCTATAGCATCAGTAGTTTCTGATATAATTAGCTGTGATGGAGCAACGTATGGACATACAGACTAAACCAGAGTAAGATTATAACACTTCAATTTTTTCATTGAATGTTCAGAACCCTAAATAATGTTTAAAATTAAATAAAGACTGTAAAGTCAGGTTATAATGGAAATGTATCATCTCAATATACTCAACACAAAACCGTCGAAAGTTCTGAGGTAACAAACATTAAAAAAGCTTACCCGTCGAATTGAAAACCTCAACCTGTTTTTAAGTCGGTTGAAAACTTGTAAGGCCCCTCCTTGGCTCATGTGACTCATAGAAGCATGCTCACTAAAAGATATATTGGTTAGCACCCCCTTTTGTGCACCCCAATTGATATCTTTGCATGACAGAAGACTTATTAGTAATTAAGAACTGAAGATACCATAATGGTAGGCTACACAGACAGAAGAATTCCATCAATTGAATACTTTACAATGCTCAGTAACAAGTTAATTAACTAGATTGTATATTATCAGGTCAGCAGTGAGGCCATGGCTGCCGTTCAATGGCATAGTGACAGTTTTTGTTAGTTGTAAGTTACAAAAGTATGTATCTATTAAACTATATTGATTATGGACACTGTTGTAAGTGAGCCCCGGAGCGCACGCTCCACCAAGACCTCGCTTAATAAAGTTATTATACAACACAAAGTTATAATTGCTTACCTTCATCGTGTTTGCTAAGAGTGTTGACTTTACATATCCATTTTTGTGATTGATGGTATTTTCATTCCGCAACTCTTCTCCCGTTCTGGAGCGTTCTTGTACTATTTCTGATGAATTGATATCATCAGCGTCTGCACGCGCATTACCTGTAGCCATCCTTCTGACAGTGTGTGTCTCACTGAGCTATTGGGAGGAATCAAACTGATTACTTGCTCAGTGAATAAAACCAACAAACTTACGAAACAGCAGTCTAACAGAAGCCGCGGTTGATAATTACATGTAAATGTATTTAAACTTTTATCATCTTTAGAATATTTAACGATTTGCGATTTCGTCTACAAACACAAGCCGCTGGAAATTGAATTGAACTACAATAACACTAGAATAAGAAATTAACAAAAGTCAAAAGTACTGCAAAAGTATAAAATTGGAAGTTCGTTGTAAAATACTACCAGATACTATTTATATAGGACCATATAATCACTAATCAAGTAATCACTGCGTTTTAGAATTTAGATATCACTATATATGCACTTTTAGTGATACTATCTAATACTATATAAAAGAAAAAGAATACTACACAGACTAATATATGTAATGTACCTATAGAATACTACATCTACATACACCAAAGCTACGTACGAAACTGTTTTACCGACTCGACGTGATAAGACAGCTGACTATAAACTGACGTTCCAGCGCAGTGATGTGGATACAAATCACGGATACATCACAAATACTTTTTCATTCAGCTATTTTTACCGATATTTTACATATTTTACAATGTAACATAAATGTCAAATGTTCAAAAATAATGCTTCATACATAATTTAATGCCAAATAATTTATAAGGATATTGAAGACTGGCGCATTGGAGCAGTTGCGATCTGAGCACAAAGCTTTGTAGTCAAAGTCTGATCGAAAAAAGTGCATCCTTTCCGTCGATAAAATAGTTCATAACTGAAAGTCAATAATTTGAGATTTTTGGGTGAGTTCTTATTGGATTTTGCAGTTATTGCAGAGGCTGATTTTTAGCCCGAAAGTGTAGTACTTAAAATTATTTAATCTCGTCGATATTCTAGCTTCGAACCGGTATTTATTGCTAGATTAGTGAATTGCGATATATCTCTACGCTTGTCACCGTGGGTGCAGCTGTACCGACCGGCGCACAACCGCCCCCGCTGCACATCGGAGGGGTCTGCGATGGATGAGTAACACCGTCCGCCTCGCTGAGTGACGTCGTGCAGTGCGGCAGTGCGACTGTAGGACCGACGAGTGGCACACTCACACAAACTTCAGTCCGAATTTGAGACCGGCGGAGGCTCCATCTTCGTGACTGCGCTGCACCCTGATCGAAACATGGACGGCGCGGACGCGCTACTCGAAGGTCTGGCGGGTGGAGACAAGGTTCCGATGGAGAGCATGCCCGAGCCTCCGCCCGCGCCCACGCCCTCGTTGAAGCGCGAGCAGGACTCCACCGACGACTTTGAGCACCTCGGCAGCGGTGGCGGACACGAGGCGGGCGAGTCCCCGCTGAACGCGCCGCGCGCCGCCGCGCACGCCTTTCTGGAGGCGGAGCGGGGCCCCGAGCTAGGCGCGCCGCTCGCCGAGCCACTCGCAGTGCAGTCGTCCGACAAGCTGTCAGATCATCTGGCTGACAAGTTCACGGACAGCGAGTCCGACGCAGACGCGTCCCCACTGCACCGCGCGCAGCTTCCGCCGCCGCGCGATCCCACGCCTGTGCTACAGTCTGAACCAGCGCTGCCACCCCCGATGCAGCCTGCGCCCGCCCCCGTCCCCGACCCGGTCCCCACCGCGCCCGAGCCTCGCGTGGAGCTTCCGCCCCAGCCTCCCGCCGGCCAGCAGGAGCCCCCGCGGCCCATGGCCCACGTCATCGAGGCGGAGGTTATATTCTGCCAAATGGGACTCGGTGAGTGACACTAACTTGTGCCTGTATTCAGACCTCAATATATATCTAGAATTTGTTCACCGGTTCCTTCACCATAGACCAGCGCATGTAGTGTCTCCAGTGCACACCGAGCGGTATATCCGTAGATGGTATGAGCATGTATGCCGTAGGCGGGAGGTGTGCAGTAAGTGGCATGCAGAATGTATGTACTAGTCAGTTGTATCGAGTTGAAGTACGTTTATGGAGCACATAAAGCGCGTGGTTGGTCGTGTAGCGAGCGTGGCGGTGTCCGCGTCCGTGCAGGCGGCCTCGGGCGCGCTGGAGCACGACCAATCGCACGTCTGCAGGTGAACAAAGCCTCATCTCACAACAGGCGGTCGCACCGCGCCGGCTGACTCATCGCACCGTCTCAGACACGCTTCCGCATATACCTACCTATCTAGCTTACGTTATGTAGTAGAGGACGGAAACAATGAGGAAAATTTAAGTAGATCCATTTGTGTTGTATGTGGTGTGTCAACTATCGCTGGCAAAGGATCAGGAGTGGGGGGAGTCTCTGCACCACGCTCCGAGGTGTCGGAGCGTCAAGAGCGTTGACCGCGCGCGGGTGACGGGGTAACGGCACCCGCTGAAGGCGCGCGCCCGCCCGCCCCCGCGCTCGCCTGCAGGGTACACTTCCGTTATCTTGAACTCCTGCGTCCGTCTCAGAGCTCTCGATGCATAGAGCCACGCGTCAACTACCGGACATGAGAGTATCGTTGCTAGCTATGATCCGTACAATTCCACGGAACTGATGTTTGAGTCATGGAATTATTGATTCACGTATCATGTAATTATTTATAGATCCTATGTAATGGAGCGTTTGTTAACATCGCTCAGGATGGGTCGTCCGCACGCTGGCCGCGCTATAAGAGACGCGATGCTCTGATAAGGTCGTTATCTTATCTGAAGCTGGCCTAGATAATTATTATACCGGTGGTGGCCCGCATCCAACCGTGATATAGCGACTGCATTATTGAGATCTAGGACGTATCGGAGCGTCGCTGTCATCATCATCATCACTAGGAGGGCGGAGGGAGAGGGTGCGGTGGAGCACACAGCGGGGATCGGTCGCGGGAGAGACGCACGCGCACCTCGAGTACATCGATAATTATAGCATCGTTGGTCTCGTCTCGCGAGTCGCGTCACAAGGCATCCTCCCGCGGCGCAGAGCTCACGTCCCTCCGCGTGACACCTCGTGCCCCGCCCGCGCGCGCGACTAGTGTAGTGTGTACCGTGCGTGGCGTGCTGTCCCCGCTCGCAGACATGGCGCCGGGGGTCCTCGACGACGATGTCACGTGTAAGTACTTGACGACCTCCTCTGCGACAATAGTTGCTAGCTTCGTTTTGTGTGTTTAAGCTTAGTTTTGTTGTCGGTCGGCATACCGAGCGGTGGACATTGGGCGCACGACCATCTCGTAGACCGGTGCGAGACGTTCGTCAGATTTATAAAAATGGTTTACGTCAGCGGTGTTGCGCGCGTTGAGGCCGCCGCGCCGGGTGGCGGGCGTCGGGCCCGCGCTCTCCTCGCTCGCACACGACAACATTCATAGTTATTTAGCGTCGTCGGGTCTTAATTATATTTTTAATCGATCTCAATGACCTGTTCGACCTTAGCACAATAATTGCAAGCGCTATGCGAGCTCATAGCCAAACTGCATCTCGCCGCTGTGCACGTAGGGGACGCGATACTGGCCGCCCCCGCGCACAGCACACGTTATCAATGTTCCCGATACCTACTTTTGTATTACCTTTTGAGCGAAGTCAACGTCGGGGGACAACACCCGACAATAAGTTGAAGGTCGTCATTACAGTGAGAACATTGGTACCAGCAAACTGTATCCTGCCGACAGTCTAACGTATGCATGCTTGCATCCTTCGCAATATATGTTGTACGGACACACGTGTGCTGACGGTGTGAGGGTGACTATATCGAATATGACTGTGTAGTGTAGTGTCGGTCGCCGATGGGAACGCGCGCCGTGACAAGGAGCCGCCACTCCAGCTAGACGTGATAGACGTACAGTATCATGTGGATTGATGTAGTGCGCTCGTATCGGGGATCGGTGTACTCGACACCGAAATGTTGCTCGCCTGAGTCTCGCACTACTCCTGCGATATCCCCAACATTCCTCGGGTCAGGCAGGACATAACCGGGTGTAGACTCGTGTTGTTGAAGATCTCGCACCGTTGTACCTGACTGCACTACATGTGTTCAGCTGCTCCGGCGAGCCCGCACTCACCCCCCGCCTCACCTGACCTACTTACATGTTCGGGGGTCAAATGACGTCATACATATTTTGAAGTGAAGGGAGATGCAAACAAAGGATGTCGATTTACTTGTCTCGTATTAGGTTAGCGGGTAACGTGTTTGGTGTTGCACGGTCTATTGGAGGTTCGCTAAGTAAGCTATGTGTGTGTATTATTAATTTAGTCGTGGAGTGTGAATAGTTGTAGTAACTTGATGTTGTGCTGTACTGGGCTGGAGCTGGGGTGGTTGGGTGCCGCACTGTCGTGTGTATAGGTGTGTTGGAGCGGGAGCGCGGGGTGCGGGGTCGGGTCTGTGCCGGATCGATGCCGCCGCCGGCGGCGCGCTGCAGGGAGTGCTGCACGCTGCCTGGTGACGCGGCACGCGGGGTTTACCGCGGTACATGTGACTCACAGTTCCGTGTTTACAGTTTCCGCATGAGCTCCCGCTGCGGGACCGTGCCCTGCCCTCCCCTCCCCGCCGCCGCGTGCACGCGTACAGCGTACAATACCTTTTGATACGACCGTGCTATTTGCTGGTCCACATCTTTAGGGTTCCGTACCCAAAGGGTAAAAACGGGACCCTATTACAAAGACTTCATTGTCCGTCCGTCTATCACCAGACTGTGTCTCAGGAAACGCGATAGTTAGACAGTTGAAATTTTCACAGAATATTTCTCTTGCCGCTATAACAACAAATACTAAAAAACACAATAAAATATAAGGGGGCTCCCATACAACAAACATGATTTTTAATAGACGTGCGATGTAACATACTACTAGCGCTAGTGTCGTACTCGTCTACTACTGCTATTGCAAAACTAAATTTATAACGAAAATAGAGACGCATTCGTTAGAGGATGGTTCGGTGCATATTATTATTTATGGTTTTCCGTATTTTAAATATCCATATTCTGTACGGAACCCTTCGTGCGCGAGTCCGACTCGCACTCGGCCGGTTTTTTGCTACTCGTAGATCCATTTCCTTAAAGGTATGAATGAAGTTTGGTTGGTTGGATGATTGGAGGTTAAACATTTAAAAAATAATTTTAGTTTTATTGTAGTCGGGTTTTAGTTTATTAACTTTTTTGTTATAATTGGTGTTAAACTTTGAAGCCCAAGCCTGGTACTTTAGGTTTTTCGTTAAATCATAACTAAATAGAGCAACGCGCATCATCGCAGGCCACATCGTCGCTTACCATCAGGTGAGATCGTGGCCTAGCGTTGATCTATAATATGTAAAAAAAAATACACATCGTGAATCGTGACACAACTATGTCTCAATGGTTTTATTTTTCTACGAACAAGTAACGACAGCTGGACAGTACACAGTTGTGTTTGTTGTATAACTGCGGGCCGCGGCCGACGACGGTCCACTCGACGACCTACCCTCTAGTGAGACAAAGATCTGTCGACATTGACGGGTGCAGCACACTCGCACGTATTTGCATACTAATAGCTGCCACTAAATGTGACAAGATGGCTAGTTATGAGTTTCGCATTGTGCTAAATGATCACTCTACTAACCTTGTAAGTGTCGCGGCTGACCAACAGTTTACCAATTGTTACAAATGTATACTTAATGTAGACCATGCATGACAATATGTATGGCACTACCGGGTGTAGTGTACACCCCTGTAAAAAATATGTATGTACCCACATTGTCTATGTCGCATTCACCCTTTCAGCCATGTAGTGTTTCCTTTGGTGCACTCAATTGACATGTCAATTAATGGTGGATAGACATGTTATAAAATTGTGTGTGTACATATTTTTGCGCTGCAGTGTACATACTCGTATGTAGGTACTTGTCGCTGACCGCTGCGGCTGGCTGCGGTTAGAGTAGAGCGTGTCTCGGATAGAAGATGTACATATGTATATTGTATATGTCTCGCCTGCGGTGTGTTAGCGGGCGCCCGCTAGTACCGTTCCTGCCCCGACACTACACGATGTCTTCATTATGATCACTACCATGATATGGTATCACGTTGGAAATGATCAGGGTATTCCTAATTGATGAACGCTTGTGTTGACCGCAACCTCACCTGACGGCGAGCGTTCTGCCGCGCAGTACTCTCACGTGTTTATGTGTTCTTAGTTACTTGTAGCTGTGTGTGTGTGTGTGGTGAACTTGCAATCGTAGTAATGTATGGCGCGGTGTGCGTCATGTACTGTGTAGTAGAGACATCTTCGATGACAGGCGATGACGTGTCACCTTCATCCAGTGATACATGTTTCACACAGGTTGTGTACTCTGTCATCCTAGTGTCTGACAGACCTAGGCAGTTGTCACAGGGGGCGGGGGAGCTGGGGAGCTGGCAGATAGATATATCGATCATAGTAGAATCAAACAATTTTGTAAGCAAACACTTTATTGTGTATACATTACTTCAATTCTGACAATTGTTGTAGGGCGCAGGCAATCAGTTTTATGTTGTTGCTCCCCCTGGCGATGCTCGGAGTGTCTCTGACCGAGCAGGCTAGCGCGGGCGTCGTACTATCTGCGGCGCGGTGATGTCACGTGCCTCGATCAGGGATGCTGCATGCAACAGTAGTGACGTTATCTCACATATGATTGTAAGTCATCGTTACCGGGCGGGTTGTTGACAGCGCCCGCTCCGTCTGTCGGTGCCTCGAGCCTGTTGACGGGAGATCCCCGCTGTGTGATGTTGAAGTGTGGTGTGGGTATGATCGGGCGGGCTTGGTGTCTGCTTGGAGCTTGTGCTGTAGTAGTGTCACTCGGGACGTACCATTCAAAGAACGTGCTTCTTGTATCGAAGTTGTTTTGTTGATTAAAACAAATACATGAATGAAAAAATTTTGCAGTTAGAGAGACATGTCGGGCGGTCTCATGTTTATTCGATCATATTGACTTGTTCGCCGTTGACATGGCACCTCGCGTGATTCTTTGAATGGAATGTTGCGAGGTTTTGTACCGCTTTTCATTACTTCACAAAAACTGACTGTCATGTAGAACGAGGTACATCATCATTATAGTGCCAGTGGTGGTGGACCAGTCGATGTAGAGCATGTGTATGTATGTATATAGTGTGTGCCGGGACGCATGCGCGCGGCGGGCGGCGGTCGGTCGGGGGGAGGTAGGTGCGCGCGGCAGTATCGACGCGGCGGCGGACCGGGGCGGGCGTAGTGTTCGGCTCGTCGGGAGCACTAGCTAGTTACGTAAAGCGCGAGCATGTCGTGCTCCGGACCCTCGCTGTGCAGCGTCCTAGACCCGCGTGAGTGCGTCCTCCACCCCCACCCCCACCGCACCCCACTCCGTCCGCTTCACTCACACCGTCGCTGCCACTAACCCGCTAACGCGACGCCTTCTCTTGCAGATGCATGGTTCGACCCGCAGAGGCTGCATCCCGAAGGTGAGTGGGAGGGGGTCCGCACCCTCTCAGTGTTGTAACTGTGTCACCAACTATGCTAACCAGCCCCCGACACGCCACTAACACCGCCCACTAACCGGCTGACATGGACCGCGCAGCTAGCCCCGGGACGCGGGACGCGGCAGGTGCGTGCGTCACTGATTTATTGTTTTATGTCGTGTCAATCTACGAACACGGACACGAGTGTCCGCAATGCGAAACTGTCTGTTCGTCTTGTGTGTACGTGCTGCCCTGGTGCTGGTGCTGCTGGTGGTGGTGCGACCGTTCCCCCAAACACGACGGCTCGTTCTATTTCCCTGGTGGCGGGATGCTCTGGTCAGCGGCGGTGTGCGCGCAGGGCGCATGCGCGCACACCGCCGCCACCGACGATATAGCCCCTCGTCTTGCCAAGATACTATCGAATTCATTTGAACTGACACCGCGATCGTAATGTGCGGCCGGCGAGCGCCCCCCTCCGCCCCCCTCCTCTCTGTGAGCACTACAATGCAGAGTGACTAATTAACTGGCCATCGTTTGTTCCTTGCCCTAAAAACCTAATGTACCGTATGGAGTTCTGCCAAACGTTGAGTTTGGATGTGCATCTGTGTGTCACGTGACCCGCCCTCACACAACAATGGTTGCGCGGAGGTCTGCCGGCGCTACTCGTACACTGCTGGGGTCTAATTGACTGACGCACGCCGCGAGCCGCGCGCTGAGATAAGTGGCAGACTGTTTTCACTGGGAGCAAGAGCGAGCGAGCTCCATGCATCGTCTATAATAATTGACGATAGCAAATTTTATTTAAACTTGTACACAGTCAATTTGAATTGCAAAATTTCAACATTAAAAAAACCATCATCAGCCGGGAACCGTCCACTGCTGGACATAGTCCTCCTTCATGGTATGACACAATGGCCGGTCCCGAGACACTTGCATCCAGCGACTCCCTGCGACCTGAACCAGGTCGTCGGTCCATCTAGTAGGGACGGCCCGGTAGACGCTTCCCGGTACGTGGTCGCTACTCAAAAACCTTTTTTCCTACCGGTGGTTGAACGATCTGTCCCAGGTATACATACTCGTCTACAACTTCGATTGTAGTGTTCCCAACCACTACCGGCATAGGTGCAACATGGACATTTGACATGATTTTCGTCTTGTCCATGTTCATTTTTAAACCTACCTGTTGGACAAAAATTATAAATCTTTTTTTCTCTCCTAGAAGCAACTCTTTATTGCGTCCTTTTGCGTTCTGTGCCGCAAAAGGAAAATATGAACTCTTATAGGACCACTCGGTTGTCCACCTGTTGGTCTGTTGAGAGCCCTTTTCTGAGAAACGCGCGGAGGTGTCAACACTGAAGCCGGACCCCTTGGATCCGTGAAAAAGACCGCAATAAAAAGATTCGGTCATTTTGACGACTTCCCTTGAAAGCGCATGATTTAAAAAAAATTCGCTCCCTAATATTATCTGGAGTGTGTGTCTGTAGATACAAACTGCGCGTGCAGGGAACATATTCCTTGTCATAGCACATCAGTATACTGGAGTCAGTAATTCCAATGTACTCAAATAACAAAGTTAAACTATAAAAAATGAATGTATTAACCTATGTTACGAAACCAAAGGTGAATCAGTTTATATATTCTAAACCTATGCCATTTGTTTATTAATAGTGAAGGACCTACTTGACTAATTTCAAGTTTTTGTATGAGTCAGTTCGCTCATTAAGTCATTAGCCGTGTGTGTGTGTGTGTGTGTGTGTGTTTAGGCGTGGGTCGGTGCGTGGTCGTATATTGTACACAAACATACAATGCTTGCATTTTACCCGTGCTCTTAAATGCTTAATCAGTACGTTTTGTGGTATCCTATTTTCGTCCCGTAATAGACATAAAAATATAATGCAACAACAATAGTGCCGCGTGCGTTTGAAGGTTTGCCACCCCTGCCCTAAACCTGTTATCTCTGTGAGTGTGCGTGTGTGCGTGCGCCTATTTATGTCGCATTCTGTCAAGGGCGGCCGGTGTGTCGCGACGTGCATGCGGGCCGCGGTACAACAGCGTGTAACAGCACAGATATAAGGGTCACTTCATTACGGCTCAATGACGTCTATACATACATACAGTTAATATAACAAAACAATATTACACAGTAAATACACATGTACGTATGTCTGTTTAATTTGTATGTGATTTTGATAGGAATCGTTTGAAAGTGCAAGAGACATAAGCTTCGCGCTACAAGACGCTTGTCGGCGCGCGCGCAGCGGGCAGCGGGCCGCGGTCGGAACGGCATGCGTAGTAATTAGCCCTCGTAACTTGTTCTTGCTTGGAGACATCTCATTGTAGATATATACTATACTACATATAGTGTTGGCCTTCATCTTCATCCGATGTTAATTGAAGATTACACTTAACAATGCGTTGTTTCCAACCCCCCTCGTGAGCAGGCCGCGCGCGGTGCCGCTGTGTCCGCCTCTCTCTCTACACATGCTCTCGTCTCACTCGCGGATGTATGTCAACAGATAGGTGTTGTCGTCGGTGTTATCTATAGGTGGGCACAATCTACAGAGTGATGGCTCCGTGCGTCCGTGGAGCTCAGAGTATAATACAACTCGTTTATTATAAACAATAAATCAATTTCAAACTAATTACATTTTGTACAAATATAAATCTTTGAAAGTCAGATCAATGATATTAGATTTACAAACTTTGAACTTTCAATAATAAAGATTGTTTTCTTCGAGGAATTAGGTAAATTGCAACAACTTTTTTAAATTAGGACTTGACAAACAGAGCTATATGTATTGTTATCGATGCTTCTCCCGCTCGCTCGCTGCATGGGATGCGCGCGCGCACCTCGTCGCCCGGCCTGCTTCCTTGTGCAAACACCGCGCTGCTCCGAGCGCGTGGTGCGTACGAGGGTGTACACGACGCGGACGCGACCGGCGACCGACCGAGCGCTGTGTGGACGCAGCGCGTCACACGTCAGTTATAAGCTGGAGTCAGACGACCGACACGTGTATTGAGGACACTGTGCTCTCTGACATAATGAGAGCATTCTCGTGCAAGGAGTGGAACGCACTGCCGGCGCTGACCGGTGATCCCGGGGAGTGCAGCCTGCACGCGTCTAGGAAGCGCGTTATTTATACCGGCGGCGGCGGCGGCTGCCTCGCTCGCGCGCTGACATTGTCTGTATCTATTTCCACCGCACATGTATCGCATTCTTTCACTGTCCCTCGTCTCATATACATCGCACTTCTACGATTCTCTCATCTCTGGACTCATTTTGCTCGTGTCTCAAGTCCTTGCACAGGTAGTGGGGTACAGAACCGTGACGCGTCCCCCAGACACCTCGCAGCGCGCACGGACTGCGGTTTGTCTCGTGTCATTCAATACGATGTCACGTCGTCGGTGGGGACGTGTGCGGGCGTGTGTTGTCTAGTTTTTGAGGAGCTAAGTTTAATAAAGTTTACAAGAAAGTTACAAGTTGTTGTCATGACTACTGTATTCCGCGCTATATGTCTATGCGGTGCTCGACCGTGACCGTGCGTTGTCGTCCGTGCACCGTGCGTGCACTACGGTGCGTGCGTGTATAACATGAAGCGTCGGTGCAGCTGCGCACACGCACACACCGCACTTCCACTGTCGTCGTCGTCGTCACGGCTCGTTGTGTTTGTGACGTCTCGTCTCCTTCCTTCGTTCGTAGTCAGTCGGGTGAGCCACCGTTGGGAACACATGACGACGTCACGTGTAACGACGACGGTAGTAGACTTTACTGAAACTGTTTCCAACGCGAGCATCGTCACAAAGAAAAAGTGGAGTATGTCAAATGTGAAGGTGTCCGCGCGGCCGCGCCGCCCGCACACAACAATGCCGGACGACTCGACTCCCTCCGCCGCGGCCGACGCGCTGTCGCTGTACATGGTTGTTTATTGTAGCATTCACAAAGATAAAAAGAAAAAGTGTGAGAACAGACAGTCGAGAGAATGTCCGCTGTGTCCTGAGCGAGGTCGTGGGTGCCTACCAAACAGTGTCACGTGCCGCGGGCGGCAGGCGGAGTACATTGACTCCCGGAGGTGGTTGCGCCTGCCGACTGCCGTCTGCCGCGGGGACGTGGACTCCCCTCCACAAAACTCACGGATATACAACACCGCACAGTCCTAGCGCTTATCCCAGTCAGTCACAGTCCGGACTCACCATTACAAACCAACGCCCTGAGCCGAGGACGCGCCCCAGCGGGATATTGCATTTACAGAGAGTGTTTTACTGTAAAATTCTAATTTTGTCCGGTTAAGTAACGTGGTATTCAGTCAACTCTATTTCGTCGGTTTTTTGTTAATTGTCATAATAGTGTAAGATACTCGTAACAAATGAGCTCACTTTGAACATACGTCCTCCTCAACACTGTCTCTGACCATTGGGCCAGACAACCGGCCGAGTGCGGACTGAACTCGCGCGCCATGCAAACATATGTCCTCCTCAACACTGTCTCTGACCATTGGGCCAGACAACCGGCCGAGTGCGGACTGAACTCGCGCGCCATGCAAACATACGTCCTCCTCAACACTGTCTCTGACCATTGCGCCAGACAACCGGCCGAGTGCGGACTGAACTCGCGCGCCATGCAAACATACGTCCTCCTCAACACTGTCTCTGACCATTGGGCCAGACAACCGGCCGAGTGCGGACTGAACTCGCGCGCCATGCAAACATACGTCCTCCTCAACACTGTCTCTGACCATTGGGCCAGACAACCGGCCGAGTGCGGACTGAACTCGCGCGCCATGCAAACATACGTCCTCCTCAACACTGTCTCTGACCATTGGGCCAGACAACCGGCCGAGTGCGGACTGAACTCGCGCGCCATGCAAACATACGTCCTCCTCAACACTGTCTCTGACCATTGGGCCAGACAACCGGCCGAGTGCGGACTGAACTCGCGCGCCATGCAAACAAACACACAGATATGATTGCACCTTGAAATACGGTTCAATGTCCCGACCGCATAACTAAGTTTGTTTGCCAAGGTATTTGATGATTTCTCTGAAACTCTACTACTCGTAGACAGAGACCTCGCTTAGTTTCCCTGTAGTATCTACACAAGGCTCTGTCTGCTGTGGATATTACATAGTTTCACTGGAAGCTTCCGATATAGAATAGGGGAAATTGTATTTTTACACACATCGGTCATGTAATTACGAGTCGATATCATGACTATTTGCTGAGATAGTCCGCGGGGACAGTCGCCGGGCGCGGACAGACGGACACCAGTTTAAGATTATAGGGGACCGTTGTTTTTTTAAATCAGATGTTGTGATCCCAACACAGTGTTATAACGCTGCTCTCTGGTCAGTGAGCATGAGGTGGGCGCGCTACTGAGCCGAGTCACAAGCGTCTGCTGCCACTTGTTGATGCGATGTTGAACGTAGAGTTTGCTGACATTGTTAACGTGTAGTTGTTTGTGCTGATCGGATACTAACGCGCTGCTGGTGCTCGCTGTAACTGGACTCCGGGTGCAATGTAGCGCGTGCACTCTACCTACATACATGTATATATATATGATGTCTGTGTGTGTGTAGTGTTTGTTTTAAACAAATGTATTGTCACACCTCGGACACTTCGAACACACGACATCGGCACACATGTGTGAGTAGTCCGTGCGTGCTATAGGTAACGGTCATTTTCTGGGGCACATGTGCTTCTATACCCATTTGATGGACGACAGTAGTCAACAGTGAATTCGACCGATGAACCATTCCATCGACAGACGGAATGTGCCACAGCGCAGTATACATTTCACCGACATAATGTTATTACGATCGATGGTGATCAAATATTCTATAAAAATCATAGGAATGACAAATTTTACTTTAGACACGCTTGTCAGTAGGTAATGCACTGGTGTGGCGCTCGCACAACGCGCGTGTGGTGAACTGTACTCTCGCACATCTAGTCTGTCTGTCTGTCGGTGAAGTAGACTATTTATTTATTTGTATTTCCAACAAAGAAACACTATAAGTAATCACACAACAACAACAACTTAGAATAACAGTACGTGCTCCTTCAACGACAGGAAACCACCGCGTGATAACAGTAAATGAATCAAAACAAAAAATTAAGAAAATATAAAAGTAGCTAAAACAAGTGACTACTACAACTACAAAAGTACCACCGGTCAAATGTATTTTCAATTGGATTCGATGAAATGGGTGTCAACAAATTGTCTATCGAAAATAAGTGTTGAACCCTCGCGATAGAGCCAGACGAGAGCATACCACTGACCGGGTGAGGTCTGAGATAACGTCTGGGTGCAGGCGGAGGTCGGCGATACCGCGGTCGCGCGGCGTCGGTACGTCGGTACCCCCGGGTGGGTAGGTACGTAGGTAGGTATACTTGCTTTGCGTATAGACTTGCCTGCGCGACTGCTGAAGGTAATGTGAACTGCAGTGTCACGTGTCGGTCGGTGGTGCGCGGGCGCAGGGCGCGGGCGCGCCGGGACGTTCACCTCGCGCTGGGACCGGTCCCATTCACAACACACGGGGACGTGTGTTGCGTGGGGCAGGGCGGCCCCATTCTAGATTCACAACATAAAAACGAAAACTATCGCTTACCTTAGTGTATGTACTCGGTCGGACACCGGACCAGTTTATTCAGAAAGGGAAAGTGTGTATTGGTTGGTGTCCGCCGGGCGCCGCGTCACGTCGAGCGTGCCGCGTCGCCGCGTGACGTGTCGCCATGTGGCGGTGCGGGGGTGCGGGGCGTGCAGCGCTCTCGGCGCTCGCTCGCTCACTGCTCCGCGATGGCGCGACCCAAGCACTCGCCTCGGCACCACGCTCAGTACGATGACCTGCCGCCCCGCGGGCCAGGTAACGCGCGCGACGACACGTTGTCGACGGAGGAGCGTGGGGCGTGGAGCGCGTGAGACAGGACGCCGAGTGACGTGTTGGTTATCGTGTTTCAGTGGAGTCGCTGATCTACTGGCGCAACCCTGGTCGGAGCGGCGCTGCGCTGGGCGCGGGCCTGGCGCTGCTCGTGGCGCTCGCCTCGTGCAGCGTGGTGTCGGTGCTGGCGTACAGCGCGCTGCTCACACTCTCTGCGGCGGTCGCGTTCAGAGTGTACAAGAACGTGCTTCAGGCAGTGCAGAAGACAAACGAGGGACATCCCTTCAAGTGAGTCACCACACTGCACAGCACGATGTGCTTACTTACGGCGCCGTGGACGGCCACAGCACGGCAGCCGGCCGGCAAGATAACACTAACATCACAACTGTCACAGTAACTATATCTGTTCTATTGTCGCAATGACACGGCTGATTCGATTTGATCAACTTTGACACGCACATAGCTCGGAGAGGGGCCCACGATACTGTTTATCCCGATTTACTGACATGTTGTATTGTCGTGGTATAATTCCTTCCCTCGCGGCAGAATATTTGTGAAAGGCGGGGCTCGGGCAGGGAGAGGGCACCAGAAGGGACCACCGCTGCGGCGCATTGCGTGCAGTGTGACGTCACGCACGGCATCCGCTCTCAAGGCATGCTAGTAGATGGGAATTGGCGCCAAGGAAGATGCAGGACAGGTTTACTTTGAATTAAACAATGCACTTTTGAGTGACATAAACGTATAGCCGCAGTAATGAACATGTCTGTGGGTGGGTGGGTGCGGTGCGCGCACCTGTGTTTGCACAGCCGGTACCCGCTGCGCTGCGTCACAGCCACCGTCGCTCCGCCATCAGATCACAGCTGTCACGGTGACATTACACACCACAATATTCGATAAATGACATTAAAACAGTTGCTCTCAATTGAACTGAATGCAAATGTCCTCTACATATACAGAAATCAGTTTAGTCATCTGAAACAGACTGTCAGACTCAAGTGACTGATCAACGTAAATACATAATATAACAGTGCTAGAACATGGCTCGCGGTGGACGCCGGGCGCCGTCTCGTCGAGCGGCGTGGACGCTCCGCCGCGACCTCACCTCGCGTCTGTGTCAGTTAACGGAGACATGAATGGTTCATTTCATAAGAAGCATGTTACAAATAACACGTGCAGCACCGAGCTCCTGCTGGGGCAGCAACACAGTGACACTTACATTACTGATAAATTACTAATCAAATGACTAAATTATAAAACAAGAAAACATGAAAGTTTAATAAATATGTAGAATTTTTTTGTAAACAAAGGGAAAAGGGTTAAATAATTTTGTGTTTGTCTTGGTTTCGTTAGAAGATTTTATATTTTTCTAAGGAAAAGCCCTTCTTGTAAAATGTAAACGTAGGGGACAGCCAGTAGTTGGTGGTTGACACACGAATAGTGGAGGCGGCGCGTGTAGAGTATTGTAGATGTGGCGGTGTGTTGTGTTTCAGATGGCTGCTGGAGGCGGAGGTGAGCGTGCCGGCGGAGCGCGCCCAGTCGCTGGCGGCCGCGGCCACCGCCCACCTCAACGCGGCCCTGCACGAGCTGCGCAGGTACGTAACTCACCCCCTGTGTCACCAGTGACATCCGCTACATCTGCATAGGAACGTGGATGGTACGTCAAATGTAGTGTACGGACGCGTGACGTGCGGTGGCACTAGACAAAGCTACTTATTACCAATTGGTTACAAGTTTATTATCAACATTTTGTTTTCTATGTACAGTCTATTAATTACTAGTAATGTTGAAAATAAAACACCCAATTGAGTGGAATAAAGAAAACGTATTGTTCATTGGAGATCTCCGTCGGCTGCGCGTGTGCTTGTATGAGCGCGTGTTGTGTGCGTTACAGACTGTTCCTGGTTGAGGACCTGGTGGACTCGCTCAAGTTCGGTGTTCTGCTGTGGTGCCTCACGTACGTGGGCGCGTGCTTCAACGGCATCACCATCATCATACTGGGTCAGTACAGCCTCTCTCTCTCACACACACACACACTCACCATGACCTCACCTCGGACATCACCAAACACGCGTGTCACTGACAGTCACACACAAACACAAGCTAACAAAGTGAAAATAATAAATAATAGTTTCTCGTGACGAGACGAGAAGCCAGGCGCCAGCAGTGTGTAGTCTGTAAGTGTCGATGTTAATGAGACATGGCCGGACACAACATCACACTACATATTCAGATTTATTCCTGTACTTGCAGTTCTGTAACATGTCACATTCATATTTTCCCGCCACGCACTGCATAGCAACAAGAGAGGGTGAAGAATGTGACATGGTACAGAAGTATATACATTGTACTGTAGTACTTGTGTGTGCAGTGCAGTGTGTGTGACGCGTGCGCGTGCGGCGTGTTTCAGGGTGGATATCGCTGTTCACGCTGCCGAAGGCGTACGAGATGAACAAGGCGCAGGTGGACGCCAACCTGGAGCTGGCGCGGGCCAAGATCAACGACATCACCGCCAAGTGAGTCCACACAGCGCTTACCTTGTATACTTGCAATTATACGGACAACATCTTTTGTCAAAGTTATTTAAAACATTACAAGCTGTTCACGTTCCCGCCTCCAGACCGCGCGCCTCGAGCGACGACAGGACAGGACAAAAGAAAAATACATCACAAATACTTTTAGATACAACAGCTACACCATGATAATAAATTAAATTAACATTTTAAAAAACTACGTAATAATCATACGAAAAATATTCGGCATTTTATGTCAACTGATACTCTTCAAAGAGCGGAATCTATTTTTACCAAATATAGGTAAGAACCGCCGCAAGGAATCTTGCTTTCACGTATAAGAAAACGCATCAAACTAGGTCGAGAGCTACGATGACACAGACAGACACACACACACAGATATTGGCGTCAAACTTATACCACCCCTCTTTTTGCGTCGGGAGCTAAAAACAGCCAACGACGACGGATACTGTCTCGAGCTCGCTGCGAACACATGGTGACTGTTTATTGAGGATAGACCGCCGCTTCACCCCACCCTCGCCCGAGCAGCCCCTGGCGGCCTCGTGTCGCTGCAGGGAGCCGCGCGGCGGCCCGTGTAGTGACCTACATGATGAAGCCATAGTTCTAAAGTTGAAGTAATTAAAGAAATTTTGCTTCATTAGTTCGTAAAAATGGATGTAATTGATATGATGTCTATGTTGCTCTCTGTATGACAATATGTGTTCCACACACGGATACATTTTTTCTTCGCTGACGACGACGCAGCAAAAGAAGCAGCAATACATATTCTTAGAAATCCATGATAAGTAATTAGTAGACCAATAGAAATAGATAAGTAATTAGTAGATACCTCCTCTCTTGGATCGCACGTCGCTCGTCGCTCGTGTGTGATGTCGACGCGGGCGACGATGTTACGCGATGGTTTACATTGCAAGGAGCGTATTAACTCTTCGATTGAAGACAATCAATCTTCAGGAAACATGTCAGGGTAATGGAAGTGGAAAAAGTCCCCGCCTTGTATATTGATTGACCACCCACCACCCACCGCGGTATCACTCCTCACCTGATGGAAGGTGGGATTGTTGACGACCAACGTTGTCACGGATCTGGACATATCATCGTCATCAGCCGGGAACCGTCCACTGCTGGACATAGACCTCCTTCATGGTATCATATCCAGCGACTGCCCGCGACCTTAACCAGCTCGCCACTCCATCTGGTAGGCGGACGGCACTCGACAACTCTTACACCCGTATTCTAAGACGTTTCCTTCAGATTAACTCACCTTGAAATGACGTCCCTCACTCAAAATGGTATCATAAGTCGAGTAAAATCTACTATACTTGAGGAATTCTCTCGGTCGAGTGGAGGAACTGACATCCGTATTATTAAACGTTTCCTTCAGATTTACTCACCATGAAATGACGTCACTCCCTTCAAAATGGTATGATAAGTCAAATTAAATCTCCTCGAATTTAAAAATTTTGTCGGTTGGGTGAGGTAACTGACTGTCAATGTCAAGGTACCTACCGACCTACCTTGAAGATTCCTCAATGTGAATATCGCGTTGTTTCGATCAACTTTTAACAGAATTTAAGCATGTCTTTCGAAGAGTTTATTGATTATGTTTACGATAGTCCATACAATTACCCTTCAAGGCATTATTTGCGTGATGTAACAAATCCAACAACAAACAAAAGTTTACTAGTGATGAAGTTTACTACTACAGTGATACTGTTCTGTTAAAAGAATTAATATCTGGGCGACCGAGCTTTGCTCGTAGTTCTTTAAAAACAAACAAAAACTTTATTTCTGCTCCTGGTTAGCCATAAAGAGTGGAACAATTTGCCACTAAAAAAATAATAATTACAAACTTGAATAAATAAATAAAAACAAACAAAAAATAAAAGCAATTTGCGTCGAATAATGCGAAGGAAAAAGCGCATGAAAACTCGAAAACGCGCGTTTTCCCAGACATGAGACTAATCTAGATCGATTTTCGCCTCCAAAACCCCCTAAATACCAAATTTCAGCGAAATCGTTGGAGCCGTTTCCGAGATCCGAATTATAATATATATATTATATACATTGCTCATTTAAAGTTATAAGATAAGTACAAAGGTGTAATAATCTCACAAGGTTTGCAATAATAATGAATACACGTTCGTTTCAAATCGTTAGTGGGGACCTGCAACACTTGAGCCAGCCAGTAGTGTCCAAAATTGTGGCTAGAATATCAAAGGAATTAGCACTAAAAGTGGCTATTTACGATTATATTTGAATTGAAAACTAATTTTATGCCAGTTGACCTGTTAACTAGTTGCAGTTCGTTTCACGTTAGTTACTAAGTTACTAAGACTATCAAAAATATTTAGAAAATCATCTTTTTCATGTTTTTACTAATGATAACCAATTTACTTTTTAAAGTTGTTTATTTTTCATATGTATTTTACTTTCTGACTGTTATTTGCCACATGTTTTGAGCTAGAAAAAGTAAAGTTATTGCGTATAACGAATACTACATGATAGTATTCAAAAGGCTACCAACAAAACAAATATGAAATCCTCGAAACAATGACGCGATCACTCGAATCCATGACGTCATCCACCTCGCGGGAGGAACGTCAAATCGCACTCAGGTTTCGACTTAGAATACCGATTCTGAGAGAGTTTTGACGTTTTCCTTTCGGTGTCCTTGAGTAAAGTTGAGTGAAGTAAATCTGAAGGAAACGACTTAGAATATGGGTGTTACTCCCCGTCGTTCTTCGAGCGACGTGCCCTGCACATTGCCACTTTAGCTCACTGACTCGTCGGCTTTGTAGGCAACGTCTACGGGTTTCCTCATTCCGGATTATACCACGTAGAGAATTTCCGAGCATAGCTCGTTTCATTGCTCGCTGAGTGACTTTGACCTTGTTTATTTGGCCCACAGTAAAGGACCACGTTTCGGTTCCGTATCTCATCACTGGCAACACGCACTGATTAAATACTTGCCTTTAGACGCTGAGGTATTTTGGCCGAAAAGATGATAAAATATACACATCCAATGTGTGAATATAAACGCGGTGAGTGCAGTCCGCGCTGGCTGGCTCGCCGTGTCAGCCTGCGCGGCCTGCACGCGCGCCCCGCTCGTCCACGGCGAGGTACAGTAGAACATGCAATCGACGACAGCCGAGCGCCGCGATACAGTGGTTAGGGTTGTGTGTTTTGTTGCAAAGTGTAAAAGGTTTTGTTTTAAGATGATCTCACCTCTTTAGCTCCACGTTTATATAATTTATTACCGCACGATATTTCATAGATTTAAGAGACAAACCTACCAATATTAAACATCCATTTAAAATACCGTAGGTGTAAACAAGTGTTACTAAATTGTCATTATTTCTTTATTAAATAAATAAATTTCACCGATAAAAGTTGCACACAACATTTTTACTTTAACGGGATCCCGCTCCATCAAAGTTTCATACTTAATTTCTATGTCAATATTTTAAAACATAATAGCTGGCTTTGTGCAGTAATTATCTAAAAATAGGACATCAGATTGTGATGTGATCATTGTGCTATCTAGGGACTGTTAATGATTTATTTCGCGACACTGTGATCCGATCCGATCTCATGTTTTTTGGTAATTTCTGCACAAAGCCAGCTGTTCTATCATAAAAGATTACGGCAAAAGAAATTTTGTATGTAAGCACTCTGAGCGAATTCCTGTTCAGATGTTTATGAAAACACGATGTCATAAATAACAATTGTACTGTTATAATTCACGTATTCTCAATATCAAAACCTCTCAACAATCACTCCACCGGTCACTTCACTTCACGTAGCATACTGCTTGATAGTAATGTACACAAGGTGACTATAAACAACGGAGTGTTAGCACTGGGCAAATTATCATTTATCACATTTGTAAGATGCCTGGGACCTGGGGTGACATGTGGGCGGGTAGACTGATCAATGTTGAATGTTGTTGCAGGGTGCGGGCGGCGGTGCCGCTGGGCAGGAAGGCTGAGAGTGAAAAGGACAAGTAGAGGGTGTGCGCGCGCGCGCGAGTGAGCGAGACGGGCGCCCGGCACGCGCAGGCCGGGCCGACTCCACTGTTTGTTATATTTATTACTTATTACTTGTGTACTATTGAATAAAAGATCGTACTTTACGTGTAAAGCTTTATGAGACGAGTCGTGCGGAGATTATTGTATTTGCTTTTTGAAATTTTAAATTAAAATAACTGTCGAACCATAGCTGTGTTTCATTGAATGTCACTGCTCTGTGCTGGCGCGAGGACCGCGCACTGACGTCCCACGCACGCACGCACGCACGCACTGCTGGGATATTTATTCACAAAAGTTCCATTACTCACACAATGGGTATGAATGCAGTGGTATGAGATAGTATGTGTGCAGTAGTACGGCGGGTGGCTGCTAGTCTACAATTATTGATTTACAACTCATCCAACAACATAAGGTTCTATATATGAATGTTTTCATTTTTGTGTCTCTTACGCGTAATATGATTCTATCACAGATTTAATATGATGATTATTGAACATTCACATATCTGAGTGGGACGATCCCAACACTGTCACAACAATTTTTAAGAAATATTCTTGCAACTGAGGCGACGTTTGGCTGGATCTCCAGATGCAAGTAGCGCTGTATTTTTTTTTAAATTGTATCTAAAAATACAGTTTATATTATCTCCCGCACTAGGAGACCTGTGTTGCGGGAAGACACTTGGCTAACACGAGAATTGTGTGGCAGTATTTTGAAGCAGGCATAAGTATATGCTCTACTGCGCGTGCGAAGCCGGGACGGGGTGCTAGTGAACAAATAACTAATACTGTAAAAGTAGCATTATGTACAATGAATACACTTCACACTCACTCAGACTCACAAAATCAATTTTAAACGGTAGTATTATGAGTCGCGACGGCGACATTCTGATCCGCTCCAAACCGTGTGTTATACATATAAATATCATCTTACTGCGATCACTATTTGCTGCCACACGTTGAGATTACAGCATGTCCAGGCATTGCTATAGTTGCAGATACATAGTTGTTTTGGTGCGTGTGATTGATGAACGACTTCATCAGCATATAGGTATACCAGTTCTACAGGTGCGGTCACAGTCGGGGGTGACAAAGAAAGCGCCTTTGGCTGATCACAGGAAGCTATGTAATGCACTGTTGTGTTCGGTATGAGAGGTAGCGGGGCCCGCGCAGTATCAGGTATTAGCTTGGGTGCGCACGCTTGCCATCAACAGATCACTATATATGTACTTCAAATTTATATTGCCATCCAATGGCCTTATTTTTGCCTTATCTAGTCCTTATTGTCATTTGACAGGTGAGATGAAGGACAAGTGTAAATCGTAGTGATTACTTGCTTAGTGTGTAAATCTACCACACATCTATACAAAAAACACACTGGACATAGGTAGTCAGTTTTTACCAAATATTTAAATTATGAGTTTCATCCTGGTTCACCTAAGATTCGTGTAATATTTATTCTTTTCACATTGATATTATAAATTCTTTTTACATACTTTATGCTTATAACCAGTCTGAAATGTATTTCATTAATCAGCCTTCTGTTGCGGCTATTTTCCGAGGGGAAGAGTGGGGCCTCCTAATACAAGTATTATCCATACTTAAAAGGAGAGCCTCGTGTACTGTTTAAATATTGTTGTTGTTGTTTGTAAACGAAATAAACATTTTTGATTTTTTGAAATAGTACACGTAGCTGTCTTCTAACAAATACACTTAGTGTCAAATACTGCCAAAAGTCACAGCTGATTCTGAAAGATATTTTCTAACGTCAAATTCTCTGCCTACTGTAACTTAGTGTTATTCCGTAATTTATTTACAAATTTTTAAAATTTGGTGTATTTTTAAAGTCTCATTGCAATATATTCAGTTTATAAACAATAGTTTAAATAATGAGACTTTCGCGCAATTTAATATACGTGACGTAAATAAAGACTCCAATCGTGCCATTGCAAAGTACCTTCAGTTTACCTTGGCCCAAAGTTCAACTAACCTGCTATAAAGTTAGATCTTTAATTTGAATTTGTATTACTTAGCTATTAAGTGATCGTTAGTCCCAATTTAATTACATTAGTATTGTTGCGTACGACTCAACATTAATCTATATAAATGAAGCTGTGTTTATAAAATGAGTAAATGTCGTGACGTAAGTTGGGCGCAAAGTTGTGAAAGACTCAATCCAAGTTTACCGACGGACTCGTACGGATCTGTGTCCGTTCTGAAGCAGGAACAGACGCGTGTGCCCCATGACCCGTGCGGAGCGGACTATGAGGTCAGTCGGTGCTCGCGATCCACGGTTGATTAATGTTTGTGCAGTTTCACGTGCGACGATGTATCGATCGATCGCTGTGTTCGGTGACTCGTGGCACTCTCTCATACTTAGTACAGCTTATCTCTTTCTGCATTTCAGGTGCTAAGCACCGCGGCACGCTTCCCCCGGCAAGCCGCCACTGGCGGCCCGGCCTTGCGCGTAGTGTAGGTAGCTATGTACATTTCCTTTTCGCTGATTAAAGAACGGTATTAATTAGTTGGTTCGCGTCGCGTGTTTGCACAGTGGGCGCTGTGTATCCATGCCGTACTTGGTTTCACACAAACACTTCACTCAATTGTCTATCAATTGCTTTCAATTCATTGTGTCTTCAACACTGCTGTGCTGAGTAGTGTTGTATACTGCATGTGTAGCACTTGTTTCACTAACAGCATGTCTGCTGGGTGGGCTTACATTGTCCGATGATGTGGTTTTAGTGTGTGTCCTTTGATTTAATTACATTCTTGAACTGGCTACAGAGGAGAGTTGCATTGCAAACATTGCACTTGTAACAGGCTGCACACACAGGTATGTATTATTTGTCTGGAAGTAATCTGCTGTGGTCCACCACTCCTTTATTCCGTCGCTGGCTCCCTCCCTCGCGCATGACGTTCATTATGAATGGTCATAGGTTAACATTAATTAACTAATAATAAATTGGGCAATAAAAAATAATGGAAATGTTCATTGTTTAAATATCCAATTAGAATATTAAACAATAGCGGACACATCTGATGTCAGTATCACAGAGTAAATATTAACTGACCTAAATAAAAGTAATCTGTAGCTCTGACGACAAGTACCTCGAGCACAAACAAAGGGCACACGAGTGAAGTGTCTGCAGGCGGGTGCGGTGCAGTGCAGGCTGAGAGACGTCCCCAGATAGCCCACACTCACGTCCACATGTAAGCTGCCCCAACACACCACACTTAATCACACACTATTCAATTAAGCTGATTAGAACCAGAGAATTATGATCTGCACATAAATATGTTTATTTGTAGCATTAATAAACCTTTCCTAATATGAACACTTTTTGTAGAGATAAGACTTTTATAATCTTGCAATGAGATTACATCATGAATTATTTATTGCTTTGATAGTATTTAAACTTAGTTTTAATCAAATCAAAGGCTACAGTTTGTGTTCTGATCACTCCACAAATATGTAATTATTGAGTGCTTGTGCAGATTAGATATCTGATTACATGATCATAGATTGTGTTTATTGGAGAGATGGAACCTAGGTTGTGATATCAGAAGTAATTAGCAGGTGTTGTAATGTCTCAAGAGGAGTGGAACTAACGTTAAAAGTGAGATGAAATTATATTTATTCATTTATTCACATTGTCATGGATATGATTGCCTTTTGCATATGTAAATTGTTAGTAAATAAAGCTGATTTAACTATCTTGATGATGTAGATAATTTGATTTATTCAACAACTAGTTTAGAAATAAAATATATTTCTGCACAGTTCTGTAGCATATAAACGACAAATAAATGTAGTCAAAAGTAATATTATGTTAATATGTCACGTTACATTACAAGGTGATGCATTTATCAACACAATGATTTGTGCTCAATCTATGATGCACCAGGAATTGCATGCTGTGGACGGCATGCCAGTGTATGATGTATTTAGAACATAATACTCTTTGTGCCCGATGTATTGAATTGTTGAAATCGTTTGCAGCCAGAAAATGTGACTACTTGGTTGCCAGTCTCAATGTGGAAGTCATGTTATATGAAAAATAAATCTGTTTTCAATTGGAGTCACTAAAATTATTTAATTAGCTTATATTTTCTTGGAGGGGGATGCAAGATGACTTTTGCTTAATTTGTGAATTGCAACACTAAAATGTCCAGGTGTGGACATGTCCTGATAGCCCTAAAAAAAAAGAATCTCCGGAACCTTTCATGGAATTATTTTTGTATTCTGTTATCAAATGTAATGTAATCAGCACAACAATCTTGTATTAAATCTGTACATTATATAGAGCTGTTTGCAGTTAGTTGGTTGACACACATGCATGCGTGTACTGTAAGTAATGAGTCACACTAACTTACCACTGATGTAGTGGACTTGTAGTTGCATGTGACATGCAGCGTGCAAACAAACACTCTCACCTTTATAGACAACACAAACACACATTCTTAAACAAACATGGTTACAGTATTTATTATATTATTAATCATTATCCATTAGGACTCTCAATAACTCAGTGATTCAACAATATGAGTAAATGAATTTCATCAATGTTTTTTATTATTATTGAAATTAGAAACAAACAGTCTTACTATACATACTTTAAACTAATTTAAAACTTAATTCTAGACATTCCGTTTACTAGTTTTGATATAAGATTGTCGACATAAACAACATAGCAGTAAGTGAAACAGTGAAATTATGAGTTTAAGTGTGACTACAATGTTACAATATTATAACTAAGAATTATATATTTTTATTTAAATTTCATGAGTGGTTCAAAGAAGTCTCCATGCTTAAATTGCGAATTATAAGTGGTACATGATCGTCTGATAAATGAATATCTTACATACAATTTTACACTTTTCCTTACGATAAAAAAATGTTAAAGACAAAACCACATTTTGGTAAACACGATACTTTTATTTCTGTCACTAACATTGGTATCCATTATCAATGGGTGTCAATATGTTGAAGTATGTACTGTGCTCGTCGCTCTGTAAAATGAGGAAACCTGCTTTACTGTTGCTGTTGTAACTGTTCTGTTTACCGTACGACACAACCCCGCGCCGCTATCCACGTCACACGAAGCTGCTACAAGCGAATAGTGAAGTGTACAGTACCTAGATCCAGTTTACAATGGTAAAACATTATCTTTATTAATGTGTCAGGCAGTTAGTGTGCTAATGAGAACGGTAGGTCCTCGGACCTCGGCGTGCGCGAGGGAGACAGGCAGGTCAGTGATAACGACGTCGGGGCGTGCGTTGTTTCAGTTGAAGTGATCAGACCCACGCACACTGTTACCATGTCTAACCGCGACGACACTCAGTATTGATGACACGCGGCTAGCTCCCTGCGCCAGCTCGCAGTGACGCTGCCCTCATGGACGACGATGGGTTCGTCCTGTACACAACATGCGCGGCAGGCGCAGAGGATGCAGATGCACACAACCAAAGGTTTCTGAGCCATTTATATATATAGTTTTTGATTCAATGCTAAACGAGCGTCAGTGGTCGGTGCGTGGCCAGCAGTGTACCTGTGCGGTGCGGTGGGTGCTGCAGCCTCCAGCAACGGACGACATCTCTGTGCAGCTTGGCTTCTTGGCGCTTATGCACTCACTTCTTTGTTGGGGCTTTGCTTTATTTGTTACGGTTTTGGTGTGAAGCACTTGCGTTATGACAGAAATAGAGCGACACAATCAAGTTACGTACCCACACCACACTATGTCAAGTTATTAAGCTATTGCATTTTGTATTAACACTTTATCCAGTATTCGAAAATGGTTTGTTCCCGCCCTGAATACACCTGTGCCGTGTCCCACTGAAGCGGACCCACCACCTCGTGGACAGCGCGTCGAGCGGGTGCAGCATGCACTTACATACGAGTAGGTAACAGACAATATCACCTGCTTACGTGACACGTGACGACGCATTTACGATGTACGATAACGTGTGATAGTCGGTCTGCGGTCCCGACTCGCGGTCGACCTCTGCCGCGCGCTATGACCGTCAGTCAGTCGCGCTGCGACGTCGCCCGCGTGCGCACCCCCCCCACGCCCCCACCCCCGCTCACACGCCCGTGCTCGCGCTTGCAGGTCATCGTCGCGGGACCCTCAGGAGAGATCACCGTGTTTGACGCGCGCCGCCATGTGGGGCTCGCAGCGACGCGTCGCGCTCGACGCGCTCATGATGTGCTGGGGGCTGGGAACCTGGCTCGGCGTCAACGGGCTATACGTCCAGCTGCCGCTGCTGGTGCAGAGCCTACCCGAGGGGTGGGCGCTGCCCGCGTCCATGGCGCTGGCCGTGCAGCTGGCTAACGCGGGTCCGCTGGCGTACGCGGCGCTGCGTCGCCTGTGCCCCGGCGCCAAGGACGCGCCCTACATCTACGCGCTGCTGGGGGTGGGTGCGTGCGCGCTCGCACTCAACGCTGGCCTGTACGACCGCACAACGGCGCTGGGGGGGTCTGAGCGTTCCGTGTCGTTTCTCGCGCTCACATTCTGCGCTGCGCTTGTGGGGTGCACCAGCTCCGTGCTCTTCTACCCGTACCTGCGACACTACCGCGACGTGTACCTCGTCACGTACCTGGTGGGAGAGGGGCTCAGCGGGTTCGTGCCTAGCGTGCTGGCGCTCGTGCAGGGCGTGGGCGGCGCGCCAGACTGCGTGGTGGACGACGACGGGGCGACAGTGGCCGTGTACCCCCCACCCCTGTTCGGCGTGGGCGTGTTCTTGCTGGTGCTGGCGGTGCTAGCTCTAGGCAGTCTCGTCAGCTTCGTCGCCGTGGACCGGTGTGCCGCGTTCCGGTCGGAGCGAGTGACGCCGGCCGCCGTCGCCAAGACGGAGGAGGCTGTCACACCTCGGGCGCGCCTGCTGTCGCCTCGATGGCTCGGCGCGCTGGTGCTGACGGCCGGCCTCAACGCGCTCGCTAACGGCGTGATGCCGTCCGTGCAGTCGTACTCGTGCATGCCGTACGGGACGCGCGCGTACCACCTGGCGGTGACGTTGGCCGCCATGGCGAACCCGGTCGCGTGCATGGCGGGCGTGTGGCTGCGACCGCTGGGCGTGCGGGCACTCGCGGCGCTGCTGACGGCGGCCGCCCTCCCGCTCGGGTACATCCTGGCGACGGCGCTGCTGAGTCCGACACCACCGCTTCAGGAGTCTGCGTGGGGCGCGGCGCTGGTGGTGGTGGCGTGGGTGTCCCTGGCTGGGAGCGTGTCGTACGCACGCATGTGGGTGCTGGGCTGGGCGCGCGCTGGCGGGGCGCGGGGCATGCGCGCGGCGGGCGCGTGCACACAGCTGGGCTCGGCGCTCGGTAGCCTGCTGCTGTTCGCGCTCGTCAACTACACGAAGCTGTTCGTGCAGGCGCCCAGCTGCCCCAGCTAACGGCGCGCGCGCCTCTCTCACGGCCAGTAGACTATGGTGTATATTTTGTTGATAAGTTATGTACTTAAGTAGAATGTTGACTATTCATGAATGCGTTGTTTTATTTGTTGTCCGTCCCACCCCGCGCTGCGCCCCGCTGCCGTCCACAGCATTATCTTTGTCAACCTACTTCAATAAATTAGGAGGTTCTTAATTCGACGCGTATTTTTTTAATGTGTGTTACGCGATAAGTCCGCAAAAAGCAAACCGATTTTGATAATTCTTTTTTGTTTGATAGAGCATACTTCAGAAACAAAAACCAAATTTTAAGGGATTTGAAGTCAATTTTTAGTTCTTTTTGAACGCATTAAACATTGTCGTCTAAACTGTATTCTGTATTTGATTATTTTCTATTCCTGTAATGTAAAGTTGGACGCGTACAGTTTACTGTGCGCGCCCCGGCGGCCCAGCCACCACCCCCACCCCCACTTGTGCATCAACTTTTGTGTTGGATCAGGTGCACGCACACGCCGCCTCCCGAGTTGCGGAAGAGTGGTCAGTTCCCGTGGCTCGGCAACCAGAGGCGAGAGATGAATACCGGAGTAGGTTTAGCTGGTAAGAATCCAGCTTTTCCCCGAAGCGCCGGGAATCTTTTGAAGATTTCCACTCCGTTAAAAAAAAGGTCCACGCACACTGCCTGTGCGTGTACCGTGCAGCTGGCTCATGCACAACGCCGCCGCCGTACATTTGTCATGCATAATATACAATATTGTTTATTTCCAATACAAACTTCTTTAACAACTAGATTTGATGTTCATGCTAGGCTAGCGTGCGCGACAGTTGGGATTCGCGACAACTTTTTAAAATCATTTATAGTCCGGTCAAATTAGACCAAAAAATAAGAGTGAAGCTACATAAATTGCCACCAAGCTGAAAACCGGTAAGATTGATTAAAATACAGTGAAAAATGAAATTTGAAAGTTCCCTATCATTCCCCTGTAAGGAAATTTGGGACAAGGTGGCGTGGAAACACTTGCTGGTGCACATTATGACGATTACAACTATTCTCGTTAATTTCTCGTTTAATCGTTATATATCAAAGACGGTGGCTCGTAGGAAAAAAATTATTGACACATTTTTGTAGATAATTTTATGATCTACAATTTTTGTCTGAGGTATTTCTATGATAAAACTTACCGTTTTGCTGAAAATCGCGAAAAACTCATTTTTTGACCTTGAATTAAAAAAAATTCCTTCCTCCAATTTTGAACATGGCGCTGGACTTTGGCTTCGAGTTCTGTAGGAAGAAAAATATGATTTTTATGTTACCTACAGGATATGACATCAATAAAAAGAATTAAGACACATGCAAACCTAACTAAATGCTCACTAATATGATCAAGTTACACAAAATACGAGATATCTAACAAAATTTACAGTTTGCAAGCAATTATTTGTTTGAACTTAAATTTACTGTTAGCAAAAATAACAATATTGTTTTTAGCAAATGCATTGACCATGGTGCCGCACGAGGCTGTTTTCGTCAAGTTGAATCCGTCAATACTGCACTCATTTATGATGACGAAAACCAAATAAAACTAAAGATAAGGAGAGCGGAGGACCCAGTCAGAGGCGCACAGCCTGCAGCCACCACCGTGCCTCTGCCGACTGTATATGATGAGGAATCACCACCACCGGAGGATCTTTATGTATGGTGGGGTTAGCACTTGGCCTCCATCTCACCTGATGTTACATGGCGTTAAGGTCATTGTATGGAGCGCGTGCGCACCCAGATGCCTCAGTAGGGGAGCCCACGATGCTAAATGGGGATTTACTCGAGCGTCGTAGAGACCTATTGGGATGCAAAGCTTAGATGATAAGAAGAAAAAAATGTTATATGATATATACCTTTACATCGGTGGGGGAAGCGGCTATAGATTTTTAAATATGTAAAAAAAACCTGTTGCATGGACATCCTCGAGCGCGTCAGATATTGATAGCATCAATGTCCTACGTATTTTTAATAATGTACGTATGTTAATCTGATCGTTTGCATGATGGGGGTGGTTGTATTTAAGGGTTGAAAATGAAAAAAAATAAAAATTAATCGAGCGCGTCAGATTTTCTAAGGGAGTGTTAAGTGCACCAAAAAAAATCTCTCATTCACTAATCTGACGATTTCGATGGGACGCAAACTCGCGGCCATTTTCATAATGTGCAAAAAAAATTCGCCATTTTGAAATACTCAAGCGCGTCAGATTAAGATATACGAGTATATGGTTCATCTTTATGTTCTAAACGTACTGTCTCATAATCTGACGATTATCTAGAGGGATTTGCCTGATCTGACAAAAAAAAATTAGAAAAACGGTTCACCTTAAAGGCCATCCCTGCAACTTCCCGCTAATTCCATTCCTGGGTGCTTAAAATTGTACTTATGACATTTTTGAGCTCAAAATATAATTTATGTGATATTTTGAGCTCGCTGAGTTCAAAGAAATAATATTTCTATGCATTTGAGCTCTCCCAGCTCGAAAGTCTGATAGAAGTTTCATAGAACACTATTTTTGGAATTTTCAAACCGCAATAACGCCACGAGAGAATGCAACCGTTTACATCTGTTATAATTTTTTTTAATTAATATTTTCTCAATAATAATAGTAATTTCATGAATTAAAATATTTTAACAAAAATATAAATATTGTAGTACATATATAATATTATATTTAGGTATCTTTTTATTAAGTTCATAAATTTTTATTACAGACTTAATCATTTTGTTTATCGAATATAGTAATTCTATCCATATTTTTTTTTAATTTATATTATAGAAGATTTAAATAATTTTCCGAAACTTTGTTGGAAGCAATATCTAGTTTCGTACTACAATATTTGTCTTTTAATTCATGTAATTAACATTATTTTAAAATAAATATTAATTAAAAAGAAATTATCACTAAGTTAAATAATAAATAGTGAACAATTTTATAAGAAACATATATGTTAAATAAATAATTAATGATACTAAAGTTAGCCGACGTTTTTAATTTCTTGATTTTATTTTTAATAATTAAATTATAACAAAAAAATATTTTTTAAAAATTGCACTTACAGTTTTTGAAGTTTTTTACAAGTGAAATTTATTTTTATTTTTTTGTAATCATTTTTTCAATAAAAAAATTCTAAAAATTTGTATATGTCAGCTAACTTAATTTTCATATTAATTTAAATATTTTATAATTATCGATTATAAACTATTGATACTTTGCAGCTCCAAAATTAGTTGATTTAGAAAAATCTTAAATAATATTGAATTAAATTAAATTACTCTATTATACAATTAAATATTTATCTATAAATCTAATAATACAATTAAATATTTATAAACTTTAATTCACACAAATAATATTAAAATAGCAAAAAAAGCCAAAACGTTTGTAAACAGTATGCCACGAACGAGTCTTTATGATCATATGGCGTCATGGCAACAGAAACCAGAGTGGGGACGGAGTGAGAGAGTAATAGATAGAGAAAGAGTGAGAGAGGAATAGAAACGCGGAGAAGGAAATGTAGGCATCACGCAGCTGCACGCATTTAACTTTATCGACGAATTTTTGTTATCTCGGCTTGCGGTAATCGTCAGATTATATATTTTTCATTATTCTTGAATTACTTCCTTCAAAATAAAATAAAAATTAGCTACGCTCGAGAATGTCGAGATGACGTTTTTTTTTACAACTTTGTTGCCCTCCCCTTTTTTTTCGTCACTCTCAAATTGTCAGATTAGTGGAATATACACTTTTTAGGATGTAATTAACTCACCCTACCTTAATCTGACGCGCTCGAGAATTTCTGATGGTCAATTTTTTTTTACTAATCTGATCCTGTATCCTTCACGGGCGGCCTTATATATGGGCCTCATGTTTTGTGGAGGTACTTAACCGGGTACAAGGTATCCCCCTGTATATTAATCTGCCGCGCTTTAGTAAATCCCGAAATCCCCGCTTGGGCTCCCCTACTACTGGCGCTCGCTGCAAGAGCTTGCCCACACCGCACACCGCTCAAGCATATTGACGTGGAATATGTAATATTGCGGGGAAAAAACTGGTCAAGTGTGAGTCAAACTCGCGCACCGAGGGCTCCGTACATAATATGAATCATTAACATACTGAAAACTACATAAGAATCAGCGCCTGGCAAAAAATCACGAGCAAATGTTAATTTACACATTGAAAATGAAATACAATGTTTGTAAGTTTAAAATTTTAATGAAATATAATTTAAGAGGGTATGCTGGTGTCAAAGCGCCCATACAAACGTAGTCCAGTCATATTTTGAGTATTAAGCTATGAAAATCTGACAATCCTCTAGAGGATTGTCTGTATAGAGCACGTGGCCGCGTTCAAGGTTGCATTGTTTTGTAGCTGTCCCTATCTGAGCCCTATCCTACCCGAGCGCGTACGGTGAGACAGCATACACTACGCGAAGTTATCCACCCGTTATTTGGATGTTTCGTAGTCCAGGGATCATTTGAAGGATATTATGTAGCCATTTTTTCAATACAGTATATTAATAAAATTTCCGATGTCGGTGGTTTTTCCACATTGTTCTAAATTGATTCATACTCTTGTAAATCAGGTTCAAAGTTGGGGCTTTTTACTACCGTAAAATACAATTCTTTGACGCCCTATAACTCTGGAAGTATATATTTAAATGAAAATCTGACTCACCACCGACACAGATATTTGTTTCTAGATTGTGTCTTGAAAATTTCATAGATTTTCATAGCTTAATACTCAAAATATGACTGGACTACGTTTGTATGGGCGCTTTGACACCAGCATACCCTCTTAAGAAGTGTGTGTATGTCGGCTCCGACGCACGCGTTTTAAATTCGTTACCTGCACGTGTTCCTGAGGAAAAGGGCTTTGACAGCCAGACGGACACGCAAAGTGATCCTTCAAGGGTTCCTTTTCTTTTTGAGGTACCGCATCCTACAAATATGATCGCGCAGAGCTAGGTCCCGAGCCAGTCTCGGCTCGCCTTCGTTCCAACATCGGCAGTGTGAGTTTTAGCGCGATGCCTGCTGGCGCCCTTTCTTAACTTTACAATAATTTCAAACAATCTGTGGCACCACGACAGCTTTATGGAACCTTCATACATAACATCGCACTATGCCTACTTTTTTACATTTATCGCAGTTATATCGCACTTTGCCACCTTTGTGAAGAACAGAAACTCGTGATAGTTTTTTTTATTATTGAAGATAGACCAACACTTGACCTCAATCTCACCTGATGGTAAGTGACGATGAGGTCGACGATGTTACGTGTTGGTCTAGAAGGTGCCTATTTACTCTTCTTTTGAAGATTCCCAAGTTGTAATTTTCGGGGAACACGGAAACCGGTAGTGTATTCCATATTTTTGCTGTACGCACGATAAATGTGGAAGCGAAACGCTTGGTGCAAGCTTTAGGAATATCTACAGTGTACGGGTGAAGGTCTGCCGTTCTTCTGTTTGACCGGTACTTGAACGGCGAAGGTAGAATCAACAAAAATAGCTCCTGCGGACACTCTCCAAAATGTATCCTATATGTATAGCTGTAATGTATAGCTGTCATGGCGCTACCGATTGCTCGAAATTGATGGAAAGTTAACTAAGGGCGATAGTAGAGGTATAATGCGGGGCGCGTTGCTTACAACGCTCGCATTATTGCCAAATTACCTCACGTAGGTATGTAGGTATAGTCTGCAGTCGTGGTTTTGTGTTGCAACGAGAATAAAACATTATCTAGTCTCATGATAAACTGTTTTTTGAACACAAAACCGCAACAGTGCGAGTTGTTGTTCGTTATCGATCTCGGACCATATCGCACAACTATAAACTCTTTATCCTCTTACAAACGACGTCATCAGCGGGACAGCGCCGCGAGCCCAACGACAACCTTCGCGCTCGCAGTAGTAGTAGAGTTGCAGTTACATGGGAGATGTACATTGCACTCCGACATACTAAGCTGTACAAATTCTACGACAGTAGGGATCGGGGAGAAGTATTAGTTTGTTGATGTTGTTGTCTGATCGGTTTGCGCTCGCACGTGTGTGTTTTGTATGGAAGTGGAGCCAGCTCGGCCGCAGACCTGCGCACGGAAGGTAGGGTGCGCGGCGCCTAATGTTTTAACATTATTAATATTTAATTTGTATAATTTGATTTATCATTCTAACATTATTTTAGATTCATCATCTATTTGTGAACGTTAGTAGGTAAACCGCGAGGCTCAACAAGCGACCGATGTTTCATCAAATGAATTGATTTGAAGGCATATACGGCAATACACGTCCCCAGAGACGGTGTTGTTGACCGTTTGTTATATCCTAGGATGTGTTCGGCTGTTGCACGCCCATGGAGAGACAGGAGATGTACGATCACACGCACCCAGAGCACACGCGGCCATTGCACCGCGGCACGACAATAACAACAATAACAGGTAGGTATGGTCGCGGAGTGGGGCACCTCTCATGTCGCCAGTTACAGAAATAAAGAAAACCTTCAAACAATTTAATTCACTTGTGTTGAATAATCTGCTGGAAAAGTCAATCGATGAATATGACAAGCACTTATAAGCTACGACGAACTAGCTATTAGCACAAATGGGTTAGGGAATTATCCTCAATCATGAAATGCATTTTTAAGAGAATTTAAACAAACTTTAATAATGAGAACCTGAAACCGGCAAGCAGGCAGGTAATTGTAAATCGCTCTCAATAAACCTCGACGCGGTGATATTAAATTGCTCGCTATGAAATATGCATCATGTCGGTCGGGCGTGCGCTTGCTCGCCGACTATCTACGACATGTCGTCTGTGGAGCCGGAGCTGCACTAGCGCGGGAGCTCTGACATCGAGGCAGCGGCTGCTCTCAGAACTGGCAAAATAATAATAGCTTTTATTAGGATTCTCTGTACCCAGAGTTATTCTGTAACAGGTCGCTAGCCGAGTCGGGAGCATGTTGTGGTCGGAGTACCTGGTGCTGATGTTCGCGGCCAGGAACGTGACGCTGCTCACCGCGGTGGTGTGCCGGCGGACAGGTGCACGCCTCCTCGCCGTGTCCATATCACTACTGTAGACACAGCTTTCGAACATTTTCACGAAATTATGATATAGAGATCAAATTACAGATGGTCACATATTGCTTGTTGATCCAGAATATTCTAAACATGCATTCCCCGAGACTTATCTCGTTTCTCTACCGGAGTTGGTTACATAAACCATCGGCTTGGCTTGGGGCAAAAGAATTATTGATTGTTTTAGTAAATGCAGTGTACGTGCATTGGTCTGCAGAGGAGGTGTGTTCGCTGAGCCGCGCGGCGAGCCGGCTCGGCGTGCGCGTGCGTGCGTGGCGCGAGCTGACCGGGGCGCGCACACCCGCTCTGCCTGACGCGGCCGCGGGCGCGCACCGCGAGGGTGTGCTGCTGGACCTCGCCTGTCCGCAGAGGGACTTGCTGCTACAACGGGTACGGGTAAGAGGGCGGGCGGGAACATGGTCCCGAGCAAGACCCGCCCACGTCTGTGAGAATTACGTTAGTCAACCAACAGCTACAGGAGCGAGGTACTACTTCATGTGTTGTACATACTCGTGCGTGTATACAGTCCTACATACGAGTACGGCAACTACGCGGTACACTACATCTATCACCTTCAGCTTTGTATGCAGCTGTCGATGATAACTGTAATTTCGACGTGTAGCTCTATCCGCGACGCGCCATCTCCCTGTATATGTATACCGGTGCTCGCTCGATCTCTGCTATCACGAGCATGATTGTGCGTGTGTTGTTTCGTGGAGGCGTCGGAGGAGGGCGCGTTCGGAGGGCGCGTGTCGTGGGTGCTGTGGACGAGCGCGCGGTACAACCGCTCGTCGGTGCGCGAGGCGCTGCGCCCGCGGCGCGTGCTCCCCGACGCAGACGTCACGTGGGCGTCGGCCGACGGTGCGCACGATGTGTACGCGGTCGGCGAGGGCCTGACGCCTCTGGTCGCCCGCCTGCCGCTGCCCGCCGCACACGACGCACACCGCCTGCCCGACGCCTGGGCGCGCCTGCCGCCCGCCGCCGCGCGGCGACGGGACCTGCGCGGCGTGTCCATACGATCCGCCACCATCGTAAGCACCTACAGCTGCGAGCTGATGTCGACCACTCCCACCGACCCGTGTCTCCGCGCAGGTCAGCCAGCCGCAGCACTTCCGGGGCTGGACGGACGTCTCGGCGCGACAAATCGACACCTTCCCCAAGCTCACGTACCCCCTCATGATGCTCGCCGCCGAAGATCTGCATTTCCGGTGAGTGCGGGTCGCAGCCGGGTCGTCGTCGCGGGGCGGGGCCGGGGTGCACTCACGCTTCGCTGTACGCAGGCACGACCTGCGTCAGGTGGACCAGTACGGGGTCGAGCGGAACGGCTCGTTCGACGGCCTGGCTGGGCTGCTGCAGCGGGGCGAGGCGGAGCTTGGTGTCGCGTCCGTGTTCATGCGCGCGGACCGGTGGCGTGTGATGCACTACTGCTCTGAGACCGTGGAGCTCAGGTACGACCCGCGACCCCGACACACTGCAGCTCGCGTGTTCGCAGAGGCGCATTCCTGTTCCGTCAGCCGAGCATGTCGAGCGTGGCCAACGTGTTCCTGCTGCCGTTCAGCCGCGGCGTGTGGTGTGGCCTGGGCGTCGTGTTGCTCGGTGCCGGTGCACTGCTGGCCGCGCTCAGCGCCGCGTTGCGCACCCGAGACCCCGCGCTGCGCGAGCTCACCCCCGCCGACGCTCTGACCTTCGCCGTGGGCACCGTCTGCCAGCAAGGCACGTCCAGCAACACTGCGCTGCCGCACCCCCGCGATCAACGCTCACACGTGTCGTGTCGCAGGGTTCCACGTGAATCCATCGCTGGCGTCAGTGCGGCTGGTGATGTTCTCCACGCTCGCGCTGGCCGTGTTCATGTTCACGTCGTACTCCGCCAAGATCGTGGCCATCCTACAGACTCCCAGTGACGCCATTCAGACCATCGACGACCTCGCGCGCTCACCCATGGAGCTGGGCGTGCAGGAGACCACGTACAAGAAGGTGTATTTCGAGGTATGTATGTTGTCGCTGGTCGTGCGTGTACTCGTGCACCGCGTGACCGTCGTGCGTGCCGTGCGCAGGAGAGCAGCGACGCGGCCACGCAGCGCCTGTTCCGACGCAAGCTGTTGCCGCGCGGCGAGGGCGCCTACCTCAGCGTGGCGGAGGGCGTGGCGCGCGTGCGCACCGGCATGTTCGCGTTCCAGGTGAGTCCCGCGCCCCGCTACCCTCCCCACGCTGCACGCGCTCACACCCCGCCCCACCCGCAGGTGGAGGAGAGCTCCGGCTACGACGTCATCGGACAGACGTTCACGGAGGACGAGAAGTGCAGCCTCAAGCAGATCCAGGCGTTCAAGCTGCCCATGGTGGCGGTCCCCATCAGGAAGCACTCCGGGTACCGCGAGCTGCTCGCCGTCAGGTACCCACTGCGCTCCGTCCGCTCGGCACACAGTGTGTCGCTACGTGTGCGTCTGTGTTCAGGCTGCGGTGGCAGCGAGAGAGCGGGCTCATGTCTCGGTGGCGCCGCGTGTGGATGACGTCGCCGCTGCGTTGCGACTCCGCCCTCGGCGGCGCGTTCGTCAGCGTGCGCCTGCGCGACGTGCTGCCCGCCGCACAGGCGAGTAGCAACAATTACGAGCGGAGAGGCGACCGGGCACCTCCCTAGACCAGGTGTATAATCATGGATGTATGTGTTCACCCGGGACGTGACGCCCGACGCGCCGCCCGCCCGCGTTGCTCCACGCCGCCCGCCCGAGTGCCGCTGACGCCGCTGTAGTCGCCGCTTCACTGTAACTGTTGGCGGTATAGACCAATTGTGAAAATTAATAATTGCGCGTATATAATTATCAGGCGTTATAGCTTTTTTGGGCGCTTGTTAGTTATTCATATCCTGCATGTAACCCTCGGTGCGGGAGTCTGACTTCCACTTGGCCAGTTTTTAGGAATTTCAAATTCAAAATATATATCTTTATTGTGTAAAATTTATTTGAATCACAATAGAAAAATTCCATTTGCTACATGTGATTGCTGAGTGTAACGTGACGTAGCGTCGGTGGCGCAGTGGATAAGGCGCGGACTTTCAATATATAGTTCCGGGTTCGAATCCAGCCGTGTACCTATGAGTTGGTTTTCAATTCAAGTGCATTATCCGATTGCTTAACGGTGAAGGAAAACATCGTGAGGAAACCTGCACACTCCTGAGAAGAAATTCAAAAGGTGTGTGTGAAGTCTACCAATCCGCACTGGTCCCGCGAGGTAGCCATCTATTGTATGGCACCAAAAATTTATAATAAATTACCGATGTATCTAAAAAACGCAGACCTACCTGTTTTCAAAAGCAAACTGCGAAGATTATTATTAGAGAAATGTTATTACAAAATTTCAGATTTCCTTAATGAAAAATCATTACTTTGACATTTATACATTATTCTTTTATCGTACTATTATTTTGACATTTGAATTGTATATTGTAATATGTTGACATTTAAATCTTATTAACTTCATTATTTTGACATTTTGTATTGTATAAATGTAATATTTGTATGCCTAACAGGTAAGAAATAGCGATCTATACCACTGTTCTACATCTTACTGTAATTTACATAAGTATTTCTACAAGTAAAGTACTTTACTTTGGGGTGTACTATGTCCCATACACTCTCTGTAGGAGAGCAGACCTGAGCCCCTGCAGTGGGAAGTATGCAGGCTGTTGACGATGATGACGTGTAATTACAAAACATACATAAATGCTATGTTATATAAAAAAATTATAAATATTGTTGTTGTATAAATGTTAGGATAGATATGTGTGTGGAGAGGTAACAAGGGTGAAGTGTTCCCGCTCGGTCGATTGCTAATTGAACACGTGTACTTGGGTAGTTGAACCACTTGGTACAGACGCGCGCATTACATGAGAGCCCCAAAAATAAAAATATGTACGTCATAATTTACATTTTTTATTGGTAATATTTAAAATTGCGAGAAACATTGTTCACCGAAAAATGCTTATTTGATTTAATTTTCTCATTGCATGTTGAACGTTTTATTATAGATAACTCCTAGCTCCAATATAGGCAGGTGACGTCACAAAACTGGCCCGATTCATATTGAGCGTTGTACGAGTATCACCGCGTCCCTAGAATCACCTACTTTCGTCGGGTTGTGCTAAACAAAAGTAATAGTTGTATCGAATTTTTATCTTTTTACGTCCGTCGAATTACACAAAACATTTGTAGAGTCACCATTGTATAAAATGCTTGTTATGCGCTACTGGGGTCAAATGTGGTCCAGCTACCAGCTAGCTAGTCTCGTTATGTGGACGGTGCGGCCGGCAACAAGGTGTCCGCTTCAGAGCACCACGCACATGATGTCGCTCCCTGGAGTGGAGTGAGACACACGCACACGACAGCCGACACATACAGACATAAAAAACTGTACTAACACAGACACCCTTCAGTCATTGTTTCTTTTGCATGTATTCTGTTTGTGCGCGCCAGTGTGGGTGTGGGTGTGGTCTCCTGAACTACGCGCGCGCGCGAGTATCAACGGGTATTGAAACCCGTGCAGCGAGAAACTTTACATTTCATTTATTATTTTTCTATTTTTGGAAAGACTAACAGTATATAGTATATAAATAAATATAGATCTTATGAGTATCTATAAATTAAAAGAAGTCTCCACGTGTATAAATCTAGACAATTTATATAAGGTCTAATAAAAATACTATAGTAATAGATAAATAAATCATCTAAAAAGGAAACAGAAAAATCAGTTGAGTATCGGAATACGGGTTATATACTAAGTACAAGTGCAATACATACTACTATTACTAATAAATACAACCTAATTGCTAATTACAGAAGGAAAGAATTCTCGGAGGAGTAGTCGCTTTAGTACTGGTATTGAATATATCCACATCGTGTCGCTGCAGTACTTTATTAATTTTTATTTTATTTATTTTATTTTATTAGGGTGGCTTACAGCTATAAAATCGGAACATAGTGTAAAATTAATGACGAACAGCCATTGACAAGCCTCCACATTAAATTCATTGACGCTACGTAACAGAAATGAATTTATAACATTTCTCCCTGAACTAGGTGTTAAACAACAGACAGTAGTGAGGGACGAGCGTGTGTGCAGGTGCTGGGTGCGGGGGTGGCGCTGGCGCTGCTGGTGCTCGCCGCCGAGCTCAGCGTGCTCGCGGCGCGGGCGCGGGCGCGGGTGCCGGCGGGGCAGGAAGACGGAGGCAATTAAATGGCATTTATCACAGTTATAGGATTTTTTATTAATATGTGCTGCACGGTAGCTGCAGCCTCAGAACAAATATACATGTTATAAAGTATGCGCCCGCCCCGCCGGGGCGCTACACGTAGATTGCGAGCATGGTCGCACCCAGCGCCAGCAGCAGCGCGCCCATCAGCGCCAGGTCCAGTAGTGCGGACGCTGCACCCCACGCACCCCCCACTCCGCCCGCGCCCAGCAGCGGCGTCGCCCGCACTAGCAATGTGCGCAGACCGGCCGGCAGGGCCCGCTGCATGCGGGATACCCGCATCACCAGCGCCGCGCACGCGCCTGCAGCCCCGCACGCTGCGCATAGCGCGCACGCCGCCCCCAGTACGCGCGGGGCGCCCCCCGATCCTAGTGGGAGCCGCCCAGCGGCGCTCAGCGCCCACCACCCTGCCAGCATCGCGCCACCCGCGCACGCCGCGCCGCGCACCTCTGCCGGCAACAGCGCGCTCGCGCACAACAGCATTGCGGCGGCGCCCAGCACGGCGCGCGCACACAACACGTGCGCCGGGGCCCGGCGGCGCAGCTGCAGCGTCCACGTGAGCAGGGGTCGCTCCTCGCCGCGCGCGCCCCAGCTCCCCCCGCTGCCCGTCAGCGACACCAGCTGCCACGCGCCCGTCTCGAACACGCTCGCGTACTGCAACACGCGGGCGGCACGTCACGCGGCGCTCGCCGAAAACCCCACCGCGCGCGCACACACCTCGGTGTCCTGCAGGCGTAGGTCGACGGTCTGCTCGCGCGCGCTGAAGCGGAAGTGCACGTCGTGCTTGTCGGCGGGCCAGGCGGACAGGTCGAGGGCTACGGGCACGCTCACGTCGAGGCGCGCCCCCCACAGCACCTCCCCCGAGGCAGACAGCTGCGCCACCAGCTGCGTCTCCACGCTGGCGGCCGTGGCTGCGTTCATGAGCGCCACGTCGGGCAGCCACAGGCGCTCGGACGGCACCAGCGAGGTGTCGCAGCCCCACTCGCTCTCGTTCCACGCCAGCCGCGCGTCGCTCCAGCTCTGCGGGAGAAGCGGTGAGTCACGTGCGGGCACGGGTGTGCGGGATGGGTGGGTGTTCACGTACGAGGTGGGTTTCCGCCAGCAGCCGCACGTGCGCGCCGTCCACAGACGCGTGTCTCACGTCGAGCGCCATCCTCACGTCGACGCGGCCCGCGCCCGCTGCGGCTGCGGCTGGGGGCGGCTCGTCCCGCTGGTACTCCGCCAGCACGCCGTCCAGACGTCCATCCTCGCACCGCGACCCCCGCACTCTCCCTGCACACACACACGCTACATGCAACACGCTCGTCCCCCTCCCGCCGTGAACCCGCTCGCCTCCTCAGGTACCGTGCAGCAGCACCGTCAGCCCCAGCACCACCAATGTCCGCATATCTCGTCCTCCGGCGACGGTAGTGTGGACACTGCGGACGCGAGCTGCTTCCTGCGCGGGGGACACGGCAGGAGGCGAAAACATTTTCTCTAATATCGTAACTTTGAAAGAATTTGTACATTCAATACAGGATACCGTTTTTTTAAAATATCAAATAATAATATGCATAGTGTGTTGGCCGATCTCCTTTCTCAGTCTCAATTACTTTCAGTTCGTATACTGATTAACCAAAATACATTGTGTTTGAAGTTAATATAACAAAAACACATATCGTATCGAACCAAATCTGTATCTACTCATACATATTTGTGAGAACTATTAATAAGCACCTTCCACCTTGTAAACACACATATTTACTGCAAATAAATTTTTCATTTCCTTTGATTCATTTCATTACATACACCTCGAGTAAATACGCGTAGTTCTGTAAACAAACACCCCTGGCTAACGCGGGAGGCATCGAGAAATCGCTGACCTTACCTTCGTATTTAAAATTGCTCAGGTAAGTATAGACTGTCCAGAGCTACCAGTAAGTAAGTAATAGATCGTTTGTCACTTTGTGTCCCAACATAAATCTTTACGAAAAAATTCACAAAATATAGGCGAAACCCTTAGCTGTGTGGAGCGAGCAGAAACTACAATAACATTTCAAGTGAAACTAACATTGTCTTATTCTCGTGCACCTACCCGCCCCGCGCGCGGCTGCCCGAACAATATAAGCAAAAACTTCTTTACCTATTTGTTATTCTTCCATCATTAGCTATTCTGCTACTATGTATTATAATTCCATATGTACTTCTGTATGCAAATTGTATGTTTGAGCTAAAACTATAATTATCATTCCTCTATATAATCATAATTAAAATCTACCAATGAACTGAAAACCAATTAAATAAAAAAAAGGTCATTTACTTTCATTGTAAAAGGAGAGTAAATGACACTTTTGCCAATTATTATTATTATAAGTAAACAAATGTGATTGTCTCCGCGGGTTGCTGGCTCCTGCCGTCGCGTCGCGAGCTGCGTGGGCGCCGGTATCGTCGCAGCCGGACGAGCTCCCCGCCTGCCGCCCGCCTCGCCCTGCGCTACGATCGCATGATTGTGTGTGTGACCCGGTGTGGCCAGTGACCATGCTTTATACAGTTAAGAGGGTATGCTGGTGTCAAAGCGCCCATACAAACGTAGTCCAGTCATATTTTGAGTATTAAGCTATGAAAATCTATGAAATTTTCAAGACACAATCTAGAAACAAATATCTGTGTCGGTGGTGAGTCAGATTTTCGTTTAAATATATACTTCTAGAGTTACAGGGCGTTAAAGAATTGTATTTTACGGTAATAAAAAGCCCCAACTTTGAACCTGATTTACAAGAGTAAGAATCAATTTAGAACAATTTGGAAAACCCACCGACACCTGAAATTTCATTAGTATAATTAGTATAATAAAATATTCCTTTAAAAAATGGTTCCATAATATACTGTATCCTTCAAATGATCCCTGGACTACGAAACATCCAAATAACGGGTGGATAACTTCGCGTAGTGTATGCTGTCTCACCGTACGCGCTCGGGTAGGATAGGGCTCAGATAGGGACAGCTACAAAACAATCCAAATTTGAACGCGGCCACGTGGTCTTACCAACATAGCCTCTTAAAGTATTTTCCGGCGACGTTGTCCTCGTCGACTTCAGAAAGTAACTATCGATCCGGTATCTCAGTAAAGTATCTCCTGTTCCGGACCGCGCTACTGTAACCCCTACATGTGCAAGTCACTGTGCCTCTCCGCGACGGCTTCAAGTAAGGACAAACAAACCAACTGACTTTCGTATTTACGTGTATGATATGTATTTCAGTGCGTCTCCCAGGCGATACCGTATTTCGAATACTATCGGAAATGCTGCTCAGTCGAGATGCGGGTGACAAGGACAGAGCGATAGTTAACGATATACCTTATCGTCTGCGTAAACTCATGGTAGATGCACTGGTTGCTCGTAGTTTTACGTTAGATTATGTGATTTGCCATGGACCACGGAGCTCGAAGGACTTGGTAGTCTCTATGTTCCGAGCATGTTTCCAGAGTGGTTACACGTGTCATGTCCACTGCTGACTAACTTCACGAGCACACAACGTCCCGAGCGGACAGATTACAATCGTAATCAAATCGTTGGTGAGATCGATGCATATTTAGATTAAGATATATATAGATAAGTATATTTAAACAGACTACAATGTAACTAGACTTAACATTTGCACGTCGGCATGTTCGACAGAATACGATTACTTTATATTAATATTAAGATCTTTTTAAATTTGTATTCTAGCAAATAAATCTTTCTTTCTTTCTTTCTTTCTAATGAAATACATACATACCACAGACGCTAGTTGTGTCTGTAGGTTCCGTTCTGCAAACATCTGAACATGATTGCAACTAGACATTGTACAGTTGTTTTTACAAGTCAAAATCATGTATTGTGCTAGTTCTATGTCAGAATACATATTACAGTATTATGTACAGTACCAATATAAATTGCCTTTTGGGCTTACAATATAATTATTACAGATATTTAATTTAATGTTAAACGCAAAATACCAAATGTCATTTGCAATTCAATGTTATTTTCAATTTTTCAAATTTGTTAGTGTTTAAAAAATCATCAAAACAGAAACATTCATCAATTATTGGCATTGGACAACGCTCCCCTGGAACACGGCAGTGGGAGCGCCTTCCGGCCGTCGGGCCGGTCGTGGTCGTGTATCCTCGGAGCCAGCACGCACACACACACACTGCCGGGACTGTGTCCTCTTTGTTGCACGAGTGTGTGGGCCGCGTGGGCGGCTGTTAACTTCAAGTGTGAAATAATTCAGGTTACTTTTGGCGCACACGCAAGCCTGACACATTACAAAAATAATAACAAAACGGAGCTGTTTAGTAAAACAGGTTTCGTAATCCGACAAACGTACTTATTTTTCTTTATTTTATTGTAATATATTTCTCGACGCTCTTTTTGACCTGAAATTAAAGCTAGCTTCCACCATGAAACTAAAAATATGTTACTGTGCCGGGCGATAATCTTTCTACCTTCATGGCTGCCACACCCGAGTATTAAGATGTTTTACAAAAGTACCTATGACCGCTCATATTACACATGAGTGTGAGGATGGTAGATGGGTGTGTTATTATATCTCACACTCGCGGCATGTAGCTCTCTACTCAGCCTTTCTTTCATTAGAGGGCGATCACGACAGTGCAACGCAGCGAGCTGGATCTGGCTAGATGACATGCATGAGAGCAACAGTACGTACGCGTGAAGGAGCCGCCCCGCACGGCGCTGCGGCAAGCAGCATCAAGAACACTCACATATAAACAAAGAGGAACTTTATTGTGTCTCTATGAACACGAACACTGGAGACAACACGGCACTAAACACTATTAGATAACAGAATATAAAACAATTATTAACTCCTATATTACAACCCGTACAAAAAAATACAACACACAATATTATAAAACTAACCTCCCACCGCTGGACGTGCGTGCACTCGTCCACACACATAACAATACACTTATCTTACATAAAACACCAGTCCCGCTACTAAGTATAAAACAACTATATTTACAGTTGAATGCAACATTGACAACGCCCGTTTTAACAAGTGTAATTATTATGATTCATCACTGTCTACATAACACACGCAGACGTCGCCGCGCACTGGCTGAGCTGAGCTGTGCGTACACACAGCGGCCACGCGTGCTCCCGCACGGACACGGGCAGGTCCACTCACTCAGTACACACTTTATTGTGTTTAACAATGCACTGGAACACGGAAGTCTTACAGCCTGTGTCCCCGCAGTCTATGGCGCGGTGGTGGTGGGCACCGTGGGGTGCCCGGGCGGCGGGGGCCAGCCCGCGTAGTGCGGCAGGGCGGGCGGGGCTGCGGCCGGAGCCAGGCCCGCGCCCGCCGCAGCCTGGCAGGCCGCCGAGAGACCCGCCCAGCTGAACTTGTACGCGTACCGCTTCCCGTGAACCTGCACACATCGGCACATGTACTTACAAAAATTCACAGCAGTAGTAATGTATGCTTTGTACCTCTATGTACGAGTATGTATATGATTGAGACTCGTAATTTAACGGTAACGGTGGCAGATCACATCACTAATATTGTAAAACTGCATTTTAAAACTATTTATTTAATTACTTTAATATTATAAACAATCCCATGTGGATATTGGGCGGGGAACGTTTTATTTTATACTTTTGTTGGGATAGATATTGTTTTGGTGATGATGTTTGCAGTGGCCATTCTTCCTAGCCTCTAGCCCCGCCAAACTATCGGTCGACCCAGCTGAAATTCTGCCGCACTTATGTTGTTCTAACTTGTGAGGCGCCTGGACCCACCTTGCTCATGATGTTCTTGTCGTAGTAGTACCGCAGCGCGCGGGAGAGCTTGTCGTAGTTCATGTTGGGCTTCTGCTTGCGTCGCCCCCAGCGCCGCGCCACCTCGTCCGGGTCGCACAGACGGAACTCTCCCTCCGCCGGAGGACCCTGCATCACACACACCCTCTCACACACTGTATATCTGACCACAACAACTGCAACACCGCGCCACCTCGTCCGGGTCGCACAGACGGAACTCTCCCTCCGCCGGAGGACCCTGCATCACACACACCCTCTCACACACTGTATATCTGACCACAACAACTGCAACACCGCGCCACCTCGTCCGGGTCGCACAGACGGAACTCTCCCTCCGCCGGAGGACCCTGCATCACACACACCCTCTCACACACTGTATATCTGACCACAACAACTGCAACACCGCGCCACCTCGTCCGGGTCGCACAGACGGAACTCTCCCTCCGCCGGAGGACCCTGCATCACACACACCCTCTCACACACTGTATATCTGACCACAACAACTGCAACACCGCACCACCTCGTCCGGGTCGCACAGACGGAACTCTCCCTCCGCCGGAGGACCCTGCATCACACACACCCTCTCACACACTGTATATCTGACCACAACAACTGCAACACCGCGCCACCTCGTCCGGGTCGCACAGACGGAACTCTCCCTCCGCCGGAGGACCCTGCATCACACACACCCTCTCACACACTGTATATCTGACCACAACAACTGCAACACCGCGCCACCTCGTCCGGGTCGCACAGACGGAACTCTCCCTCCGCCGGAGGACCCTGCATCACACACACCCTCTCACACACTGTATATCTGACCACAACAACTGCAACACCGCGCCACCTCGTCCGGGTCGCACAGACGGAACTCTCCCTCCGCCGGAGGACCCTGCATCACACACACCCTCTCACACACTGTATATCTGACCACAACAACTGCAACACCGCGCCACCTCGTCCGGGTCGCACAGACGGAACTCTCCCTCCGCCGGAGGACCCTGCATCACACACACCCTCTCACACACTGTATATCTGACCACAACAACTGCAACACCGCGCCACCTCGTCCGGGTCGCACAGACGGAACTCTCCCTCCGCCGGAGGACCCTGCATCACACACACCCTCTCACACACTGTATATCTGACCACAACAACTGCAACACCGCGCCACCTCGTCCGGGTCGCACAGACGGAACTCTCCCTCCGCCGGAGGACCCTGCATCACACACACCCTCTCACACACTGTATATCTGACCACAACAACTGCAACACCGCGCCACCTCGTCCGGGTCGCACAGACGGAACTCTCCCTCCGCCGGAGGACCCTGCATCACACACACCCTCTCACACACTGAATATCTGACCACAACAACTGCAACACCGCGCCACCTCGTCCGGGTCGCACAGACGGAACTCTCCCTCCGCCGGAGGACCCTGCATCACACACACCCTCTCACACACTGTATATCTGACCACAACAACTGCAACACCGCGCCACCTCGTCCGGGTCGCACAGACGGAACTCTCCCTCCGCCGGAGGACCCTGCATCACACACACCCTCTCACACACTGTATATCTGACCACAACAACTGCAACACCGCGCCACCTCGTCCGGGTCGCACAGACGGAACTCTCCCTCCGCCGGAGGACCCTGCATCACACACACCTCCCAGCATATCCCGGGTGCTCCGGCTGCTAGCTCCTCCAGCAGGAACTGCCAAAGCTGCACCTGCCCGCCCCCCGCGACGCCGCCTGCACCTCCAGCTACGCCAGCACGGCCGCATGCACTCAATGCCGCGTATGGCCCTGAAATAAACAGGACAAATTACTTTTTCCTCAAATATAAATGAAAATTTGATCATAGTTTGGCCAATAGTCCTTCGAACTCAATAAAAATTGGTGTACTGTCCATTGGCCAAGTACATTTGTTGTGTTTATCAGGCCGAGCTCACACGGAGACTGAAACCCGACAGCTACAAGATACGTATTAGCCGCATTATTACAATTTATTTTTCTGGGTTTGTGAATATGTACTCACTCACATGTAAAGTATATCTTCGAAATGTTCTCATCACACCTTTCTTTAGGAATTTGTTACTTACAAGTCGTGATTTTAAATGACATATTTTCCCGCGGACAAACATGTCGCTTGTTCAGCTAATAGCTCGCCCACGTCACATGCACTCACACACATATTCATTCAATCACTCACCGCGCTGCTGGTACAGCTGCTGCACGCGTCGGTGCTCACACGCGCTCAGCCACAGCATGCCGCGTGCCTCGCTCGCATCACTCGCTCGCTCACGTCACATGCACTCACACACATATTCATTCAATCACTCACCGCGCTGCTGGTACAGCTGCTGCACGCGTCGGTGCTCACACGCGCTCAACCACAGCATGCCGCGTGCCTCGCTCGCATCACTCGCTCGCTCACGTCACATGCACTCACACACATATTCATTCAATCACTCACTGCGCTGCTGGTACAGCTGCTGCACGCGTCGGTGCTCACACGCGCTCAACCACAGCATGCCGCGTACCTCGCTCGCATCACTCGCTCGCTCACGTCACATGCACTCACACACATATTCATTCAATCACTCACTGCGCTGCTGGTACAGCTGCTGCACGCGTCGGTGCTCACACGCGCTCAACCACAGCATGCCGCGTGCCTCGCTCGCATCACTCGCTCGCTCACGTCACATGCACTCACACACATATTCATTCAATCACTCACCGCGCTGCTGGTACAGCTGCTGCACGCGTCGGTGCTCACACGCGCTCAGCCACAGCATGCCGCGTGCCTCGCTCGCATCACTCGCTCGCTCACGTCACATGCACTCACACACATATTCATTCAATCACTCACCGCGCTGCTGGTACAGCTGCTGCACGCGTCGGTGCTCACACGCGCTCAACCACAGCATGCCGCGTGCCTCGCTCGCATCACTCGCTCGCTCACGTCACATGCACTCACACACATATTCATTCAATCACTCACTGCGCTGCTGGTACAGCTGCTGCACGCGTCGGTGCTCACACGCGCTCAACCACAGCATGCCGCGTGCCTCGCTCGCATCACTCGCTCGCTCACGTCACATGCACTCACACACATATTCATTCAATCACTCACCGCGCTGCTGGTACAGCTGCTGCACGCGTCGGTGCTCACACGCGCTCAGCCACAGCATGCCGCGTGCCTCGCTCACATCACTCGCTCGCTGACGTCACCACTAACCATTTGTGCCACTGATTACTTTTGCACTTTTTATTTACCCCAAACACAGTATTATAGTTCTCTGTGCCCCAAACGTCTAACTTTTAAGAAAATAAAAATTTATTAAATCGTCCTTGATTTAAAATTAATCATGGTCGGAAAATATTATAGCGTTAATAAAGGAAAACGAAGAAGTCACAATGTTGTATATTGTGAGACGCACCGGATGCGCGACCGGAAGACGGCTCTTAGCGACGGAAGTGAGGCCGCGAGCCCCTGCCACGGCCCGCCCCGCCTGCCTCCCACCCCGCCGCATCCCTCGCCCCCCGCGCCTGCCTGGGGTGCTCCTTGGATGTCATCGCCACTTGGAGGAGATTATCTAGTGGATCAGAGGAGCGCTTTATGTAACGAGCCGCCGTCTGTCCACGCCGCCGCCGCCCGCCGCCCGCCGCCCCCCGCGTCCTGCGACCTCTCAGACAACGCACTCCCCGCTCATGCTGCAGGCCACTCCGACACTATATTCAGACCTGCATTCATGGCTTCCCTTGGAACCTTGGAACGAACCATGACAAGACGTTTCTGTTCTGTAGGATATTGTTTGTTTAGTTTTACATTCAGACCATTATTTATGAAGGTAGGTACCATATTACAGGATTACATAGGATGCCGACGTATTGGTCGAATTAACATGGAAATGGTATGTAATGTAAACATGACTAACTAGTAGAGTACTGTATCAGTACTACTAGTTTGTACTGTTAAATGAGTAATGATAAATACCCACGACCCTCACTTGACTATCATGCTCCCTATCTGCCCTTAGTAAAAGTATGAACGGCCGCGTTGCCCTTTAAAACCAAATAATTGAATTTTGAAACATCATTTAATGTTTGTTTAAGAAAACTAGGAGAGCCGAGCCAGTGTTCGCGTGACAGGCCATTCCAGCACTAGTTTTTTTTTAAATATAGATAGTGACATAACTTGGTCTAGAAGGTGCATATTTACTCTTCGTTCATTTTAGCTGTACGCATGATAAATGTAGAAGCGAAACGCTCGGTGCTTCCTGGTTGACGTACATTTTTATTATAGTAATGGGAATGAATTGTAATTATTTTCTAAAGAGCAATAAACATAGTCGTTTATATGAAAGAAGCAACTACTCTACTGTGAACTGTATCATTTGTGATCCGATGAGACACCTGTCGCACGTGCGTTTCCTCATATATTTACTATCCTAGATAATTGCAGAGAGGGATCTGAGTGATGCATAATGGAGTGTTCTGGGGCGGGAGCGCCGCCGCGTGCCTCCAGGGCCGAGCTCCCGACAAGCGTGAACACGTTATCATATCAGATCACACCAGCGATTGCGGTTTTGAAGTGAAGGTCCCCCGAGCGTGCCGCACTTTATCACCGCAATTCCCCGAACGCGCCTGATATGAGCCCGCACACCTGCAGTACACCTGGTCGTGGGTGCGGTGCGGTGCGGACCAGACCTTCACCTACATTACACGGCTACATATCTGATCACAACACCAACAGCCACGCGCGTTCCTTGTGCAGCCGAGTGCACAATGACACCAACAACCCTTGCATCCGGTGCTATTTTGATGTAACTCTTGGAAGGTATCAATTTATATTTAATTACGAAATAATGAAACTGTTCTCCGCCTGCAACTCGCTGCACGTTGTGTTGTCGCGCCGCGCGGATGACGGAGGCTGTCGGCGTGGTCCAAGGCATCGCTGCATTGTACCAACTGGTGTACTAAGTATATTAAAACTTACTTGGCAAAAAGTTCAAAATTTATATGTTAAAATAGCAAAATGTATAAGATGTCACAAAATTCAAATATCAAACCAAGACATTTCGTAATGAAACGAGTATGTCACAAGGGAATTTGTCGGAGCTATGTGCGCAGTGTCGTACAACGTTGTAGGGATAGCATATAAGTATATAACAGTGGCGAAGGGTCCATACAACCCGATTCCCACCGGCTTACCTTTCAAAAATCCTTTCCACATATCATTAATGTAATGTACTATTAACTTTTATACGCTCAAAATATTACTACAAGAAACGCCTGTGCGCAATTAAAAAGCAATACAAAAAACGCCTGCGCACAATTAAAAAGCAATATCTATCAGTGGCGAAAGGTCCATACAAGCCGTTTCCCACCGGGTTACAGATATTATCTATAAATTGTCAAAGCCCGCCAAAACTATACCACAGTTCCCGTGTCAACTAATGCTCTGTCTCTTACGCTCTCGTAGTAAACGTCGCTTTTTATTTCACGAAATAAGCCGGCCGGAGTTCGGCATACTCGATTTCTTCTCTTTCGAACGCCTTATGCGGAGCGAGATAGAGAGTTATAGTTTTATTTAGGCGTATTTGCGTGTGATTTGTTCCGTTTGGAATAAACAACTTTAGTACGCGTGAATCATGAATGCTTGTTAGTACGTGATTAAATGCTCCTAGGTTAGTACTATCGATGTTTTTTATGTGACAGATTAGAAAGTATTTCACTTAGTTCGAAGTTCATGTGCTGTTTTTTGTGTTTATAAGGTGATTTACTTGCATATTTCGTTCAATACGGTGAGTTTTGTGTGCCATTATGGCTTTAATTCGTATGGAATGCTGCCTAACTGACTACTTGCTCATCATCTTCCCATTTGAAGAAATACTGAGAATTTCTGAAGCCGAATTTGAATCACGCGGTAAGCATTTTTTTTGGATCGGCTTCCCTTCGCCAAAATTCCACCCTTCGCCACTGGTATATAATGATATGTTTGTGTCAGTTTTACTTATTTACAACCTATTTCTGTTCATATATATATATATATATATATTCCTGTGTGGCCAAGCGTGGGCATGCAAATGAAGACTATAACAATATTAATAATAACTGTCCTGCAGCGCGAATGATGATGTGCATCGTGTGGTGAGCTGACGGCGCGGACGGCACGGGCCGGTGCGCGGGAGTGGGGCACCTCTATCATTTTAAGAATTTCTTGATAACCTTGTAGTGAATCGCGATTGTACGGGGTCGCGAGCAGTGAGTGAGCTAGACTAGGCCAGGCGGCGGCGAGTGGAGGCCGAGGCCGTGTATCTGCGCACGCGCACGCGACGGTTCTTAGAAGCACTGGAGGAGCGCGGCCGCGATGTGCTCCAAAACACAAGACATAATACGAGTATGCAAATAGCCTCGATCGCAGTTGACATGTATTTATAGCATGTAAACATAATTTAATTGATTAGTATGAAAATAATATGCATAGTTCTGTAAATAGTCACCATTCACCGTGTTGGAAATATTTAACAATTTACAATATGTGCATGCCTCTACAGGTGGAATATGAGAAATTACAATTTTATGGCTGTCATATTTGAGAGGTAAAGTACCGTATACTACATCCCGAGCTCTGTCAACGACAGTCCCTCGTGCAGCCTCCGGGAGGTCCGTCCGGGAGCTGCGTCGCTCTCCACAACGTGACTTGACAAAATAACCTAGATCCGTTATGTAAAGCTAACTGTATGCTTTGTATTATAGGTATTGCAAAATAAAACAAGGAAGAACAGGACCCAATAAACGCAAGAGTTAAACACGAGGTCCCTGCCCGGCAGCTGGTCACTGCAGAGCTGGCTGGCTCCATACCAGGTACCAGCTTAATTACACGTTACTTATGTTGAAATGTAATGTCGCATGAGTTAAATGAACGTTGTAACTGTAGAGCCGTGAGCGAGTAGGTCGACGTGTCGGCGGGAGGCTGTGGCGCGGCGGCGGGGCGGAATCCCCGGTAGGCGGAGCGCCACGGGACGCCGCCCCCTGCGCGACTCTCCCAGCCGCTGCCCGCACCGCGGGACACGCGTCAGAACGTCATCTAGATCACACAGGATGACGATAACGAGCTCACGTGGATCCGCCGACCGGAGACCATCTCTAGCAGGTGGAGGACAGTGATGTGATGACGTCAACCGATGACCATCGTGTGTATGAAGCGAGCTGTCGTGCAACTACGTGCAACATGCCTCACGGATTGTAAGTGTATATACACTGCCGAGCCGAGAGTGTCCTAGATCTTAGTAAAATAAATAGAACATGTTTAGAAAGCGAACTTGACCAGTGAACCACGAGAGACTGATCCCCGCGGCACTCTTTCACTAGTATACCTACTGTGACAACAACGCTTGTAAGACAGTTCTCTCTGGTATAGGCTCGATGTTATACACTTTGCATGTTGTCTAGATTATGATATTCTGTCGCATATGCGTCGACAACTGTAGTACGCGGGAGGACAGTGCGATGCGCGCGGGTCCGCAGTCCTACATGATTCACGCGCACACGCACGCCTTCCGACCACCGGCGCGTGCGCAGACGCGGGGAATGTGCTGATAGAGAGCCGGCCCCGCACTCGGACACAGACATGCGCTCCACGAGACATCGACACAACGGAGATCAACTATAAGAGGTTATCTGCCTCATTTAAATTTCTACCTACTAGCTGTGCTGCCTGCGGCCGCACCCGCCTCGACAAGTGCGCCTTCCATCGGGATAAAAGTAGCCCACGTCTTTCCTTGGCCTTTCCTTCTAACTACGAGTATCCCTCTACAAGAACTACAGCGATTGACTGTCTGTTAGATGTGAACGCATGAGACAAGCATTTTTGGTGTGAATTTATCCCATGTTTTAATGTATATTCTCCTATTCGGGCGGACACGAATACACAAATAAAAATCATAAAGTCGTCCCTCACGCTCTTGTAGCATAAATCCGACCCCCACTCTGTCACCCGACGTTGTACGATCGCTGACGTTGACGTTGACGACGATAATACAGTAGTGGTTGTAATCCAGCTATCAGATTAGCCACTAACAGAAATAAAGCAATATCTGTTGTCAATGTAACAATAAATCAGTTTCCTCTCAAGCAGCGGGGGTGCGGGGGGAGCGGAGACCCCCCGCTCAATAACTCACGAATTACCATGTAATGAAGGTCGGTCGCGGGACTCCCGTCAAGAGGTAATCCAGCGTCGGTTGATCCCGACACCGCGCCGCGCCGCACCGACGTCGTCGAGCGACCCTCATTGACTTGCTAATGCGCCCCCGCTGAGAGTTCCCTGGCACTACCAAGGGAACTAGAACTCACTAGTGAGAGTTCTCGATGGTAGGAGGAACTAGGTTTATAGACCACTTCAAAAATCTTGTTCTGCATTGGTCTTTGTGTGGGTTTGACAGGTCTGATTCTGTCAGCATGCAACTTATCAACTGTCGCCGGAGAGCCAGCTGCCTGCCGTGCGCGGGGCCGTCGTAGCAGCGCGTAGCACAGCTCGGCTACTCGTACCTCGTCAACAACTGCACACGCGATGTTGCTCTCGTGTGTTTGTATTATTTATCCATTACATCTCGACCATATGACGTGAAATTATATATATTTTTTAAAGCAATCAATAAACTTCTATATACAGTATGTGTTGTATTGTTTTTAACAACAGTATAACTATACTTGGCACTTCATTATTATACAGTTTTCTAAGCTGTTGTTTATTATAATTGTTATTAAGTTGTTGATTTGCCTCTCTCTGAGAGAGATATTTACGACATGGCAGGCAGGTCGCGAGTGTAGCGGCGGCGTGTTGGTGGTAGGAGCTGGGAGCTACGCAGGGCAATAACGGAGATCCCTTCATCTCACGATATCCGAGAGCAGAGGTGGGGCGGGGGCAAGTGAGACACGGGCGGCGGCGGGCGGCGGGCGGCGGGCGGCGGGCGTGAGCACGGGGCAATGCATTGTCATTCAAATAATAGAAACAATAAAATACAAAATAATGTGTTTACAACTTTGTGGATTTAAACATGTTCATCAGGAAGTATTGTCTGGAAGCAGACATAGGAAGCTTCGAGCAACTCTGCAGGCGGTACCTTGATGCCCGTCAATATTTGATCTCAATAATATTTACAGGGATTTGTTTATTCGATAGCGTTTATTATTAACATGTCAAAGTTTGTATAGGTAACTGTGACGAGATCTTGTCCAAATTGTCGGTCAGTGTGCGGGTCCCCAGTAGAGATCCGTGACGGTGTAAGACCGTACTTGAACGTTCCGATAGTTGGAGTGTCGCGAATGTCGTCACGAAATGCGAGAAATCTAAGTGAAACAGACTTTTCGTGCTACTACTCGTACGTTAGGTTGGTAGCGTGGAGGGCAGAGGGAGTGAAGGGGGGAGAGGGAGGTATGATGGCGCGGAGAGCAAGCGAAGAAGTTTTAGGAAGAGATATTATGTAGTCATCAACAGCATATATGCGTCCCCACTGCAGGGGCCTAGGCCTACTCTCCTAGAGAGAGTGTATGGGACATAGTCCACCACGCGGGACCAGTGCGGATTGGCGGACTTCACATACCTATTCAAGACATGCAGGTTTCTTCACGATGTTTTCCTTCACCGTTAAGCAAAAGCATTTATGAAACAAATATCTGCGTGGTCTATCATGGGCATTAGAGCCAGTTGTGTCTTGTTCTGACGCGGCGTAAAACTTTTAAAACGACGACGCATGAAATATATGTATGTAGGGCGGAGCGCCTCACACCTACATATGTAGGCTGGTACATGGGTTGATGGTATTAAGATGGCGTCACAGCGACGCGACCCATTAACTCTGATTCGTAGAAGGCGGCGCGTCGCTGCGCGGGCGCAGGCGATACAACAGACGCGGCGAATATATTATATAGCTCCGACGAGTTGGTCGTTACATTAACAACATGATTTATACATCGACGTAATGCTTTTAACAAGAAATACACTTTAAAGTCCGTTTTGCTTTTTTGTTTCATTTTTTATACATTTTAATTAAATGTATTTTATAAATGGCACGTTCCGACGTATCGAGCGAGACCTTTTTTTTTTTTTTTTTCGAATGGACTTGATGCTGTTGGTCCTGCGACCTCTACAGCTTCACCCGAACAATGGCGAGCGCGGAAGGCGCTCAACCGGTATTATTATTAATAGCAACAGGCCTAAGGGCGCCCGCTCGGGCTCGTCCTCGGCTTAGGGCGTTGCTTTGTGGTCAAGAGATCGGTGAAAATCGGCCCGGAATGTGCCGATATCTGCGGTAAGCGCCAGGATTATTGCTCGTCGTGGGGAAGGTGTGTCTTTGCCGTCTCCGCCGGCGGAGACGGTGTATTTGCAAAGTGTCGGTTTGAGGAACGAGCGAGACCACAAGCAACGATCCCAGCGTCGGCGGTGCTTGCCAATAAATAATTATAAATATTAACGATTGACATTATAGTGCCAGTGTGTTGGTCGGTCTGTTGGTTTGACATTCTCTCCCACACACTCAAATTTATTTAAAAAATTAAAAGACAACACCAGCACCGGCACCGTCACCGGCGTATAGGGCTCGATACATTCATAAATTGCAAGTACCGAGACAAAAACTTGCAGTTCATAGAAATAATTGTTACTGTATGGCAGTCCGAATATATAATAAAGTTCCTGACAAATTTAAATCTCATGACATTTACACATTTAAAAAACAATTGTTTGACTACCTGCTACAGAAATGCTATTATAAGGTTAATGAATTTTTAAATGACTAAAATTATGTATATATCAATACTGACATTTTTGGTAACAATATAAAATAATTAGTTTTAAGTAATTTTATATCGTGTAAATAACTAGGTAATATTATTATTATGTATGTTAAACATTTGCACACCTGAGATAGGTAGGATGTAATATGGACTACAACTATATGTAACACCAATGTATCAACATACATCCTGGCAAATAAATATTTCATTTCATTTCTAGCGCAGCAAGGGACCGGCGGGGGTCGGGCGGGGGGCGGCCTTACGCACACAGACTCGAGCTATGAACATATCTCGACGACTCCTTTAAAGATACGGTAGCTGTACGGTTTCTTACGCCAGCTCAAGCCCGCGGCTCCGTCCGCGCGTACTTCAGAAACTCTCCCCCTCGTTTGATCGGGATAAAATGTAGGTAGCCTACATCCGTCTCCGAGCCTTCAGTTATCTTTGTGAAGTATACACTAAGAAGGTGGCATCTATATTGTCTTTTAGCAAAAGACAAGATTTAACAAAAGAACATCAGAAAAATGTCATACCTAAGTGTAATTTTCGGTTTTAGTTTGATTATTAATAAAAAACGTATTTCCCATGCTTATACAATGTTGTTTCTTTGTCTAATTTAACAATCTTTATAAAAAATATTAAGTCCCTATACTACGCGTATTCATTCGACAAGCTTTTATAGCATATAAATTGTGCTATGTAATCAATTGATGGGTTTGATTTGATTTACAGTTTATTTTCTTCTAGCATTTAAATAAAAGCTTCTTTATGAATTAGAGAAAACGGTCCCATTACAATGTTTTATTAATCTCAAACGGATCAGGCAGCGCTTACGATGAACGCTCCTGCGCGGATGGATTGTTTCCGACATACTCAACAATCATCGTCATGTCTCAACCAATTTATAGTATAACACCTTAACTTAAACCGTCTTCAGAAATCACTCTGTTGATACTTAGATGGAAACCGCATGAAAATGTCAAGGTTATTGAGATGACTTTATTTTATAAATTTTATATTTCTATGTATGACTGGTTTGCACTTGGCTTCACCTCGCCTGATGGTAAGTGAGGATAAGGCCGATGGATGGCAAGCGTGCGCACCCAGCAGCCTCAAGCTAATACCTTACCTTACCAACACGGTTACCAGCAAGCGAGACGGACATATAACCGCTGGTAGCGTAGAGAGCAGGGCGGGCGGGCTGAGAGTGCAACTGTCGTTGGTGGGAGGCTGCGTTACGTCGGAAAACATCAATTGTAATAAGTCCTTTGTGTGTGTGTGAAGAGCTTCATTTGATTTATCAATAAAGTACCGAAACAGACCTGAAGTGGCTCATAATAAGACATCATAATGATAACTACAAAGCTAAAGGAAACCAAAACCAAAGTAGAATAAAATTGATGAAAATACAAAAGAACATTTGCAAAGCAGCATGTGACGCCGCGGCCAGTCGCACTAGCCGCGGTGTTCAGCAGAGAGAGTCCCAGGTAAAACTACCACAACAGGGGACACAGATAAATAATAATAAAGAAACACTTCAACTATTGTTACAGCTGATCTTTACTCGCTTTTATACAGACTATATGCAATACTTCTTTAGCATGCATGCATAGTAGCATGTTTTTTAATTTCAAATGTATATACGAGTATAACATATATTAACATCATAAGTTGACGCTCGCGACGCTGTTCTCGACTACAACAGACGTAACACGCACTACTTGTCGCAGTTGGAGCATGTTGGAGGTTATAGTTAGTCATCGGAGTTACTCGACGGTGTGTAGATCTCGCGAGGCGACCGGCGCCCGCGCAGCGCCGCGCTCGTCCTCGGGCGCCGCTACGGAAGAACGCGCCATGATTCACAGTTCCGATTAAACACTGAATCACTTCCGCTATGCTGCAGGAACGGTGAGGTTTTCCCAAATTAACTGTCGGGTCTTGAGATCTAAACAATATACAACAAAATACATTCTGAAACTGATTTATATTACTTTCTTTGCAGCATGGTATGGAAATTGCGTCTGAAAATTATCCTATATATCCGAATCCGATTAAAATGTGATAAATCTGAAATTATCACAATAGACTGCTGTAAATATTACAGGAAGGTCTAACGGCCTAACCTAATCGAGATCTCTACTTAGTACAGTATTTGAGAAATTATCAAAACCCTCGACAAACAGTCTTAGTTATGCGGTCGGGAAAAACAACATTACTTCAAGTCAGGCCTGAATGCCACAAACTTCAAAAAGAGTGAAGTCGGTTTCTTAATTCTGGTTTTTCTCATCATTGCAACTATAGAGCACGCGCGGTGAGTGAACCCTGCCAGCCAGCAGTTGCCAGAACTAGTTGCACGATGACAATTAGTCATCGGCTCGCGGCGGACGGCCGCCGGAAAAAGTTAGCGGATCTCGAGACGTAAATTACGAGTTCATTGAGTAACAGCAGGTCGTGAGGCGGTGCGGGGCGGGGCGGGGCGGGGCGACGGCCTACTTGCGACGCGGATACCACAGACTACAGCGATGGAAGACCATAAAAGTGTACGAAAGCTCTGAATCACTCGACTAGAGGTTCCGTTGGAATGTGGAGTTCTCATCGCCAAGCGTGTGATTAACAATTTTTTTTGCCGCGCGCCGCGCGCTCCCCGCATTCTTGGCGAGAGCTTCCGACCTCACATGTCCGGTCCTCCCCACCACATTGTTCATCACACACGGGAGCTCCACGTGACAATCTCACATATTCTATCTCAGGACAAATAATATTATATAATTATGATAAAATAGGTCCGCATTTGATACGATAAAAACCTTTGGTTTCTGTTTCTTTAATTTGTAAGTAAGTTGGCTTGTCAGGCCCTCGGCTAGAGGAAGACACGCCTCGCAGATATTTGGACACGGCTGCCGATTACAATGAAGATAAACGATACGAGAGGAGCGCTCACACATTGTTATCTATTCGATGTTTGTAATGTTGGAATCATTTCATGCGTCCCAGAAGAGGATGCCACTGAGTCGGATGTCTATTGTAACGTTATGCTAGCAAAACGCGACAATTTAACTCGGCCGTTTAATACTAACCGGCCTGTGGAAAACGTCAGAGCTCTCGCCCGCGCCATTCTGACACGCACGGAAGCTGCGAGTGCAAGCCTTGTAAACGAGTTCCATACGAGTGATAATTCTGGATATACCTAAGTGATAATACGTGCGTAATTGTTGTGATCCCGCTGGGGTGAGTTCCCATTATTAAATATTATAAATGTAACTGTTCTGATCTTCGCGGGAAGGCTGGCGCAAGGATGTCAGGATACCCACTATATTAATTTAATTCCTAAATTCACTGGCTTGTCTCGACATCCTTGCGGCTAGTTTCCGGGCGATGCTAAGTCCATATAAGGAAGGAGTCTACCCCTGCATTCCAGGATCTCAGGATATTACTTCATTAAACGGAGGGTTGGTCGCCTCTCCACCTTCAACCAAGAATAGAACATCCAGCTTCAACCTCGGGTGGCTGAGAACGAGGAGGAAGCTAGCCTGGAGAAGAATAAGGAGACATAGCAGGCCAGTGAAGCCCCCTACCTACCTACCTACCCATCCACCTACAACAGAAGGCCTAATCCAATAGCGACAACCCATTACCAAAGTTGTTTATAATTAAATATATATATTTTTTAAATTGTAGTTTAAATTAATACTGGTACCGGCTACCCCGTTACACTATACACAACTATATACATATAGACACGCACTACTACGTCCGCGTGTTTGTTTGCGTCGTCATCATTTCTATGTTTTTGCCAAATTCCCGCGGCCGCGTTTTTAAGCGTTGATCTGTTGAGATGTTCACAACACATTCCATATTCCATGAACGCGCATCGACTGACTTGTGAATCGTGGGAATTAGAATTTGTGTTGTATTCACCTAAAATAATGGACCGCATGTGCAGCAGTCAGTGGTAATGTCTTTACAATAGGATATGATTAACGTGTATTCCCTTGGGGTCGTACCTTGCTAACGGTTCGTTGAGGAAGTCATGTCGCTCGAGCAATCAGGTTAGGTTGTTCTAGAACACATTCTGAGTGAGTGGAACCGCGAGCTGAGTACATAGACAACGCCTTATCAGCTTGACGCGAAATGAAGGCCAAATGCAAATCTTTTGCACATAAAGAAGCTAGTCGACAGTTGTAAAACTTGATCGCACACTCCGACACTATTCTGTGGCCGTGGCCAGAGAGGACGGGGTGAGGGTGCGGGGGGTGGAGGGATCGGGCAGTGATAGTGATGGTAATATAGATCATTACCGGGCTTCGATCTATTACGAAGATAGGGATCTGGGACAGGGCCGCGGCTGGCCGGTCCCGGGGGAGCGCTACACTCTCCGGTACATTGAATCCTAAAATAATCTTGGCGAAGAGAGAGTTTCTTTTACTGTAATGAATGTCTTTGTATGCGGACCCTATCTGTAATTTATATCCGGTGCTATAAGGAAAATGAGATCATTTACTAGCGGGAGGCTGCAGCCTGCAGTTCTGCGTCGTGCTATGCAATAAAAGTAAAAATGTTCGCGGCATAGTGCAGCGGCCGTTCACCTGCAGCCGGCCTGAGCAGCCCGCCGCGACGCAGGCGACACTCCGCCGCGCACTCTCATACAACACAATACACATTACTCTCGCCTGCACATTTTTTAAAAATTGATCAATGGACGAAACGAGTACTTGTGGTAACAGGTACGCACAACATTGTATGCGGCATGAATTTTAAAAATCGTATTGCGACATTACGAAGCGTCATGAAATGATTCATAGTTCGAGTCAATCTTTATAGAACAGATCCATGTGAGAAGCGAATACAGCGCGGCGCTAGAAGAACTGCGCAAGTGTATACCATTTCTCAGAACGGTGATCGAGTGAGTCAGCACTCGGTCGATTCAGCAGTTGATCGCAGCATCAATGCCGCCGCCCCCTCCGCCTCAACCCGGCGCCCGCGCATGACACACGCGCGCGGCCATTCATAAGTTTTTGGCGCGCTTTCTAGTTTAGTGACGTCACTCCTCCAATAGATGGCGCCACTGCGCTTTGCCATTTGTTTGTTTGTTATTTACTTTTCTTGAATTTTAATGAACTGACAAATTCGCTGATGTCGCTCAGCCTGCCCCCCGCACCATGCTCCCACTGAGCCGCTAGTAGACCGCCGCACTGGTTCTTGAGCCCTCCCTAGCTAGCTGCATCGACTCATACCTGCCTCCGTCTATATAACACGTCGCCGTAGCCCTAGTATTTATTTATTGCATCGTATAAGCGGTACCGTGCTCCCACCGACCTTCTCTCGCACCCGACCGCACACACCTGGTGTACACTACACCCTGTTACACGATATGTCTCCCGGGCCCTGCACCTGCTGTACTGTAGTGACGATGTAAGGTTTAAGTCACATTTATTTTGTACAATTGAACGTCAACGTGGAGAGCTGACATTACAATCACACACAACATATGATCAGTGTCAGTGTACACACACATATATAGTACACCATCGCGCACGCCGACCTTGTGTGCCCAGGGGCTGATGCTGGAGACACAAGAACTCCTGAACTAGAGGTACACATGATAAACCCGTCGCAGACTATCAGTGTGGAGGGTGCGCAATGCGCATGCGCAACCCGGGCAACATGCCGAGTTAGCAGTAGTTGTAGTTTTAGTCTTAGTTATTGTTTAAGTGTGTGTATGTTGACATTAGTTTATGTGTAATTGTTATTTTATTGTTTCTCCTGATATGTGTTTTTTGTTGAAGTGTCGTGACGAATAAAGTTTATATCTATCTAATTAAACCTTGTGTGGTGTCCAGGGTGTGAGGATGAAGCTAGAAAAAAGTGTCCATAGGAACTCCCAGAGAGATTGCGCAAGAGCAAATCGTACTGGTTCGGAAATATTCCGAATGTGTGAAGGAAATCGATACCTCCAGTTGTATAGCGATCCATGCAACGCGATCAACTGGATGTATTTCAATTTGATTTGTAGCAGATAACAGTCGCCGCATGGATGTAGCGGGAGCGGGCGCCGCCTGCAATAGCACCGCGGCGACAATACCGCTGATCCCGCCTGGTCCCGACCCGGGACGGGGCGAGGGGCGAGGGGATCATTAGTTGAGCCTCCTTGAGGGTAACCAGACAAGCAGAGTGCCCCAGGGCCACCGGTGAGCAAATATGAATTTATGTTGTTTGTTGCAAGGGTTGGTCAAGAAGTAGTAAGTTGTGAAGTGATTCGTTAGTTCCGAGACGGATAAGAAGCGGTCGTCGGCTCAGACCTGCTAGCGGATAGGAATTCTAGCAGCTTTTAAATCGAAAATAAAAACGTATTTCCAAAAACTGATGGCCTTGTATAATAGCTTAAGATAAAGTGTACGAGAAACAGCGCACGGACCTACGAATATAGGAAGGGAAGATTCACAGTGCACTGCGCACGCTTGTTTTACAAATGTGTCTTGCGAAATTTAAGATCGCGGCTATACAGTAGCAAATAAAGAAGTAAATTTATTTATCAATCAGTTGCGGATCAACAATATTTTTCTTGTACGGTTGGCTATACTGGTATATGATACGCGGACGGGCTTCTTGCTATTCTTCACTCCCATACAGTGTGGACACTCTCTGTAGGAGAATAGGCCTGAGCCCCTGCAGCGGGGACGTGTATAGGCTGGTGATGCAACAGTGTGGATGTCACACGACTGCAGTTTACTACTTGTTGATTTCACGCAGACGTTAGTTGCGCATGCGGCCGCAGGGAGAGGTATTTATGTAGGGGGTGGTCGATGCTGATACATCAATAAATTAGTGAATAACATAAAACTGTCGAGAAATGGTCCCACACCGGGACCGGGGGGCGGGGGCGAGGACCCGTGACGGTAAGTAATGTAATCACTTACAGTAGGGCTGCTGTTGCGGGTCCTGCTGGGAGGTCTGAGCGGGGAGATCGCCTGTGCTCGGGGGCGGGTGCGCGGGGGAGGGCGGCGGGGGCGCGCGTCCCGTCGCCGCGCAGTGCGTGTGTCGCAGGTACGCGTGGAAGATGCGCGCCGCACGACCATCGCCCGCGCACACCTGCAACGTACAACCAGACAGGCGTTGATTATGAAGGTGTGACTACTGAGAGACGAGTGCATGTTGCTCCGACGCCGCTCCGAGTGGGACAAGGGCAGGAAGAAGATGATGGTGTACGTATATACCTGTGTCCATTGTTCCTCCGTGAGCTGCAGCAGGGCTGGTCCTGCGTCTGGGAGGAGGTGGGCGCGCGGCGCCGAGACCCCGAACGTGCGCGACACCCACCGCACGCACCGCCCAACGTCCACTCCGTCCCACTTCTCAGGGTCTGCGTAGCACACAAACCATCATTGATATGAATACATACACTTCAACACATCATGGTCCCCCATGACTAGCGACCTGCGCCAGGTCACCGCGTCGTCGGGCCGTCTGGCTCGTGGTCGGTGAGGGCTGCACCGACATAGTACAGCAGTACAGTGCACTGGCCACATAATATGTTCTCTTACGTACGTTTAACAAAACCAAGGGAACTAGGAGGAAATCCGTAGATGAACTAATGTCACCGACATAGCTCGACGAGACAGTGAGCTGAAGTGGCAATGAGCAGGCCACATCGATCAAATAACGTATACCGAGTGGCGACCCGAACCGGGAAACGTGTACCGGTCCTTCCTCCTACTAGATGTACCGACGACCTGGCTAAGGTCGCGGGGAGACGCTGGATGCAGGTGGCTCGGGACCGGTCGATGTGGCGTACCATGAGGGAGGCCTATGTCCAGCAGTGGACGGTTCCCGGCTGATGACGATGAAGGGAGCTATCACTGACAAATGATAAGGTGAAGGTACTGGCGGAGTTTTGTCGCCGCATCCAACCGCCTGCGTAAAGTCACAATGATAAAAGAGAACAGAGCCAGCCCTTGAGTTCTCTTCCATCCATCATCACACCGTCCACCGGCCTTACCGTCACTTACCACCAGGTGAGATGGCCGCGTGCCAGCGAGCCACGAGATAACTGAGACGTCACCAACTAACTACTGTGGTGACAACAACAATAGACGGCGGCGTCATGAGTCACCGGTACCAGGGTCGCCCTACAACCGTGGACCAAGACAAGTCCACAGTTGGACATAGGTGGACATGACAACCAACGTAATCATTGATTGAATTTATTCCATTCCACACATACGAATGTGCTATCAGCCGGTCCCACTGATCGGAGTATAATAAATAATTTACGCGTTCAAAAAGAACTGAGAAACGACTTCAACTGCCCTAACAGTCTACAGCATCCCATAAATGTTCACTTGTAGATGTAGAACCACCTGGGTACATGGGTTTTTGTTCATTTTCTCAAAAAGCGCTGATTAAAAAGATAAAATTTAGGGGCTACCTCTGAAGTATTTTCTACCAAACAAAAAAATAATCATCAAAATAGATTTATATTGGAAATAAAATATAGTGTATTCGAATTGAGAACCTCCGGCTCCTCCTTTTTCGTCAGTCGGTTGAAAATGAGAGAAAATAATTGAATTGAATTATAATGAACACTTCCGTTATTTTAATCAAAAATATATTGTATTTACTTTGAAGCTCCGGCAAATGATCTTACTATCACCGGATTACCATTGAGAGTACCGTGTTATGTCACAGATTAGCTACGAAATTCACATATTAGTCATTGCATTACCTATACATGAGTCATTAACCAGCCGGTGAATGAGATCTGTAAGTAAATGCGCTATGTCTACTGCTATCGATGAATACGCTGATCGTTCTCGGCTACATAAGTCCACGGCTGTACATGAGCCTCCCTCATAGATCGACACGTGGAGCCTACAGAGAGGGTTTGACATAACCATTACAATTTGGTCAATCATTGCAGTAAGATGTTAAAGGAGTAGATCCTGCTACCGAGCTCCCAAATATTTTCCATGAGTATACTACATGGATCCACCATCATGGAGTATCCATACTATTGTAAAGTCGGGACCACACATCATATGCTAATGTTTTCATTGGATGCAATAAATATTTGCCCACACCTAACAAATACATATTTACTGTGAAGAAGTTGTGTCCCGGACTAACCCTGAGCCCGCGGACCTCCCTTACAGTCTCATATCAGGCGTTGACGGCCAGTGCTGCAACGAACTGATCTCACCTTGTCTGATGGTAGGAGCAATCACAGGACATGGAGTCTACAACAAGCACCTGTTCACTCTGGGTGTCACTGCCAGCCCTCTGTGCAGAGCATGCATGGAGACAGCTGCTCACGTCCTGCTGGAGGGCGAGGAGTGGCAACCCTAGGTCACCCCCAGAGGACCTCAACAACACACACAAGCTTTTGTGCTTTCTGCTGGAGCCGGGGTGGCATGAGTGAGGCACACCACCACATCACCCAAAATCATCGCACCTGACGTCGAGTTGCGGAAACCTGCCAGATAACGAATACTACCACTGATCTACATAACATAGTTTTTCTGCCGTGACGTGCCGCGCCGCGCCGCCCAAAGCGCTGCATATGTGAGTGACTTTATTGAACCCCCTCCTGGATACCCAGTTCTTCATGACGAACTATGCATGTATGTCGGAGTCTAGGTACGCTCAGCTTATGTGAATTTATTATATAATACATATTGCTCAAGCTCTTGCTCAAGCTCAATCTTCTAGTCTAGACCAACGCGCCCCACCGTAAGCAACATCGTCCCTACCATCATCATCATCGTGAGATCATGGACAAGCGGGGATCTATCTAAAGTTAAAAACGTCTTCGTTAGGTAGACTACAGTGAAGGGGCGTTCAGGGCCGCCGTGGTACCTTCAGCACCAGGGATAGGTACAGCTACAACAGCGATCACACCGCAGACGCTCATTGATGAACAACACTGAGTGAGTGAACTCCTGAATCACTAATACTGCTAACGTTCACTCGAATAAAAAGAACCCATGCCCCCGTGACATGAAGATGATCCCTCCGTTGGTGCCGTGCAATAACTAAGACCCTTGCCTCGGGACGCCTTTCTTGTTTACAGTTTAGTTATACGCGTGTGTACTTCTGTCGATATTGTCTCAAATAATTAGCTTAAGTCATTACTGGAAATACTGAAATACAGTTTCGCTTTCAGACTAACCTGACACTGGTGTCAAGAATCACGGGGTCACTGCGCAGCGAGGCGACGGCGTACTATGGTTGTGTAGGCCTAAATACAATATAGGAACCTGCCGTACAAACTACGTCTCACACCGTTCTGAATAGGACAACAATGACACACACACACGCGCAATGGTGAAACACATAAGATGATTGTTTTGGGATTTCAACGTCCTTTCACCCGCACCCTTGGTCCCGTCGGAACACAAACTTGACTCCGTTGAACAAATCTATTGAGACATTTTATTGACGGGAAAAATCAACAACATAAATATCTATAAATACCCTTTGTAGTAAGTAATGTGTGAGCATGTAACGACTAGGACTAAGTATTGCCCTTTCTGCTTTGTTTTAAATTGTATTGGTCCTGAGCTACACACTGCATGTTTTGATTTTTTCTTTTGTCAAAAATTGTTAATAAATATTACGTATGTAACTAGCTGTTGTTTAACACTCCGTGCTATCACTTGCTATGTGCTGCTGACAGACAACAATACAATCAACGTTCCCAGTTTCTAAATAACGACATTGTTTGATGTTAACACTTTGCACGGCAGAAGTCGTTTTGTATGTAACTACTTACCGTGAACCAAACAAGTACAATACAGTAAAATATTGTCACACTGCATCTTAATCACTTTCTAACCTCATCCCTGCGATCCCTCGAGAAGAGCTCTCACAGCCAGAGGCGGCTGGCGCGCACTGACAGCACTTGACAACTATTGTTGTCTTTGTGTAAGTGGAGGAACAGAAGCTGTTGCTGCCAACAACACTGCACTACGTTGTCGTGTGATGCACTCGTAGTAAACCACCCGACACGCGGCCAGCGACGAACGTGCGCCGGCGCAGTATATACAGTTGAATGTTGGATCACTGCCGCACCGACGCACTGCACTCGTTCATCACCTGTCATCTAAAGAGTGCAGCTCGTGTGGCCGGCAGGGGTGTGTGGGGTGGGGTGGTGGTATTTACCGACGGGCACGGTGTCATCCCCCGAGTCGGAGTCGCAGGGGGCGGACTCCATGCAAGCATGGCGGGGCGCCAGGGCGGAGTCTGCAGGGGCAGGTAGGCAGGCTGGGAGACAGTCGAGCGAGGTCCAGGTTCCGGGGCACCTCTCTCGTCCGCCGCTCACACTGTACTAGGCTGGTGCGCGCGCGCGCAGCTCGCTTTTTATCCGCGTGCGCGTCACCACCGTGTGACGTCGCGGTTCGTCATCGAGACCCCATCTGTTCACTTCATGACGAGGAAAACGCTTTCCGAGAAGCTCTGCCCCGGCCGGCCTCGGTCGCCGCCTGCTCTACGCCCTGCAGACAGTGTCCGCGGCGGCTGCGCCCGCGCGACCCGGGCCGGCCCAGCCTCCGACCGCGTGCTCCTGCGCGCGACACATCACATCTGCCGCGACTTTGTTTCCAGTGAACGTTTTTAGATTTAGTAATTGTTATACTTAATTATTTTTTAATATAACATGTGCTCGTATATCTGAATTAACGACTATTGACCGAGTGAGTGCAGCGAACACAGGTCTTCCCTTCGACTACTTGGACAAAAAGCTACTTTCTTTGTGTTTGTATGTTTTCATCCACAGGTCGCATTTCTCAACCGATCTGGACGAAGCTTGGTATAAAGGTTGAACAATTTTTTTTGATTTTTTACTCGCCGGGGATTTTTGATTTGATTCGGTACCTCCTCCAAAGAGTGATAAAAAGGGGGTAATGCTGGATATCTCCGCCGTATGATAGCCCATTTCGATGCTGTTTCTTATTATTTATTTATTATACATTTTACACTAGCAGTTATTAAACCTTACATGTAAGATTTAGTCACAGTTATATTATTATATTAAGTACATATATGGTCATGGTCATTGTCGGCAGGACTAATGCTGTGATGGACGGACAGACAGACACCAGCGTGAGCTTATACTGGTCCGGTTGTTCATCAGATGTTCGGAGCACTAAAACAGTATTTTTATTAATATATTAATATTTTCTTTACGTCTATCCTACCTCTAGAACTACTAATTATATATATCTGTCGACATTTTGCATATTATTTCTTATCTCCTAACAGTTAGGGTCCTCCTCAGACTAAACGCAAGATTCATTTATGGGATAACATTTGATTTTAGAGAGATTAACAAACACACCTTCCCTCATCAGGTTCTGACTTGGTGACAAAATCCGTCCACAACCGATCAAGATAACTGTGAATATAAAAAAAAAGATAAAAACATACACACGCGTCGTAAATAGAAGCTCCTCCTTTTTGAAGTCGGTAGAAAAACCTCATGTTGACCCTTTCACGTTCTCATGTTTTGGACAAGGACGACTAGACCGACCGTTCAATTAATGGAGGTTCTGAGAACGCAACGCTGCGTGGATGTGACGACAGTATAGCCTCGCTCGGTGGAGCACTTGTTATTGCTCTGTACTTGTATGTATGTATGTTTTAAATGTACACGGACTGTCTTTATCCACCGCTGTGTGCAGGTGCTGTGCAGGGGGTGCTTACATCCCCTCGGCGCGAGCATGGAGTACCCACTCGTAGTTGCTGACGTCATTCGATATCAGTCCTAAGGAAACTAGAGATGTCGTCTGCCAAGGTTGAGGTTGTAAGGATCTTTCTCCATAGTGGATTGCACACTCGCAGTGACGTGTTTTAATGAAGTTTTCTTTATTTCCTCGAACCAATTACAGGTTTTTGGCGATAGAACCAAAAATATTACTAACTAAATATGTACATAGGTATTTTTACCTGACTGCGCTAAAGTGAGGGTTATCTGTTTATAAAGATATGTACCCACGTTAGTATCTTCAACACACTGCATACGAACAATAAAGCGTAACTGTGACAGAGGACAAATTTTTGTACTCGAGTGTACTGTGCATATTTTTGTGGCACGCTCTGTAGTCTAAACGGCTTGACGGATTTTAGATTAAAAATATGAAAATAAAAAACACTAGCCATACTAATGCTCAGCTGGGTCTAGGGAAAGGACAACAATATTCTGAAACAATGTATTATATCTTCAAAAACAAAAGCAAGCGCCCTGTGAAATGTCGCGGGGAAACACTGCATACCAACGGCTCGCGCCGGCCATAGGGAAGCAAGCACTGGCTCGAGGACGTTATCTAGAGGTAATATCATGACAGCAGCATTTGTCCCTCTCGATGGTGATCAGTGACTCAACCACAAACGAGAGGAGCTGTCTCCAGCACGTCGTGTGTGAGTGTCGGGGGCTGCTGCGTCGACGAGAGGAGCTCCCCGGGTTCCCTCGACATCTCATCTGTTTATATGCAATGACTCGCGCCCACTATCACTACATCATAAATTACGATTAGGCGGTCGATAGCGCCGCGCGAGCCGTGACTCACCTGTTGTCAATACACAGTGAGTCACCGCGAGCACAAATCTTATCTAGTAGACTATTGCATGCACCCCGCGCCGCCCCGATCACATCTCATCACCGAGGATACACTCCGGACGGAAGCTGCGCGTCACGGCGCACGCGCAGGTGACGGCCGCCCGCTACATGACACACAGACGCTATCTCCGATAACGGATTCATTCACAGCAGAGATAAGGGAGCCTTACAGGAAACTTGCTCCAGGTCTTGGATTACATCGTTGGCACGTTCCTCTAGAACTTCGATAACACTCGGGTAGATGTACAGGTGTTACATAAACATGTGTATCGCGTTCGTTAACTTTTCTTATCGCTACAATAATTTAATACTTTAATAAGTTTAATGTTCGATGTATTTATTATTTTATTAAGCAAACTCAAACCAGTCTCATGGTTAGTTTTGAAAACGTCCCGTGAATTGAATCCGGAACTTCAATAGGCCTGTTTCCACTAATAACAAATTGCTTGGTTTATAGTTTCTAATTATAAATGAGGAGACGAAGATAAGAAAAAACTAGTATATTTCTCAAAAAAGTTAAAGATTAGAAAATGGATTCGAAAAAAATAGGCATTAGGTCACGTGACAACGAACACGAAGAACGCGGCGCAAGAAAGTGTGACGTCACGCCTCGCAAAACATCATTGTTGTTGTTGACGTTTTCATACCACAGAGCAGGTTATTTCGCGAGCTGTGACGTCATTCAAGACGCCATGACACTATTCAGCGTTTTCGAGGGAAATATAAATTGCTTTTTTTAAATACAAAATACGTAATGTAAATTTTGCTTTTTCTTTAAAATATAGCTTTTTGGGGATATAATATAGATTAAAGTATATAATTAACCAAGTTTTCAAATTTTGATTTTGATTTCAAAAATTGATGCAAGTCGTTACGCACATAGCATCGCATAGGCAACTCTGTTTTTTTTCTTCTGAACATGCTGAGAACAATGCTGGCCGCCATCACACCACGTGGTAACTGACGATGTGTCCAATGACGGCACGCGTTGCTCTATAGAAGGAGCCTGCTCACCATCAACTTAAAGACACCCAGTAAGTAAAGCTTTATAAATAAGCATAATAAATAACTTGAACTAACTTGAACTTTGTGGACCTAAACAGACAACGGCAGTGCGTTCCGCTCCCTGGTTATACGTGTGATAAAGATGGAGCCTAGCCCAAGCTGTTAGATGGGTAGTACTGGAATGGCGATAGCGGCTACTTTTCGTCGTTACGATAAAGGATTTCCAGAGGTTGGCGTCACTTCAAAATCGTTGCATACAACAAGTTTGAATTAAACGCACGCAAAGACAGGCGGACAAACGGAAAACGAGATACGGAACCCTAACAGGAAGCAAAATAAGTGGGCCGTCAAAGTGGAGTCAAGCCAAAATAGATCATATAGAAGGGCAATTATGCAGCATAGTTGTTTAATTTATCATGAAAAATGTGTATGAATAACATTCCACCTCTATGTCCGTAGTTCCACAGTGAAAAAAACTGTAATAGTTGAAACGTAGTGATTATATGCTCCTAGGTAGAACTCACACTTGACCGATTTTTTAACATTTATATATTGTACCGTGATTGTACCATAGAGCAGATTATATATTTGGATTGTATGGTATTGCTGAAAAGTGTTGCCGTCAGGCCAAGAAAGAAAAGGTAAAGAAATGTCCTGTTTGTCATCTAGGGATAGTTATTATCGAAAGTAATACACACACATTCCGTCTGTACATGTTTGAAATTCCGGAGAGCTAACTTCAGAGGGGTAAACTAGCGTGCGAGTCTGCGAGTACTGGCTGCGTTCAAATGTCGTCTGCGTATATTATTTTTACAAGAAAATTAATATTATTCAAAAATACAAATCATGTAAATAAATTTATCTAGTTTGAGTTAATAGATCGAAAATCTTTCTCATCAGTCAATCACCCAAACAAAACAACAAAAAGTCACGTTCAATATAGATATGTCACATGTAATGCGCTGCAACATGTTTATTATATTCAATTTATTTTATGCATGAAATCAATTTATTGTACCTAAATGCTCGCTAGTTATGTTAAAATTATTTTAAACTTTGTTTTATTTGCTACTTAATATATAAATATTGTCATATATCATAAATAAATGTCACTCAGAGTCACTGCTCTGCTATTGTCCCCACTTAGCTGTAGTAGTCACTTGTTTTAGCTATATTTTCTATTAATTTTTTTGTTTGTTTCACTTATTGTTTGCACGCGTTGTTTTCTTGTCATTGAAGGAGCACTTATTGTTATTTTAAGTTGTTGTTATTGTGTGATTACTTGTTATAGTGTTTCTTTGTTGGAAATCCAAATAAAAAATAAAACAAAGTTAAATGTTTTGTAAGTACATACTATTGTACCGTGTACTTATAATTTGATGTATTATTTTATTTCGACGCGATCGAAAGTGTTTAACATGTAGAGTACATTCGGCATTAAGCTTACCCCAAAAACAACTTTGATACTCTTTGCTTTAATACGTATTACGATTGATATAAATAGACTGTAAAATGTGTTTTATTAATGTTGTTTTATTCTATAGACAAATGACTGTGTTGTCCCCTCAAAAATACATGCACACACATGTAGACTTCACTTGTAAAAAATTTTACATTAAAAATAGTCTCTATTGCAATTGCGGTAAAGTGCATAATGGAGATAAGCTCCGCAGTTTACAATGTGTTTTGTTCGTCGTACAAATAATAGCAGCAGCCAGCCTTGTGGATGTCAAATTCAAAGAGTAGGTAGAGTGTGGGTAGAGTAAGGAATTGTCGATGGAATGGATGGGGTGTTTCAATGCATTATTGATTCACCTAACTTGATATATAGTTATTTACATACTACAGAATGGTTATTTATGGAGTGTATATCGTGAGCAAGTCTGGCGGGCTGATATACAACTACGACCACAACATTCCACGCGTGGAAACTGAGAAAACCTTCGGATATCCTCTCGACATTAAGTTGCAGTATGAAAATAAGAAAGTGGTCGTCGTTTTTGGTCAAAGGGATGGCATAAACGGTACGGTTGTCTTCTATGTCACTGTAAATTATACACGATACTTAATGTTCCACTGTGCGTACATTTACAACAGAATATATGTATAGTATACAATACATATTTGAAGTGTCCAATACAGTTCTGGTGGTGTTAAGGTTACGTTGTGGTCACATTCCTGAATAATTTCGCTTGAGCATGCGAAAAGAGAGAATTTAATTAGTGTGATGTACTTACTGGAAGGTGCATACTGATATGGTCTGGATATAATGGAGTGTCAGGAATCAGTCCAATAGGATGAAATATTACCAGAAGAGCAATATCTTTTTTACCACCTCTATGGCCTAATGGATAAATGTTTGGCTCACAATGTGGAGTTCCCGAGCTCAATTCCTAGTGGCATTAGGTTTGGTTGCATTTAACAGTTATTGGTTTCTGTTTTCAATTTACAGTTGGTCATGTTTTGCTGTCTGTGAACGGCACGCCAGTCGCTGGCCGCACCACTGAAGATGGCAGAGATGTGTTTGATGTCATAGAAGCCAAGGTACATTCATTATACTCAATACACTGCAGAGTCGGGCCAACTCACCCACCATTATCACAATCAGAGAGGGCAGTTCATGGTTATAGACCACTGAAGGTCCAACCTACCTGCCACACTGGCTCATCAAGATCAGCTGGAAATCATTGCTGAGCTATCCTTGCACAAGAGAATATGTCATGATTACCATTCCTGACTGACATTTTATTGACTTAAAATATATGAGGAGAGGTGCTAGTCCAGTTAATCACTGCAGATCATTTGCTAGATTCAGTTAAGTCATTCACACACTATCTACTCTCTCAAGCAGTTGAGCATATAACTGAAGAAAAAGTTTAAAACGACAAATATTTCGATAATACAGTAGAACTCCAATTATCCGAACTCCGACTATCCGAATCGCTGATTATCCGAATCACAAAAAATTGTCCAAAAAAATTCTAAGTGCGCTATTATTCTTCCCCCCGCGTAAAAATTCCTGGTTGTACAGAAGTAAGTGCTGAAGATGTAGGAGAGTGGATGGCTTGTGACACGTCTGAACCTGGTTTTCAAATGCTCAATGACGATGAAATTGTTGTAAGTGTGAGAGAAGATGTTGAAGTGGAAGAAGAACTTTCTGCTGATGTTGAAGTAGACGCCATCAGCTAGTGAAGCATTTGCCGGCCTCGAGACTGCTTTGAAGTGGATGGAGCGTCAGCCCGAGTGTGACCACTTGCAACTGCTCACCGTCAAGCGAATGCCAGACCTGGCTGCCCGAAAACGGTTGAAGACCGCAAAACAGCTTACATTAACGGAGATGTTTAAAAAACAATAATTTTTATTTCTAAACTTGTACATAAGTACATTTTATTTATATTTAAAACATGTGAAAATTTCATGTTTCTTTCATTTAATTCAATAAAAAAATAGTGCAATATCAAAACGTAGCTTTTATTCTCTCCAATGGCAATTTTTAAAAAAAAATCCGATTATCCGAATATTTGATTATCCGAATGGGTCCCGGTCCCCATTAATTCGGATAATTGGAGTTCTACTGTATTTACATAATGTTTTAATTTACCACAATTTTGTTTGTTCCCAGGAGAACTACCCCCTGAGTCTCAAGTTTGGACGTCCCCGCGCCACCACTAATGAGAAGATTGTGCTGGCGAGCATGTTCTACCCGCTGTTTGCGCTCGCTAGCCAGCTCAGTCCCGTGCCCAAGTGCTCCGGCATACAGTCCCTCACCGCAGACACCTTCAAGTTGTCATGCTTCCAGACGTTAACGGGTAATTTGTTATTATTGTTATCAAATGTGGATGATACTGTCCATCAATCCCCTCAGAGAAATTAAAATCCAGAGTGACAGAATGTTGTAGGGCAATGTGTTCTACATAGTATACAAAAAATTATTATTTTCTGCAAAGTATTTAAAAAAATTCATATTTTCCTGATGTTGAGATTTTTTTTAGAGTTTGTATTTTAAAATAGTGTATGAAGTGAGTTTCGAATGTCTCTTGTATTGTGTAAATAAACAATTCTATTGTATACCAAGTGTAACTAGGAGTTATAATGGAGTGTTTGTTTCAGGCGTGAAGTTCATAATAGTGACGGAGGCGAGCAGCCAGGGGAGCGAGCTGATTTTGCGTCGCATCTACGAGCTCTACTCGGACTACGCGCTCAAGAACCCCTTCTATTCGCTGGAGATGCCGGTGCGCTGCGAACTGTTCGACACCTCCCTCCACACGCTCCTCGAGCTGGTGGAGAAGTCGGGGACCGCCAACCTATAGACAACGCACGAAATGAACAGCAAGATCAGGTGATTAGTTTTGATGACCATCTCCGAGGTATACTGGGACTAGCAGATAATGAACCACTGCTGTATGATGGAGACACCAGTGCACTGCGAGCTCTTAGACGTTTTGCTGAAAGAGCTCGTGAAGAGGACCAGAACCTCCAACCTCTAGCCAGTGATGGTGAGCAGTCAGAGCAGCAAGATGGTACTGTGCCACATGTGCAACCTGTCCTTGGACTAGCTATTCAAGAACCACTTGTGTTGGATGAAGATACCAGTGCACCGGGAGCTCGTGGACAAGATCAGCCCCCCCAACCTCTTGTCAGTGATGGGGAGCATTCTGAGCAACGAGATGATGCTGCGCAGCATGTACAACCTTTATTTGGACCGGGCGGTCAAGAACCCCTACTCTCTGGAGATGAAGGTGCACTGCGAGGTGTTCGACACTTCGCTGCTAGAGCTCGCAGAGAAATTCATCACCGCCAACCTCTATGCAGTGACGGCGGCAGGCAGCGAGCTGGTTTTGTGCGGCACCTACGAGTTTTGCTCGGCCTACTCGCTGGAGACGCCGGTGCGCTGCGAACTGTTCCACACCTCGTTACACACGCTGCTAGAGCCCGTACAATCCGTCACCGCCAAGTGCGACGAGAGCAGGCACCTGATGCGCCACATGAACAGTCTGTACTTGGACTATGTGGACAAGAAACCCTTCTCTACGGTGCGCTGCGAGCTGTTCGACGCCTCGTCGCTAGAGCGCGTAGAGAGCTGCGTCACCGCCAGCCTGTCACCAGCGAGGAAGGCGAGCATTCAAGACAGCGAGCTGGTGCTGCGACGAGTCTTCATACTGTACTCGGACGACGCACCATAGAACGACTTCTATCTGTTGATGTGCTGCGAGCTCTTCTACACCTCGCTGCTAGAGCTCGTAGAGTAGCCCGACACCGACAAACTCTATCTATCCTACCACCAACTCGACGTGCCACCACCGATCTAGATCCATAGATCTATTAACCCGTACACGATTTGCAATTACGAATTTACATTTCCTGTATAAGTGTTAAATTGAATGTCCGATGTAACTCCGAAATAGTTTTTAATTTATACTTGAATCTGACATACACCAGCGCATGTTAACATACGCGCAAGGGATTAAGTGAATCCAGATTTAGCAATTTACAATTTGTGTGAACATGTTTGATGTAAATAAACTGTATCTTTCACCAGACTCTGTCTGTGTGGTGTTCAGAACTCGTCCCACAAGAACCACTTGTTCAACTATACACTACACTATACTATACTATTAATAAAAATCAAGTCATTATGTAAATAATCTCTCGCATTTATAATATTAGATCAATTTAGATACACGGGTTCCTTGTGGTTTATTTATCAAATTCATGAATCCTCAGATCAGCCCGCTTCAAATGAAAATGTTGATTTAATGTATGTGGAAATAAATGTACTTGTAAAACAAAAATAGTGTATGAATGTAACCATAGAACATGATAAAGAAAAAATCGAATTTATTGACTTAATGTGGCGCAGTATTCAGTATATGTAGTAAAAATAAATTATTATAATATACTATGAGATAGGTAAAATTTTGAGAGACTGAACAATTTAACATGCTGCATTATGACGACCCAAATTGACAAAAAATACCTAATTATAAACGTGATATATAAAAGTATTAGTGCGCAAGCACTAAATTACAATTGAAAACAAATTATTAATTTTGTAACATCCGGAAATTGACATTTTGGAAAGTTATAATTGCGGGAGAAGTATCATCATTCTGGGAAGTGTATATTATGTAACAAAAGGCTAGTAATATTTTTATCTAATCAATCCAGAATTATACTACGTACGTAATTGGAAATTGGACTTTTTATTTATTATGGTTATTATTATTTACCACTGTTCTCTGACGAGGAGGGTCACCGGAACAAATAATTCCTCAAAAATGCCAGGTTCAAGAAGATCATCAATCATATCAATTGGGATTCAAAGACCTGATGGAGAAATAAAAACGCATAGAGTTTACAATAAAAAATGTATTGATATAATAATTATTTATAACAATAGTGTCGCTGTCCGGTGGTGGCGTGGGGGTGGGGGGTGCTGGTCCACACGCCGCGTCATCCTGCCGGCGTATCGTTACATGGAGCTTTGTGCTACTTATGAACAAAAAATACATCGTCCAAAATAAAATTGTTACAAGATCATCAAACGTTGGGAAGGGGTGCGCGTGCGCCGGCCTGCACTCCCCACGCCACACAATTTGTATGTACTGTAAGTTAATGATATTCACTCAACTTCATACCCGAGACATACAGGACCTAATACATAACCTCTAAACATGTAATCTGTATGCCCGTCACGTCGCGTCGTGTCGCCGGCCGCAGCGCGCGCGCAGGCGGCTCGTCAGAGATTCTGTGGTCGGTACAAAAATATAGCCGAGAGCGGTCTACGCTACTACATCTGCTGCTATTCATTAACTCTTTAACTTATGTTAATCGAAAACCCTAAGTATACTAACGGGGCGGGCCGCAGCTGTCCCGGAGAGTGCCGCTCCCTCCCCTGCCCCCGCTGCTCTCTCGACGCACGCGCAGCCTACAATACACACACTATGTTCCCACATTGCAGTACCGCCGCCGCAAGTATAGACGCGGCGTCCGAGGAGCGTAAACCCTTCCTTACATTACTGATAAATAACTCTTTAATTTTATGTAAGTTAATATTAATTATAGTATCGTTACACGCTAGCGTACTTATTTCGAGCCGCACGCCCGTAAACGTTGCATTCTCAAATTTCAAACTATATATTTGGTCGAAGCTATCCATACATTTGATGAAAGCAGTCGGTGATACCTTGATAGTTCATTGTTATTTCGTTTTCGTGAATTTAGATAATTATCACACGGGAACAGTCTACTGGATAACAAGTAATATGTGTTAATAAGAACATAATCCGTGTGACAAATTTTATTGCAATCCATTCAGTCATATGTGTAATGAAATCAGTCAGTCATAAACACAAACTTACACATTTATATTATTAATGAAAATGATCATGATTATATAGATATATCAAAACAAGTGATATTTCTCGATCTACTGTTATTTTAGAGATCTTTGATCGTTTTAGTGTAATATCAATTTCCAAAAAGTTTATTAACTTCAACATTTCGTTTCCATTCTGTTTACTTAATTCTGCTGCTCAATTACCAAATTTCGCCTGAAGAAGTCTCTACACCTAAAGTATGGAACTTCCTTTATATAGTTTTCACACATCTTTTTATAGATTTTTCTTGTTTTGTTTTTTATTATAAAATAAGTATCATTTTAAAATGTAAGCACAATACAAGTTTGCAAACCTTACGTTAACCTTTGTTATGTACATATCGTGTACGTCAGTCATCGTCGGCCCAAAGCTATAACTACGAGTTATTACTATTATACCTACGTCCTCTCCCCCTGCGACACTCTCCGCCGCGCGCACATTCGATTTCCGATCGGACCCTGACACCGCACGAACAACTGCCGATCGGAGCCTGACACCGCACGAACAACTGCCGATCTGAGCCTGATACCGCACGAACAACTGCCGATCGGAGCCTGACACCGCACGAATAACTGCCGATCGGAGCCTGATACCGCACGAACAACTGCCGATCGGAGCCTGATACCGCACGAAGAACTGCCGATCGGAGCCTGACACCGCACGAATAACTGCCGATCGAACCCTGACACCGCACGAACAACTGCCGATCGGAGCCTGATACCGCACCAGCAACTGCCGATCGGAGCCTGATACCGAACCAACAACTGCCGATCGGAGCCTGACACCGCACCAACAACTGCCGATCGGAGCCTGACACCGCACGAACAACTGCCGATCGGAGCCTCCTCGCACCTCAGTCCTTCATTATCACACATGCGTCAATATTAAGTATATAGCAGTCCTTGTCTGACATCAGACCACATGACGTCCTCCTGACTAACAGTACAAGTCATGTATAATGTATGTATATCACATCAACGGTTGCAGAAACATCTGACACATAATCCTTAATGATTCCAACTCTTTCATTATGTATGATTACAAATGAGATAGATACATAAGTGTTGACAGCAAGTAAGATAACGTTTCTGCAACCAGCGCATCGTAACTTCATTAAATTATATACGTTATTGCACTAGACACATGGCACCCTCTACATTGCACGTGGAACAACAAAACACCGCTGATTACAAAAGAGGAGTTTTATGTCTTATAAAAAATATCTTAGTTATTTTCTACATGTTTATAATATGCCCGCTGGGTATTGATGAATCTTCGACAGCGTTTTTGCGTCAGGGAAGGTTCGTATTCGATAGACAACATCGAAACTAAAATTAATTGTTTCAAAACAATATTTCATGCTAGTATTCAATAAAACGTATACAAATTTGATGACAATACCCCGTTTGTTCGTCGCACAGGAGTGGACGCGGGAGGGACCCGGCACGCCACTCCGCGGAGCTGAGATCGCAATGGCGAGAAGTAACAAATCATTTGAATGTCGGTGTACTTTGACAACCAGTCTATATGCGATGACGTCACGTATACACACAAGAGTACAGTCGAAGAACACGCATCTCGTATTGAAAATTATGTTTTAAAGAGTAACATTTTTTTCCCGAAAAGTGTTAACCCAAATGGCGCCATTCGCTTAATTTTGATTCATAATTTGCGACAGAGAATGTATATTTATCTCATTCTGTCTTATGTTAATTCAATAACGTTAGAAAGGCTAGAATATAGTTATTTGGTTCCTGATTTATATAATCTATCTATGACATGACTTGTGGTACTGATCAGTACGTGCTTTCGGAGATGGATAATTAAAATACAAAGTTATTTGTTTTACAGGGAGCGGAAAATCTAAGTTCCAATACTGTGCGAGGAAGCATAGTATCAATTGTGTGAGGTGTGTGTGGAGTGTGACACGTCAGCGGTGTGTTGTGTTGTGAGGTGACGTCACTATGACTGGAAGTCCTTCGGCCCCCACAGCCTGAGCGAGTAGTCGTCTGACGCGGAGACGAGCACGTCGTGGTGCACGGGGTTCCAGGAGACGGCGTTGACGCAGCGCGTGTGCCCCGACACCACCGCCACCGGCTCCTCCCCGTTCATGTGCCAGATGTACACCTGGACACCCACACACACAACTATACAGCACACGCATACCAATTTTATTTGATAATGATCAATTTAAATTAGACGTGTCCAAGTCCGGGCCGGGCGGGACGTGACATCACCGTGGTTAGTAGACGCAACCTAATAACATATAGTCCGGGGGTGTGGGGGGTGTTGGCACGTACCTTGTTGTCCTCGCTGCCGGACGCGATGAAGTCCTGCTGCGCGCCCCCGAAGCACGCGTGTATCGTGAAGTGTCCCTGGCTGAGGCCGCGGAACCGACGAACCAGCGCGCGAGCACCTGACAACACAACACTCATGTGACGTGTACGAGGGGAGCGAGGGAGTGCAGTATGTGAATACGTTAACGGGATCCCGCTCCATCAAGATATGATAAAATGAAATAGATTATGGCAACAGAAATTTAGTATGGAAGCATTAGGAGAGGGATCTCGTTAACATATTGATAAAAGTATCAACACATCGCAATAAACAACTGAGATTACTCGTATTTATACGTGACGGATGGAAGTACGCTGGCGCATAGCATGCAAGCAATACCCGTCCTAATGGAGAGGTATTTTGTTAAATGCAACGCAATGACAATCCAGCTGGACATTGAACAGCTGTTCTACATAATGGAGCTACTTAGTGAATCAGCTTATAAAGCAATCCAACTTCTACACGTACATGAGCTGCCACGAGCTTAAAAATACATCCTAGACAATTCTTATTAGAAAACTGCTATTATTCTCTTGATGAATTGATACGCGATTGGAATAAAATAAATTATTTCCAAATATCTAAATAAAGTTGGATGTTAAAAGAGAGTTCCTTATTACTGTAGATTGGCAATATTCGTTAATTTAATTTATTGTTACTGTTTTTTTGAAATGACTTATTTTCTTTTAAGAATGGCACCGTTTTTTATGTATTGTGATTATATAATATACTTTATGAGTTAATATCAATGCAATATTTTTGTCTCAAAAATGAATAGGTTTAATTGTGTGTGTGTGTGTGTGTGTGTACTCACGTATGTCCCACAGATGCACGCCCTGGTTGGCCACGTTGAGCAGCAGGAGGGTGTCGGACGCGTTGAGAGTCATCGCCATCACCGCGTGCTCCTCCTGGATCCTGTCACACGGTACAACACATACATAGGTACCGCATCACCGCACACGTGACGACTGACACGTGACACGCGATGCAGTCAGTCAACGGTTAAACAGCAGTGAGAGTTATTGTTATATACGAGGTCAGGGTGGTGGCGGGGCAGTGTCAGGTGTGACATGGGAAGGGTGTGAGATGTGACACGTGAAAGGTGCGGTTGCTGAAATGTTACACGTGAAGGGACTGATTTGTGCAGGATGTGACATGTGAAGGGTGTGTGTGTGTGTGTACTCACACGTTGCGGTCTGTGAGGTCTGTGAAGTCGTATTGTCTGACCCGGTGGTGGGTGTCGGCAGCGAGCACGGAGCGTCCGTCGGCGAGGCACGCGAGCGCGTTCACCCGCACCCCGTCCCAGCTGTTCACCAGCGACCCCTGACACAACAACACATGCACACACACAACTCATCCGTGGACACGATCGAGGCGTGCCTGCTCAAGGTCCAGTCGAAACGTTACACAGGTAGAGACTTTACAATATTTAGGAGATGAATGTATACTGAGACTCTTAGGAACTAAATAGAAGCCAGTCACGCAATTTACGCTCGAGAAAGTTTCTCGTCAGTTCTCTAATATACCTCGGAATCTTATTGTAAATCTTAAATGATCCGACAGGTAGCGATATAGCACACAAGTGCTGGGAGAGTACCTAAGTAAATACAGAAAACTATCTTGGTTTTTTGCATATACTTCTCAGGCGCAGTGTCAATAACATTTTGTAAATAGTGTAAAAATTAGACACGATCGGGACCCGGACCTGCTAACGCTTTATCGGTCTACGAGAGACGGGACGCAGTGGCGATTTTTTTCTATTTACAAAACAGAAAACTATCGTTGCTCCGGCAGACGCCTGCCGCCCCGTGCACACTGTACGTGTATCTACGTGCGCGGGGGCTGTGCTGCGTTGTTATAATTACATCTATGGAGCAGTGGTAGAACTGTCCCCGGGCTCCGCCGCACACGAACTTGTCTCCGGCCGCGTGCCACGCCACCGCCGTCAGCGAGTCCTCCTGAGAGTGCGTCATCTTCAGGTGAAGCGTCTCAGTCTGAAACAACACATGGAAAAGGTGCTTTATATGTATGTAGGGTTTGCACTGGTGATAACATGGTGGTAGCTAGCCAGGCGGACATAGAAAATGCCCTCCCACCAACCAAACCGAGTACCGATAGGTACCACCGGGTATCAAACCCGGGACCTCCGGATTGTTATCAGTCCACAGAGGCAGTCCGGAGGTCATGTCGTAAGTAATTGCGACTCACTTGAACCTCAACTAGCTGCTGATGCGATCGACTTACGTTATTTTGCAGTCAGCTATAAAACTCGCGCGTAAAGATGATGTCTACGGGCTGATAAAAATGATGCAATTTAAATACAGGACAACCTAAAATTATGACGACATAAAAATCATACCGATGTATAATTTTGTCAATATACATACGCTTGGTGTACCCCAAGGCTCTATAATAGGTCCACAGTGCTTAGTTATTCAAAATACTCTTAGGACAATTGACAAAACTAGAGAGCATAACGCGGTGAGCTCTACAGCTGCTTTCGTCCAACAAATTCTGTAAAATATCGGCCGGTAGTTGCAATTCAGGTTAAATTGGGCCATAGAACGCATCTATCCGCCAGTCCCATTGATTCAATGTATCCCTCTGCACTTAGTGCACACACACAGACGTAGTGCCGGCGAAGTCGTGTCGTATAGTTACCTCCATGTTCCATATCCACAGGTCGGGGCAGTCCTCTGGCCCGGCCGCGATCAGGTACCGTCCGTCGTTGCTCCACGCCAGGTACGACACCCCGTACGAGTGACCCTCCAGGGATTTCCTGAACAAACCACCGGCGTCAGTGCAGTCACAACACACACATTTCCCACGGCATCACACATCTCCTGCTCTCCTACTAAGAAACCTACTAGATGATATGGAGTGATCGTATTCTAAAATGAAAACCACACAGTGATTAACCGCGCCCTCTCCAGCATGTGCTGAGTTCCTCCGCTCTCCCTGTTCCGAACTCAAGCCGCATGATACTTGAACTATGAACGGAAATCCGCTCAGAATGCTACCATGCTAAATTAGTATATCTAAAAATAGAATATCTGGCTTTGATAATAAATTACCTGAAATAGGAGATGTAGTTATAGTGTTGCGAAGTGAATATCATTAACGTACAACTTCATTGTCAGCTACAATAGCTACAACGCAGGTAACGTTTTGAACAAAAATCGAAATATACTGTTTAAAAATGAAAATTGTGATTCACTGTGAAGTTGTATGTTAATGATACTCATTTCGCGACGTCACAATGTGATGTCATATTGTTAGATATTTACTGCACAAAGCCAGCTTTCCTATATTGAAAGATTATGGTAAAAGAAAATTTATTATGAATCTTTTATCAAGCGAATAACCTTAAAATGTATATAGTTACATTTTATTAACAGGTACCCACCCTCACTGGGAATCGAACGCATTGTTAGTGCGAGCGTGTAGTCACTGGGCGGCGGCGACGGCGGCGGCGGCGGCGGCGGGTTACAATTATGTAGTTTGTTGATGTATATGTACATGTATTACCTGAAGGCTAGCCGCTTCGCGACGGGGTCGTAGTCCCAGATGATGACGGTGTTGTCCTTGGACCCGGAGGCCAGCCTGGCTCCGTCCGGGGCCCACCGGCAGTACCACACCTCGTCGCAGTGCTCGCTGAGCACCTGCAGCGCGTGCAGGGGGAACGACTCCGCCCCGCAGCGGTGGTCAGACAGCAGAGAGAACGGGATCTGCTCCGGAGCACCCAGCACCGCGCAGTGGAACCGGCATCGAGATGTCTACACACACACACACATTACACTGAGGATACACAGTAGCAACTGTACATACAGGTAAAGAATTGGGTACCACTGGACCAATTACATTGCGGTTGAATTGTATTTTGTACCGTAACGGAGATTAAAAGAAAGCCCCAAAAATAAATAAAAACTTAATAATTTTCATTTTTTATTTGGATTTTAGAAGAATGTAAAGTCTCAAAAATGACGGAAACTATAGCTCCTATAACCTAACCTCGAATGCTTTTTTTATACTTAGTTTTGTGTGTGAGTGATGCAGCTGTCACAGGTAGTGTCGTATGTACCTGGTGATGTGCGGCCTGGGCGAGCAGCGCGCGCAGCCTGGCCGGCGGCAGCATCAGCGCGGGGGGCAGCACCGCCTGCACCCGCTGCAGCAGGCGCGCACGGCTGTCCGCACCGCTGCCCGGCCACTTCACAACACAACAATCAGTTACAAGACAAAAATATCATCATACGCTGCTTAAGTCCAGTGCACTGTTTTATGTCATGATGAATTCGCAAGGCTTTCAACCATGTTTATCACTACAGTGCTGTCCCGCGTGGCACTCCCATCTGTATCTGACAACATGATTGCAACAAGTGTTCCACAAGGTTCACACTTGGGTCCTATCCTTTTCCTGACATTGTTAAATTGTTACATAAATGATCATTGATAAATTTTAAACCTCCTCTCGTTAATGAGAAAACTTTTCGTAGTAATTTATATCTGCCAAATTTTAATTAGTCTAAAGATATAAATTATTAAACATCAGATAATAATATGTTTGTATTTTATTGTGAGCTCACTTATGTGATTTGATCTGGGAGCTGTGGGAGGTAACAGCAGTCAGCGCGCGAGGGTCTGGGAGACGACTGCAGTGCGGAGGGGACGGGGGTAGGTCGGTACCTGTGCGCGCGCGTGCAGCTCCTGGGGCGTGTTGCACATCATGAGTGCGGAGAGTCGGTGCACGCGCGCCGTGTCGTGCTGCAGGGGCGTCAGCTCGTTCCTGAGCACGTGTAGCGCGTCGAGCGCGCGCCCGCCCTCCAGGTGCTCCAGGTACTTCTGCTCCAGCACCACGAACTTCATCTCCTGCAACACACGCGCACGTATAATGTCGCGTGCACCCCGCGCCGCGCTGGTGGGTGCACGCTCGCGTCCATCTGACTCACGGCTAGGCTGGCGGGATGGACCTGGTGGTCGCGCTGCAGCAGCTCCGCCAGCGCGCGCAGGTCGTGGTCCGCCTTGGCCCAGTCCCCGGCCAGCACGTGAGAGCGGAACGTGGCCGCCGCCGGGTGCTCCAGGTGAAGACCAGACTCCTGCATCACCAGCGCAGCGCTACGACTGACAATCAAACGTGTAAGTAAAAGTAACTTAAATAAAAATTAGCCCTTTTACAGCCCTTCAACTAGACCTATTTAAAAAATCAAGTCACTCTGACTCTCCATTACGACGTAAAGGAAGGACAAACAAACACACTCACTTCCGCATCAATCATATTTGTATGGATGTAGCACATGGCCTTCATCTCACCTGCGGGTTTATGGATGAAAATGTGATTAGTGATGGTATCCAAGTGTGACCTCAACCCACTGGGTGATTGTCAAGTTGTGTTCCAGTTACAGCAGATAACACAGCCAGCACATCATTAACGTGAGGCTTCCGTGTTAGCACCCTGTCATTGCCTTGTGAATAAAAGGAAAAGTGTTCCAAATGAATCATCATTTCCATGGTTTTTCTGTAATATCTTTATGATACATACAGCCACCCAACAGAAGTAAGCTGTCACCAAACTGGTCACTTTACATCCAGTATACTGAAGATGACCAAGTATGTACAAGAGCACCAATGCAACCTACAAATATAATTTAACAGAGGCCATTAACAAAGAGATCTGATCTCCAATATTTACTTAAATGATACCAGATAACGACAACAAAACAAAATCTTAAGCATTGCAATCATTACTCCACCAAATTACAATATTGTAGGCACTGCTCTCAAAGATAAGCTAATTAACTATCATCATGAAAGAACTTTGTGATAGTTAGCACAGCCGACTATCGAGGCCTACATTATTGATGAACAACGACACTGTGGCAATATTATCATCTATTTGTATTACAACTTAATTTAATAGTCTACTTTTATTTTATTTTTAATTCTACACATCTCCAAACTAGACCATTCAATAATTTATCAATCAGTCTTTACTTAAAATTCGAATATTTAATTTTATTTAATTAGTCATTAGTAGAATTACTATTTAGAAGATGAAGGGCAGTAATGAATGCAGAGCAAATTGTTTTTATGGCAGACCAAATCTTTATACCCTGTGTTCTCTGCACTCTGCTGATATCACTACGTTACACACCTACTAGTTCCTGCCTATGGAATAAATCTTTACAAGCATGTGTAACCTAGATAATATGATATCAATTGCACAATCAATAACGGCGTCTGCAGCACGGCACCGCAAACGATATCGCACATGCTGAAGTGTCCCGCGTGCCCGCGATCCTGTTCGGAGCGCGACCTGATGGCCGCTACGGCCAGGGCCGTCGGCACCGCTGCCTACTGGGCATCATGTATTTAGGGAGCCTCGACACGAAGAAGAAGAAGAATCAATAACGTTGATTTTGTAACATGATTTATAGCCTGCCTTGATATATTGTCTGCCTATAATGATATTTTTAGATTTGAGCTAAAGATCACGCTGTACATTTTGAGTATAAGGTGGCCTCATTGTACAGTACACATTGTACATGTGGGGCCAGCTTACAGCAATATACAAACACATGCAGCTTGATAATACATGTAGCTGTGTGTACCATTTCTGTAAATTATTCTCTAATGGAAGATCTACAAAAGAAACTTCTGTCTTTCTCTTTTAATGTCATAGATAGACATATTATGAGATACACACACAGAGCTAGAGTCCTTTGAATACGTGTTTGCCCCTTTGTCAGTACACGAAGTCACTCTAACATGTTGAAGTAAAATTATATAACTTACATGATTTTATTTTAGACGTAGAATGAACGCAGTGGTTCCAAATAAATGAAAAAATAACATAATACATCTTGTGTACAAAAATGTAATGTTTTAGCAGCTGACTATATCTATGTACATAAAGAATATAATCAGTATTATCACAAATAAAACAAGAAATAAGTTTGATTTAGCAATATTATCATAAAATACCATACAGGCCTATGTTCAGCAGTGGATGTTTACCATATATATGTTATATATCAATGTTTATTACAAAGTATATCATTATGTCAACTGTCAACTAGTTGTTATTATTATAATTTTATTATTAGCTGTTGGTCTTCTGAAACTATAGAATAAATAAAAAATTATAATATTGGTAGAATACAACAAAGAAAACTACTCACTAACTTACTCCATTACTTATGCGCTTCATAATTAATTGTATACAATATGTGAGATATGTTACTGTCACTATTTGCCCAGTGACCAGTGCAACCTAACTGCAGTGATGACAACAAAATAAAAATATTAGGAACAGAAAATTAACTTGAATCAGCAGCTCGAGGAGTGTTACACAAAGAAGCATTTTTATGTGATGAGTGTAAGATAGGCTTTGTATTGTATTGTTGGCCCACACCAGGAAGTTCAACAACCTTGGCTTAGCGGCAGATGACAACACAAACATGCATACAATTACTTAACTGTACAACAGCATGTTGTGACTGTAAACAAGTGTGAGTTCATGTGACAGGTCTGGAGGGTTGTGTGTGGGGTATAGGTCTGGAGGGGCCATCGCAGAGCTATTGTGTCACGTGCACGCAGCGAGCTAACGAGGTACTCACTCCAGTCCGATGGAGATCAGGTGCTGGCCGATGAGACGCACGATTTCCTGGTCGGTGTCGGACAGGCGCACGTCGCCATTGGCGGCGGCTGGCGGCGGGTGCGCGTCGCCATTGACGTGGCGGTGCTGCGGCGCACCGTTGGCCGCGGGCGGCGGCGCGGGCGGCTGGTGCATGGCTCGCGGCGGCGACAGCCTGCGGGTGCGCTTGCGCGGCACTGCGCCCTCGTCCCCCGAGTCAGTGGAGGCCAGGCTGGCGCGCGAGCCGCGCCTCACGCGCCGCGAGCTCACGCGCGCGCCCGCCGCATCCGCCGAGCCGGAGGGCCCGAGTGACGTCACGGCTCACCACCGCAGTCCGACCTCACTCAACCATCTCCCTTTGTCCGTCGCGATGTCAGACGCTTCAGCTTCTCGGTCGTTCCCAAGCGATGGCTGGTTGCCTCGGTCGCTGCAACGACTCACTAGCTCCCACCGTCGACGAATGCTCCAAACGCTTCTCGAATACGCACCGTCTACCACACGTACACAAAAATCAGCTGAAAATGAAACGACAGCTGTCTTTCTTCGCTATATGCAACATCGCCCTTCTGTCCGTTTCGGATGGCGTTCGTGTTCTGCTCGGCTTCGCATCGGGCGAAATCGTGTCCTATATGAATGACCTCAAAAATAAAATTAACGCGTCACGAAAACAACACTCGTATATTTTCAAAATATTATAACATTATACGAATATTTAACAGGAAACAACAAAATAAGCGTTAATTAAATTTCAAAATGACAAATCTAATCTAAGCAACGAAAAATATGAAAGAAAATGCAATCTCATCGCACTTTACATACAACGGAACGTAGACATATATAATCTGTGGCGCTAGTTAATCGTAAAAAGCTTTTTTAAGTAGAAATGAAAACAAACTTTCAATTATTTGTTATTTAGATTTAAATGATAAATACAATTTGATTTTTCTGCATCATTTTACTGTACTCCAGGTACATATATTAGTCTGTGGTTACCACGAAGAGAAAGATGATGAATATGAATACTGATTTATCTTTTACTTTATACACGTTGTATGTAATGTCAAACTTAAATTAAAAATAAACAAATGTCAAATTAATGCAAAAACAAAACGAGATTAATCGAAATCAAAATCTGTGAAAATGTTTAGCTGAAAATTAAGTTTTCTGTCGAAAATATTGCATTTCAGCAAAATGAGAGAAATTATAATAAGTAACATAATAGTGCTTTATTTATTTGCGCCAACGGTGAATCTACAACTTCTTATCAATGTTCGGAATCAGGTAAAAAATACGACATGTCCGTATTATGTTTGCCTTTTATCAGCCTTTGATTAGTTTTACATTGCTATTTTTATTTATTACATAGTGGAATATACATGATGTGGTTACAGAAAATGACCTTACGATTTGAATCTACCGCCGTAATCAGAAAACGATTATTTTATAGTATGTATAAGTACACTTATTTATTGCACATCCCTTTAAAAATTATTAAATGAGACTACTTCATAATTCTTATATAAAAAGGGGAAAGAAGATACTGAAACTGCCTGTGTTTCAATTCCATCAACTTTGTTATTGTATGTCAATGTAATATTGTATTGTAAATTTGTGTAATGTTTGTGTTGAGGGTGGCGACGTGATGCAGGAGAACATCACAGCCAACGTGACGGAGGACACCATCACCCTGGAGTTCCTGCGGCTCGACGGTGTCTACGTGGCACAACTCGTAGACTTCACCAATGTAATAAAATGCTCTGTAGTAACTACATCCCTAAACATACTTTTGATTATTTTTTTCGTTTGGTACCAGAAAAACAACAGAACTGTTGGGATTAGAAAAATAACACAATAATTTAAAGGCCAGTAATATAATAATTAGATAATGTTTAATATTTTCACTATACATATTAAAAACAAACTCAATGCAATTAAAAGAGATTAAGTTTATTGAATTACCATGAATATTGTGTTAGCCAAATCAGTAGCTGCTGTCAGGAAACAGTTTTTGTATGACATTACCTATGTGTGACATCACATTAGTGTTGTGATTGCACTACACCAATGATAATGATAAACTGTCATATTTTGCTAATTCTAATTTAGGTTCAGATAAAAACAGAAATGAGTCCATGTTTTATAAACTGAAATTAGAAAGTAGGTTATTTAAAAAGCACATTTTATTGTATATATTAATTTTATTGAATTAATTATTATGAATATTGTATGTGTGCCTGGCCACTATGTTATCTAAGTCTTTTGCCAAACAGCAGTGTTAATAGCACTGTTGTGTTCTGGTATAAAAAGATACAGAGCCACCACCTCATTAACTTGAGCAAGGGCATGCAAGCTTAAAATCCAATGCATGTATGTACTCATATATTCAGTTACTGGCAAGTGAAGATAGGGGGTAAGTGCAAAAGCATTATACAGTAAAATATAGTAAATATGTATAAATATATAATGTATAAATGTCATTAAATAAACTTGTACTCTATTACTAATTGCAATTGTACTCAATATATTCAGTTTATGTACAAAACCATATCAAAAGTCACTTTCACTTCAATAAAACCGTACACAGATTTTTTGCAGTGACTATTGATTCACACACTCTCTGAATATTTATGAACACATTGGGAAAGGATACATTGGTTAGAAATGTATAACACATATGACTGAAGTCATCTGTCCATCTGTAGTGTCATAGTGATGTATACAGGAGGTGGAGGCGATGCGAGTGACGGTTCCTGGGGAGGAGGAGCTGGGCCAGAGTGGGCATCAGACGCTTTGCTTCCTCACGCACGCAGCGCAGGCGGACTTCATTGCTCCGGACGCCATGGCCAAGCTACGACAGGTGCAACACAGAGATTTTGATGTGATTCACATATAAGTTTTGTTTGTTGAATTAACCTGTATCGTATTATGACAATAATGATGACAGACTTTAATTTTCCAATGTTCTTCATACATATGCTCTATGGTCAAATAAGTTTACCTCTGTAGTGTAGAAGTTTGGAATCAAACAAGGAACTGCAGTAGTTTTCATACAGTCCCTGTTCTTGCAAGATTGTGAGTGAGTGTATATATTCACACATTCAATTAGAAAGAAAATATATTTAAGATACAAAAATGCAGTTATCATTAGCTTTCAGTTCTTATACAGTGTGAGTGTATATTCTTTAAGTGACGTTGATGTTTGTGTCGTACTCGTTTGCGTGCAGAAGAACGCTGGGACGGTGCGTGTGGCGGAGGAGGAGCGCGGGTGGCGGCAGACAACGGCCACGGCGTGGGCGGGACGCGCCGCACGCCTGCTGTCCGCCTCCGCCGCGAGGCACTGCGCACGCGCCGGAACACAGCTGTACCTGCGGCAGGCGGACCTCGCGCGATGGCCGCCACGACCAGGTACACACTACTCAACGACACACATGGCGAGGCACATGCTTGTAACAGTGGGCTATCTACTTAGAGGGTCTAAAGAGATGCAGGTTTCAGAAGCACAATAAAGAACTTCAAAGCAAGAAGCGCGGTCCCAGCTCGGTGCTTTACAATTATTGAAGTGAAACCATCACCATGTGCCGGTGTTAACTGCTCGCAGCAAAGTCAAAGTACTTTATTTGTAGAAATAGGTAAATTACAGTAAGATCTAGAATAAAGGTATAGATCGCTATTTCTTACCTATTAGGCATACAAATATTACATTTATACAATACAAAATGTCAAAATAATGAAGTTAATAAGATTTAAATGTCAACATATTACAATATACAATTCAAATGTCAAATTAATAGTAAGATAAAAGAATATAATTGTCAAACTAATGATTTTTCGCACTTACCTTCTCCTAGGTCTCATTAGCTTGAGGCTGCTGGGTGAGCACGCTTACCATACAATTGACTTATCGGACTTACCATCAGATGAGATAAAGGTCAAGTGCTAACTCATCATACATAAAAGTATGGAATACTCTACCTACTTCCTTGTTCCCTGAAAACTGCAATATGTGTGACACCCAGTGACTAGTGCATATACTGTACTATGTAGTGACTGCTTGTAATGCAACTGATGCGTCTGTGGTTGTCCACACGTGTGGTGTCGTGTTGTGTGCAGGGCTGGAGCAGTCGTACACGTCCGCGGTGAGTCCGTTCCCTGCGCGCGCGCTCGCGGACGCGGGGGACACGGGGGAGGGAGGCGCCGCGCCCGTGCCCGCGTGCGTGGACGCAACGCACGCCGGAGCAGACTGCATGTGTCGGATAGAGGTAACTGTCTGGTCTAACCCAGTCATAAACCCTGTGACTTTATGCATTTTACGCTTCGATCGATACAACCAGTACTGTCAGCAGTCCCAGCTGTCAAATACTTAAAAATCTTAGTATTATTTTGGTCCAAACTTTTAACGTAAATGTATGACCAACCAGGATTTCAGAATCATATTAAATTACAAAATCAGAATCAACATAGGTGATACATATACTTTTGCAAATGTTATTAGCACCTGTTAGTTTTGTCTCCATAATGAAACGTCTATGTAGATAAGTATGCCCCGTTATCTCTGCAGGTGTGTGTCAACTGGTACCCGTGTGGCCTCAAGTACTGCAAGGGCAAGCCACAGGGTGGACTGAGCTACCGCTGCGGCATCAAGACGTGCCGGCGATGCTACCGGTACCACTATTACGTGCGACGACGCGATGCTTGCCCGGCCTCGTGACGCGCGACCCGGCGCCCGACGCCACACCTGCTCGCCCTAGCTCTAGCCCTTCTACTAGCCGCAGGGCAGTCTGAGCTACCACTGCGGCATCGAGACGTGCCAGTGATGCTACCGATACACCGTGCTACCTCTGCTCCGCCTTGTGACGCGCACCCCGCCATAGCCACAGCTATTTTGCTATACAAAGACTAAACTTTATACAGCTTGACAATACTTTGTATCTATGTCTTATAAATATTTTGCTAGAAATGTGTATACTTGTACAGGATTAAGTGAAATATAATTAATTTTATAATTCTAACATTTATTTACAATTTGGTCTAAGCTACACACAATCTACTATCAGTGGCATCCAGGGAATGGCTCATGTCGGTTTTTTCTGAGTACGAACTGGATTTTTCTCTCCATGTCTTCATTGTAGATGGCTTTGCACTTCTCATGGTTGACTCGTCTGCGGGTCTGCAACACAAGACAACAATTAACTAATCTTATCAATCATGGATCAGAATTTAAATTTACTAGAGCAGAAAATTGCACAAATAAATAAGATTAATTTTATTCATGAAAATCGAACATGGTCTTTGTATGCATAGCATTAATAACTTCTATAGCAAGGAACTGTAGTACGTATCAGATGGTACCCCGCCCAGATACAATGCAGAGGCTGACTACAACCACAACTCTAGTGTATAGTTCATATTACATCGAGTGAGGCGGTGCGTACCTGGAACGGTTTCTCGTAGTACCGGGTGAGACGGAACTGCTCCAGGATGCCCTCTTTGCCGAGCACCCTATTGACGAGGCGACAAGCATTGTCGACATCGTTGTTCCTCACGAACACGGTGCGCGCTATGAACGACGGGTGCCTGTTCGCTAGCATACGTGCTGTAATCAGCATTTTACAGAGCTGCAAATTTTCCAAACAAACTTATAATTTTTAAGCTTCAGTAATGACAACTAAAATCAAAATAAAGTTTAAGGTTATGCTGCGTTTCGTTTCTGTATTTGTTTTCTGTTATTCCTTTTTACAACGGGCAATGATCGTTAGGTTAAGCTTCAATTCAATTTGATATTTATGACAACTACCAACTTCATGGTAATTCTGCCAAAATCTGGTGTCTAAAGAGGTTAAGCTTACATACAGTTTTTATTTCACTGACTTATGTATGTAACTGGTAAGCTATATATCTGCAGGGCTAACATGAAGGCCGTGAGATAACTTTGTCATGCCATTTTGTTATGCCGAATATCTCGTGGCCTTCATGTTAGCCCCAGATATGTAACATACTCCATAGCTCCAACTGGCTACATGTAGCCCAATCGGGTAGAATATGCATTTCTTTGGAAAACTAATTTAATTTCATGATAAAGTATAAAAAAATCTGCAATGAAAGAAAAATGCGAGTGCTAGCAACGACTAAACCAGGCGTCCGACATTGTAATGGCTTGGTCATAGTGTCGTCCAATACAATATGCGTCGAGTATGTGTGTGTGTGCATTGGTCGAGGCGGTGCGCACCATCCACGAGGCTCTCACTGCGCATGCCGTATCAATTCTAATCTATGCCCTCACTCAGGTAGTCTGTAGTATTATTTCTTCGTTATCAGCCGGGAAGCGTCCACTGGTGTAGATAGGGCTCATCCCTTTTCCATGATATGTCACGATGATTGGTTCCGAGCCACTTGTAACCAACGACTCCCCTCTACACTTACCAGGTCGTCGTCGATCATTCCAATAGGGGGACGGCCCGGTACACTTTTCCCGGTACTAAGTAGACACTCGAGAACTCTCACTCCCCATCGGTTATCCGTTCTTCAAGGGAGTTGACCTGTCCGTTGCCACTTCAGGCCTTCATCTCACTGACTTATCGAGCTATGTCGGTGACCTTAGTTCATCTACGGGTTTCCTCATTTGTTAAAGTAAATATCTAAGAGTATTTGTACAATTAAATGTGTGTGGAAATGATAAAATTTTTTAACTGTAACCTTGTTGCAACAACCGTTCATTTGTCCCTGCAAAAAAATGACGAGTCATTTTAACGAAATCTATCCGTTACCACGTGAAATAAGGAAAACAAACAGACTGTCTCTTCATCAATACAAGAAATTGATTGACGGCCGCTGTGTTTAGATGCGTTAACATGCGCGCCATTGCACGCCCCACTCCCCACGCCCCACTGCAGACACGCTGGAACCCTTACGCGTGGAATAAATAGCCTGCGACAATCATGTCACGAGGGACCTACCTTTCACAGGTGAACGTCTAATATAACATTCGTTACATTAACGCTTTGCGGTGAAAATAATCACCAAAGAGAAGATATGCAATCACCATAGTCTCTTCGGCAATCCGTCACTTATCAATCACTCAACCAAACTTCAATCACGTGATCTGTGTCAGCAAATGTGTCAGCCACTGATGACCTTTGCTGATGACTGATAGTCACTGACAAGTGATTAAATGCTCCTAGGTCACTGACTTCAGCTTCAGTACACTTCAGTAGTAATTGGTAGTAATATTATTTGGTAGTAACAGCATAGATCACATATTACTACAGTACCTACGTGCAAGTTGGTTGAAAGCGCGTTGTTTATATTTTAATCAGAGCGTCGGATGTCACAGTAAGATGGCAGTGAACGAGAGCGACATCCGTTCGCTGGTGACGATGTCGTCCAAGTCTGAGGGGGGCAGCGTGTCGCACGTGCTGCGCCGGCACTGGCACAACTCGCCGCTGCACGAGCGATGCACCATGCAGGACATGGAGCGGATACGTGAGGCCTTCCTCCGAGCCGACAACCGCAAAATGTTCCCAGACGCGTTCAGGAACATGCTGCGAGAGATGCTCAACGTGGAGTATGATGACGACGAGTTCAAGATACTGTTCCTGAAGGTAGACATGCCTGCCTTTCTGTCGGGATGCGATACAATGAATGCTGGCCGGCTGTCACTTATAAATGTCGGTGTCGCAAGAGGCGAATAATATAATTCAGGAGATAGGAAGTAGTGGTACCTACAGTAGGTACTCACACTCCGAGTTTGCCCCTCTGAAGTTCGCTATAAAAGGCTGCGAAGTATCAATTATCACTATCACTACATAGATAGTATAAAACAAAGTCGAAAAATCTGTCTGTTCCTATGTATGCTTAGATCTTTAAAACTACGCAACGGATTTAAATGCGTTTTTTCTTCTTCTTCAATAGATAGAGTGATTCAAGAGGAAGGTTTATATGATATATATAATACATGCATAATATAGTAGAAATTTAAACATGCTGAGAATCATAAATATTAGGAAGGTAATATGCACCCAACAAGTCTCTACCGAAAATGTTAGTCCAATTATTGTTGTAGGATCAACTTTACTTTGCAAAGTTACGTCTGTAAACATCAAAAAGCTTTTTTTTTTCACAGTGTTATAATTAAAAAAGTATGGTTTTTAGATTTATTCCTATGGTTGTGCTGTGAGACCTTGCTTTTTGCTAAATTTCAGGATTCTAGGTCACAAGAAATAGCTTATAGGTTATTTAAACAGACATATATTGTTAGTACCTTACCTATATGTTTGACTTTCTTACAGCTCCAAGGGACTGCAGACTTGAGTATGAGATATTAATTTTAACTTGATACCTTTACGTGTTCCTTAGAAAAAGGGTCTTGACAGACAGACAAACAGACGGACAACAAAGTGATCCTACAAATAAGGGTCCCTTTTTTCCTTTTGAGGTAAAAATTTACAAAAATGTAAATATAGAAATGTAAAACTTTAGATTAAGTAAAAAAATTAAACCCCCTAAATAAAATACTTACGTACTCGTACTTAAATTGAAAGTTTGAGAATACAAATAGGTTTATGGATAAAATATAACATTTTATGAGAAAAATATAAATAGTAATTTGATCAGAAAAAACTACTTATGTCTTGCACAAAGATACATTTACGTTTATCCCAAAAAGATTAAAAAATTACTGTCCACCCGTGCGAAGCTGGGGCGGGCCGCTAGTTAGCGTATAAATTAACGGTTGGAAATAAATTGCCTAGTGTTGTATGTCAGATAGGGATAGTTATTATCGAAAATAATACACACATATTCCTACTGTGCGTGCGCTAATTTCCGGAGAGCTAACTTCCGAGGGGCAAACATAGCGTGCGTGTAGCTACTGTACGAGTATTAAGAGGGTATGCTGTTGTCAAAGCGCCCATACAAACGTAGTCCAGTCATATTTTGAGTATTAAGCTATGAAAATCTATGAAATATTCAAGACACAATCTAGAAACAAATATCTGTGTCGGTGGTGAGTCAGATTTTCGTTTAAATATATACTTCCAGAGTTACAGGGCGTCAAAGTATTGTATTTTTCGGTAATAAACAGCCCCAACTTTGAACCTGATTTACAAGAGTATGAATCAATTTAGAATAATTTGGAAAAACCATCGACATCTGAAATTTCATTAGTATACTGTATTAAAAAAATGGTTACATAATATACTGTATCCTACAAATGATCCCTGGACTACGAAACATCCAAATAACGGGTGGATAACATCGCGTAATGTATGCTGTCTCACCGTACGCGCTCGGGTAGGATAGGGCTCGGAGAGGGACAGCTACAAAACAATGCAACCTTGAAACCGACCACGTGGTCTTACCAACATAGCCTCTTAAATCATCTTGCTACGATAGACTACAGAAAAGTTTGGCGTTCTATGATTGAAGGTCATTAAAAATAGCAGATTTCTGCAGCCGGTTACGAAAATCCAATGTCCGAATAAGCTCAATCAATTTTATTCATAAACAAAAAATATATATATATACACTGCGGCCTCCACACTAGGCTGAGCCTGTGTCGTGGAGACCAGATACAATATACAGTTAACTATTACATATTAAGAATTAAAAAATACAATTACAATTAAATTACATTATATTATGTACAATAACAATTAAACAGAAATATAAATATAAAATAGAAAATAATGTTTTTGGATTTTGGATGGAGCTATCCTATTAATTTTAATGGAATTAATTTTTGTCGATGAACACCGATGCGTGGTGTGTTGTGTCCCCAGATCAACACGAACCGCGACGGCGAGCTCGAGTGGGACGAGTTGGTGTCTCACCTGCTGCTGGGGTACTTCTCCAACGACTCTGAGAACCAGCGCCAGAGCCTGGAGCCCCCCATCATGGGGCTCCCGCGCGTGCTCCGATCCATGCACCGACACCCCATCTCTAGAATCACCTTCTGCCCGGATGTCTCAAAGGTCAACACTACTACAGACATAACTGATAATCTTCTCTATGTCAGAGCCTCTTCCATAAACGTCCACGACGAACGAACTTTCATTGAGAGTATTACCATGACCACCATATTGTCAGGAGGGTAGATGGGCGCACTAAGTGGAACTGGTACTGTTTTCTCATTCGCCTCATTTGAATCTCTCTCTAGACATCGCAGATAGTTAGGTATACTATGTATACATCGTGAGTGTGAGCAGTTATACCGTTGCTGGTCGCTCGGCACGCAGGACCGCAGCACGAACGCGCTCATGGGCTCGTACATCACGGCGAGCCGCGACGGCATGATCAACTGGTGGTCGCTAGGCATGACGGTGCTGCGCACCGGGTTCTCCACCAGCCGTGAGTTCCTCAACTACCATGTTGTACCATGTACAAACTATGTTTTTCGAATAAAGATTTTGACTTTGCTGTTAAAAAAATAATCACAGTTTGCACTAGCGACTCCCCGCGATCTCGACTAGATCGTCGAAACCCCCACTTCCGTATCCACAGCTAGTTCCAGTATATTGTGCGTTTGTTGCGCTGTGTTGTCAGCCCTGCTGAAAGTTCGTACGACGTGGGTGACGGACATGGTGTGCATGCCGGATGTGAACATCATCGTGACCAGCTCCACGGAGCGCGACCTCCGCTTCTACGACTGCACCGCACAGACATTCACACTCAAGATCATCATCACTAGCTGGGAGTTCATGGTGAGTGCTGCACTTCCTTCGACACCTTCATCTGATACTGATACATCTGCTCCAACAACACTCTGTAATCGGTGTACGAGTACGTCGTCGTAAGACTCGCGGGACTGGTTGAGGCCACACGAACCAAGGAGCAGATATGTATGCCCCACGTTAGAGATATATGCCATTGATACTTATTCCATGCTACCAGTTGAAACAAGTTACATTTTATCACCGTATTTGGTCGTAGAAAGGTTTTATCTGAGTCAAATAAGCGAATACATATAGTTGTTTCTTGCACGATCCGGGGGGCCTGTCACCACGCAAGTACTGAGTGACTCGTACGCGTGCGAATGCAGTCTCTGTATTCAGATCTGCACGATGCACTACCATTTCTACAAGGACGAGTGCGAGAAGTGCATCCTGCTGTGCGGCGACGTGGGCGGCAACGTGCGCGTGCTGCAGTTCTCCCCGGTGAACCGGGGGCCCTTCCAGAACCAGGCGGCGCGCGCACTCATACAGCTGAGGCATATCGATCTACAGAAACGGGTACTGTATGATAGTTGTATGGTGGTCACTGCTGAGTGATGACATGTTGTATGGTGGTCACTGCTGAGTGGTAACGTGATGTCTGGTGATCACAGCCACACCTGCTGCCGCTTCTTCATCTTGTGGAGTTCCGCCGCGCGCACCACGAGTGGGTGCGTCAGGTGTCGTTCTACGCGTCCCTGCACTGCGTGGTCTCGTGCGCCACGTGCCCGCAGTCGCTGCTCATGTGTGACATCGCTGGATCAAAGACGCACAACATGTTCCACGTGGAGAAGGTGAGCGAGCGTCCGCTCACCTACGTATAGTATACTGACTGCGAGAATGGCGGATTCTCTCAGAACTTCGCTCTCTATTTCAGTGACGGACGGCGCAACCGTTCTATAATAAATGTAAGGCAAATGTTCTGAAATAACACACCACTTCTACCTGTGTTCTTCTTCTTTTGAAGTCCACGTAGACCGAGTTGCATCCAAAGCTAGTGGTAGATAAATATCTATGGCTAAAGTACAACAAGTTCGTGCTCGACCTTCACTCGGGGTGGAAAGTTGTGTAGGCGAAGCAACTACTGACACGGTACCTCCCCTCCCACAACGTCTGTCGCCCCGAAGGAGGGTCGCGCACTAACTTGTCAGTATATAATGTTTTTATGTACGATTTATCTGCTTCTTTTTTCTTCTTTTATCGATTTGAATTGATGCTGTTCAGCGACCATTACAACTTCGCCCGAACTTTTTGTGTAGGCCGGATGGCGCTCATCTGGTCAGGATTTTACTTGCACTGTTTTATGGTCACCCGCTAGGGCTCGATCTCAGCTTAGGTCTGTTGCTTTGTGTTGAAAGGATCGAAGAGAATCAGATCGAAGCGAAACTCGATAATGGCGGTAGTCGTCAAAATTATTATGGACGGTTTGTTTTGGCTTTGCCGCCGTGTAAGGGGGCGTGCGGTTTTGAGGACGGATGGATCGGTAGCGATTGAAGAGCCAAAGTGATCGGATCGGTGTCGTTGGGGACGTCCCGGGACTGCCCGGGAGCGACTCTTGCATCCTAACATGACGCTGTGACTACAAGCGGATTTTATTGCATTCGGTTATCACGCAGCGCAGTCAGTAGCGTGTCGTGTGAGTTGCAGGGCGTCCAGTGCTTCGCGTTCGACGAGGAGGCTCACATGTTGGTGACTGGTGGTCCGGACTGCATCGTGCGCGTGTGGAACCCCTTCGTTCCGGCCAAGGCTAGCCTGGTGCTGTTGGGACACCACGCGGGGGTTGTCGCGCTCGTGCTGCAGAACAGCGGGCAGCTCGTGTACTCGCTGGCGCGTGACCGAGTCATCAAGGTGTGGGACGTGGCCGGACAGGTTTGCATACAGGTGAGCGACGATATCTCACTCGATATACGAGTAACAGTTCGATGCAGGTCGTTGATGTAATATAGTACTGCGTACAGCGGACGTGCACCGCCTCCCGACGATCCGATACCTCACCTCTCCCCGTAAGAAAGTAACCAGCTCAAAGATCGGTGATATCGCGCCCGCGTCCTCACACATGCGCGTGTATACAAGCAAGCGTCATCCGCGCTATGTATGGGAATAGGAACCGATATCATCACGACATTTGTTTGAAGTGTCCGTCGTGTGCCTTACACGGTTTTGTTTAGACGTACATCGACGTGCCGCCGCAAGTTGGTGAGCGCACGCCCATCTCCGCGGTGTACAACGGTGCTACGCGGGAGCTGATCATGGCGGCCGTGAAGATCGCGGTGGTGGTGCTGAGCGAGCAGATCAACCCCCAGCACACGGACGGAGTGACGCACACGCGCGCAGTCTCCCGCATACTGTACAACCCCCTGTTCAAGGTGGTCGTCACCTGCGGCATGGACAGCATCATCATCAACTGGGACCCGGTCACAGGTGCGCATCGCCCCGACCCCGCACTACAGCGTGCTATAGCTCAGACAGAACGATCATAAACCTTCATCTTTGAATGCTATTAAAATTATCTATCTCAGTAACAATATTTCGTTTTCGTTTTCCTAGTGTTCTGACGACCGAGTAAAAGTCGCAAGTAGTCGCTGGATGCAGGTGTGTCGGGACCGGTCAATGTGGCGAACCATGGAGGAGCCCTATGTCCAGCAGTGGACATTTCCCGACCGATGATGATTGCACATATGTACCGACTTCAATACGGGTTTATATCTAAGATGCGGACTAAATCAATGTCGTACGAGTATAGCCAAGCCAAATATGATGGAAATTCGCAACCTATTTTAACAGCTCTGATCCCAGCCGCAGTTTATTGCAGTTCAACGGTCGGGGCTAGCTAAATTTGTCAGTAACTTTTGTATGTTGTCAATAGTTGTGTTTGACATTGTGTGTTTGTGAGAGTCGCAGGGCGTCGTAACGTGATGATCCGCGACGCGCACGCCCGCCTGCTGCGCGGGGAGCTCATCCCGGTGGAGATAACGGCTGCGTGCTTCGACCCCGCCTACCAGCTGCTGCTCACCGGAGCCAGGAACGGCACGCTCAGGGTACACGCTGTACATACTTACATATAGAGTAGGCGTGAGCGAGCTATTGAACGAGCTATGCTCGCACTTAATATACGATGTCGAAATAGGTCACTAACATAGCTCGACGAGTAAGTGAGCTGGCAGTGGCAATCGGCGAGTCACGCCTCGTACCGGGAAGCGTGCACCGGCTGTTGATGCAAGTGGCTCGGGATCAGCAACCTTGCCTATGTTCGTCACCACCATGAAATTGTTAACCGAGGAATGACCGACGCGTGCGCAGGTGTGGAACTTCAACACGGGCGTGCCACTGCGCAACATGAACATCGAGCACATGATGGAGGTGACGGGCGTGTTCTGGGTGGAGGGCAGGTGAGGGAGGGGGACGGTGCATGCGCGGGCGCAGGCGTCCGTGTTGTGTAGGTATGTGACCGTGGTGCTCGGTACGCAGGATCTTCTCCGTGGGCTGGAACCGGCACGTGACCGAGTTCGAGGACAGCGGCACCGCCACCACCGGCAAGCCGTGGGAGCTGCGGCACACGGACGACGTGCTGGCGGCGGCGGTGCGCAGCCCGCTCTCCCTAGCAACCGCCACATACAACTCGGAGCTCATCTTCTGGAAGCTGGAGACCGGACAGCCGTACAGGTGCGCGCAATCACTTGAATATATACTGTAGCATATAGCTGTAGCCTGATAGGCGTAGTTCTACATGCTGCCACAGTTAAAAATACTTCGTCTGAGACTAGACATGTGCATGTGTCTTTCGTTTTATATTTTTTCTGTGAGTCATAGAACGGCAAAATACAAACTGAATTTAAAAAAATTAAATAAAAAGCAGACAAGAGAACTTTCAAATGAAAATTTCCGCTCAGTATGGAGCCAAGGCCTGGTCTTGTATACTTATAATTGTAAAAGGCCATTATCAAATAAAAGCGATTTAGTTAATATTTTTGTATATTTTGGTTTAGTTTATTTGTACAAAAACATATAAAACGCACGTAACAGGTAAGACTTAATGTTGAAAACAAAGATGCGTCAATACAATATAATTAAATGCAAAAATGTATAAATTCTAGTATTTTTCTATAGATATATTTAGATCATTACTTGATTTTTTAAATAGTGTACAAGTGCGGGCCGAATTCGAAGCATCTCTTTTAAAGCATTAGTGTATTGTGCAGCGCTATGTTTGTCGTCGTTTCACGCCGGCAACCTGAATGTTTATCAACCGACACAGACGGTTCTCGTGCACGGAGCCCATGCTGCGGATCAAGATGCACTACAGCAAGCGTGATGCTGCCAAGGGGGGCGGGGGCGGCTCGAGCACGGGCGCGGGGGGCGCGGGCGAGCGGCAGCGGGCGCGCGCACCACGCACTAGCGCGGTCACAGCCGCCGCTAGGTCCGGCCTCATAGACCCCGCCGCCGCCGTGTCGAAGGCCCTGGCGCGCCGGCAGCCCGGCCCGCAGCCCCCGCAGCGCGCCCGCAAGATGCGTCCGCTCGCCGTGCACGCCATGATCTTCCTGGAGACCAGGCCCTTCAGCATGCACGTGGGTACGGAGGTGCACTATCATATTATCTTCTTATAAACGTGTCGACCGTAAAAATAATTGTAAAACTTGATGTCTGTAATTGAAGCGACATTCATTGTTATTTATTAGACACAGTGTCGGTGTGCTAGCCCACCTGCTCCTGGTGTCGAGTGATGTTGGTTACGTCGTGTCACAATAAAACTAGGAAGACTCCAGGTAACGAGGCAGTGGCCGTGTTACTATTCACAACCGGTGTACACGACACGAGTGCCGGACGTTACCACAAGCTTTTGCGTCGCCAGATCAGATACCATGTGGTGTGAGTTAGTCAGGCGGACGTAGGTAATCTTCCTCTGCAGCCTCGCTGGTGGTGTCGCTGCAGAACGGTCAGATGCAGTGCTGGTCGGACCACCCTGCGGGAGGGTTCCAGGGCTCGTTCCAGGGCGTGCACACGGCCGGCGACTACGTGTCCGCAATGGCCACGGACGTGCACAACGACTACCTGTTCACCGGCACCACCGTCGGGTACATCAAGGTGTGGCTCATGAAGAACTACATGCTGGACGAGGAGGTGAGGTCGCGCGCGCGGCGAGCGTGCCCGCGTCGCGCCCGCAGCACGCGTGACGCGGTGTGGCGCAGGTGCCGGTGTGCATGCCGGCGCTGCGGCTCGAGTTCCCGTTCCTGTGGCGTGACCGCGTCGAGGGCCGCGCCAAGCGCGCCGTACGCGACCAGCCCCTCCCGATCCTGCTCAACAGCTACCGCGGACACATGCGCTGCATCTCCTCCATCGCGTTCATCGACGAACAGAAGCTAGTGCTCAGGTGAGTCCAACCACCGCGCGTGCGACGTGCCGGTGATGACAGTGACGCGGGGCTGGGGTGTGTGCAGCGGGAGCTCCGACTACAGCGTGCGGGTGTGGCGTCTGTCGGGGGAGTACCTGCAGACGCTGGGCGGCATCATCCCCTGGACGCTGGAGACGACCAGACTACCCCCAGATGTCAGGAAGGTGGCCAGCTCAACAACGCTCAAGGTAACCCACAACATCGCATTCATAGGGGTATTTATGTGTGCGGTCTCAAAAGAACATTACGGCAGACAAAGGTTGTTGCTCGCTTATGTGACCCATGTGACACGTGCAAGGTAAGCACTGACGTCAACTCCTGCGCACGTGAGCACACCATACCATCTGAATCGGCCTTCGGTCATTTTCTCTGTAATGGGTGCTACTTTATAGTTCGCAGTGACAATCAGTCTTGTCCATATGCTAAGTCCGCTGCCCGTGTAAAGTTTTTAGTGATCAAATGTTGTTGGACAATGTAACCTTGTAGTGTGTGGGGCAGGTGTGGCAGGGCGGTGCTGTGTCGCGGTTCACGCCGGGGCAGGCGGAGGTGGACAAGCTGCGGGACATCACAGAGCTGGAGCTGCGTACTAAGACGTACGGGGAGCCGGCGGGCGAGCCGCTGCTGGGACACTACTTCGAGCTGCCGCGACGACCCGACCGCCAGGACCCCGTCGTGCTGGACGACACCCTGCAGACCGTGCGTATACACACACACACACATCACACGACACTCACACACAAACAAACTTGTACGTGTGTAAGCAGATCCCGCTGTATTCGCACCTGCGCATGGCGTCGACGGTGCCGGTGCGTCGTCCCGCCACGCCGGAGCTAGTGAAGCAGACCCGTCTGCGTGCCGCCGCCACACACCACCGACCGCACTTCCAGGGAGCCGGGGCGGGGGCTGCGGGACCCGCGCGCACGTCGCAGCGCGTCAGTATGAACCTGCCCAAGGACCGTAAGAAGGACTCCAAGTCCACTGCTGGACATGTGGCACACACGCGTATGTAGAACGACACGTTAAACGACACCCGCAGGGGTCATCTTAAATACGAGTATATAACACGACCAGAGAGAGAATTGTTCAAGCTAGTCAGTGTTGTGAGAATTTTTATTATAAATCTTAACAATTATGTCATCTGATGTAAATATTATTTGATTTGTTAATAATATATTAAAGTTAATAAAGCACTTCTGTATGTAACTGATGCCTGTATAATAAAACCGTCGGTTCTTAGAGCGATATGACCTACCCATTGCCACTGCAGTTCACTGACTCGTCGATGTCCGGGCTTCTTGCTGGCCATTCCGTAATGGAGACACCGGCTTCGGTAACATAACCTCATGCGACGCTCGCGCTGTGAGCCCCAGCATTATCGTGCATGAATATGAAACCGATGTCAATGAAATGTGCACCGGGCATCACGCGAGGCTCAAGACACTGTTCCATGTACCGATGACTGTCCAGTGCCGGCAGACGCGACCCAGACACAAAGACAAGCTCTGTCTTACCGTCGGCGCTGAGTCCCCCCAAACCGTCCACGGACCGCCACCATAGCCGACCTTTTCTTCAATGCAGCATTGTGCAAAGTACTCTTCTGTAGATCTTGTTCCTTCCGTCGTTACCATACACCATAATTTTACACTCATCAGAAAAGAGGACTTTGTTCCACTGGAGGTAGGTTTTAGGTGAATTTTCGCTTATCACTGCAATGGCCAAACTGCTAGCTGTACTCATATAATCATTGTGATTTTTTCATGGCATTAAAACACTTTTGTGTTAAATTAGGACAGAAACCATAAAAACTGAAGATTTTTCTGATGAGAAGTGTATGTAGGTAGAGGACAGACATGATGCAGGAAGGCCGAGTGTAGGATGGACGTGTAAGAGAAGTATTGAAAGAAGCATTACAGTTTTGAGAAGAAAGCGAGTGAAACACTGAGCAAGGCAACCACTAGAGTGAAAGAGAACATAATCTGATTGGACTGATAAGAGCGAAAGAGACGACGAATGACAGGAGAAAACAAGAGATGACCGACGATGCATGCGACGTGAGAAAAAAGATGTCCGTCAGCCCTGTACACGATTTTGGGGATGAATACGATTAATAAATATACAGTCAGAATGAATGTGTGGTAAAACGTTGTCTGCTGACTGTACACTGTGTTGGGGAGGTCCCATGTTCAACAGTGGACGTCCACCGGCCGGTGTGCAGCAAATAAAACAACAACGACGAGGTAAATCATTTATTGCTTCAAAGTGAATGTACATCTATGACATGCTACAAGACGGTCTATGGTTGAAGACCACGCTATTGTCACCGCACGCGTCTACTGATGTGGTCGCACTTGGCCTACATCTCACCAGAGTGACGTAAAATGTGTTCGTTGGTATGTTCCTGTACGACCGCTGCTGCTGGAAAGATTCTGATAAACCGGAGAGGATGTGTCGCCGCAAGGTTAGAGAGGGATGTACGTATGGGTCTAGTTGTGCTGGTCTCGCTTGGCGCCGCTGAGCACCACGTACGGGGAGCTGGTCTCCCGCTGCTTGTCCTGCAACATCTGCAACGTGCCCAGCGGCGTGTCCGTGGAGCTCATCTTCTTCATCAGCTGCAAATACAACATATTTTTAATGGCCTTCATCCCACCTGATTGTAAGTGATGTATGGTATGGACGTTGTATGGTAAACATGCGCACCCATAATCGCTCTCAATCTAATGAGGAGCTGCTGTGAGCACTGCTGTTTGGCGGCAGACTTAGGTATAGTGTTAGCTAGCTAGGCGGATATAGAAAATGCCCTACCACCAACAAATCCGAATATATAGGTACCCCCACTGAGAATCGAACCCGGGACCTCTGGATTGTTAGTACAAGGCACGCGAAAAGTGGTTTGATACGGTGATGTAGAACACTGAAATTTCGACTTTATTTTGTTCGAAATAAACAGTACTGTAGTGCAATACAGTACGGTTCAGTGCAGTATAGTATATTACAGTAGAATGTAATGTAGTACAGTGCAATATAGTATGGTTCAGTGCAGTATAGTATAGTTCAGTGTAGTATATAGTGTATACTGACCCCCTCCTGCACTTGTTTCTTGATCCGTTTCTCCTGCTTGTTCTTGCCTGGCCCCTTCCCGTGGAACTTGTGTGAGAGGTATCTGAACGCCTCCTTGGGGCACAGTGGTCGTCCGTCGTCGTCCACGTACTCCAGCTTGACGCTCGGCCGGAAGCCGGACTTCTCTCGGAACTCCTGCAGCGGACCACCGCCCCCGCCCCCGTGTCCCCGCTCCCGGCGACCGTACTTGTCGTCCTCCCTGCAACACACAACACACACATGCAACAGTTGGGGTTAACCTTTAAAGTGTTTATCTTATTATTTGTCATGAGTCCTTTAGATAGGTTCCATTTGGTATTCAATCAAATCGATTTAGTACATGGTCGACTAAAGAGCTAGATTAATTATTGACACACTTTTGCCCACGACTTTGTCCGATCGGGATAAAAAGTCCCTTCAACTATCCGTATAATAATCCGAGTTCCAACTGCGACGTGAAGGGAAGACAAACGAGCAGACTCATTGCTGCATGTATGTGTTGATCTGGTAGGTAATGCTCTCACATACCCGTAGCTCTTGTCCTCTATGGAGTAGTGCCTGGCCTGCAGCAGGTGGTGTATCTGCAGGGTGTTTGCTCGTGCCGCCGGTCCCGACCCCGCTCGCTCCAGGTACCCCTTGCTGAGCGCGAGCTGGAGCGCGCCCGCCACGCCCGCCCCGAGCGCCGGCTCGGCCGCCAGCCCCGCGACACCCTCGCCGCCGCCCGCGCCGCCGCCCGCCCCTCCCCCCGCGCCGCCCGCCTGCTCCCGCGACACGTCCACCGTGCTCCACGCGCTAGACGACGACACCTCCGCTCCGGCATCTGTCTCCGCCTCGTGCTCCCACTCCTACAACACACATCACGGTGACGCTCCTACAACCACCCCTAGACGATCCAACACATCACCCCAACCCACGGTATATGTCCGCATATCTATATGGCTAGTGTTGCGGAGGTTGGATGTCGTGTGATGTCGTCAGTACAGACCATGATCTCCGCGTCGGTGTCTCTGTTCCCGGCGAGCCCGTACGTGGGTATGTCCCCGAGGGTTCGACAGAACTCGGCGGTCGCGTCCAGCACCATCGCGCTCCCGGGGTCCGACACCTCCTCCGAGTGCTCCTCCTTCACAGAGCTCAGGAGCTCCTCCACCTGACAAACACAACACACTCCTTTACCGGCACGTGACGTTCGTAGCGCCCACCGGCACTTCAACTGACTTTATTTTTTACACCGATTTCAAGGATATGGACACTATAATTAAAGATTTTTTCAAAAAAGTAATTTGCATGCTGTTTGAGATAGTTTTGCAAATAATAAATTGATTGCTTGTTTGACTCGTCGAGCTATGTTGGTGACCTTAGTTGGTCTATTGGGGATTGTATAACGTAGAGAAGTTCTGAGCATTGCTCGCCGAGTGACTTTGAGCTTGTTTATTCGGCTCACAGTAGTTGATGTTTCGTTGAAAGATGTCGCGGTATTTGTTGTACCTTGTGCTGTGATTTCGCCGCCTCCGCCAGCCGGAGTCTCCTCGCCCGTGCCAGCGCCGTCTGCAGCTCGCTGTCCGGCTCAACCTCCTCGTCATCCACAGCCAGCTCATGCGACGAAGGCTGAACATCTACACACAACACACACTGATACATTACACACACACAATAATATAGTATATATGCGCATTGTCTTTCCTTGGGATAGTTAAACGGGCCGAATACAGCGACTTTATATCCCGCTCGAACAAGTACTAACAGTGGGATACATTCTGAAGTACACGCAGACCAAGTCGCGGGAAAAAGATAGTACAGACTGAATATGTATAGGATTGGAATTATTAAAGATTGTACCAGGTTGTGTACAACCATCTCTGTAAACATAAATTCGTCGCATCCCGTGGGATATTCTCACCGGTGTCGTCTGTGTGCAGGGCGGCGGCCTGCTCGTCGTCCACGTCGATGGGCTCCGCCTTGGGGCGTCGACGCATCTTCCCCTACAACACACAGTAGTACAGTTTACACAAACATTACATGAGACATGCGTTTAGTGCGAGACTAACACAACAAATACGAATGAAATCTGCGCTAGGGAGGCAACACGAACTGACACGTTGACTTAGTTAACACAGACTATTGAAAGGCGTTTGATGGAATCGATCACAGTTTATTTATAACTATCTATGCAAGGTTTGGAATACGCGGGGACTCTCTCCAGTGCTCCGCTACATACGTGGAGCAGAGCACTCGAGCAGCGGTTCTCAGATATTATATCTATGGAGGGGTAACAGTCCCAAATGGCGTCCCACAGGGATCTCTGATAGGGCCTCTTTTGAAGTATCAGGTGTTGACACTACCAACGGTTCGGTCAGTAATTATGGAATTGTCAGAGCGTCTCTTCGAAGAAAATTCATGAAAATTGATGAAGACCGGAAAAACTACTTAGTAATTTACTATAATTATGTGAACAGAGGTTTTAGCAGCACGTGTGTGACGTACCTTCTTCTTTGGCTTTTTGAACTTGGCGATCATCTCCTGGTCGGTGAGGTAGTCGGTGGCGAGCTGCAGCGCCGGCAGCTGCAGCGACTCCAGACGCTTGTCCGGCCCGCCCTGCAGACGCTGCTGTCGCTGACGGAACAAGCACACAATCGACACACTCCTACAGAACGACATCTCTCTTTCTCAAACGTAAACTTCAATATCATTAGGATACGGCTCTCATTGAACATACTGTGGCATTGTTCTCCTATTGTTATTGCCAGGAGACATGTAGAGCAGTCGCCGCCACAGTTGACATTACGCGTCATCCTCGCTGTCTCACAGACAATAATACTACCAAGTGTATGTGTGTCTGTGTTACCATCTCGTCTCGGATGCGCTGCGCGTGCAGCGCTCGCTGGTCTCCGATGTGGAACCCCTGCCCCATGACGTCGTCGTCGTCGTACTTGGCGAGGACGGGGCGCGCGTGGCCCAGCGCAGCCGCCTCCAGCTCGGCCTCGTCGTCGTACGCCTGGTACCCGGCGCGTGCCTTCTTAGCCTCCAACAGGTTCTGTCAGAGAACGACACGTCACATATAACGGTTACATACTATTGTACCGTGATGTATGTGCCAGGAGCGAGTTTATTTATTTAATAAGGATCATCACAAGTCTAGTTACTGGCAAACAACTTCACCAATGACCTTGAGCGCGCAGTAAACTATTTTCGGGGCTCGGGAGGGGAATGTCATTTCATTTCTCTGTCGCCCGGGTGCGCAAACTCACCCCACTATGCCCATTATTGTTCAAGTTACTTGTCCAGAACTATATCACTATAGGTATACAATGGTAAAAGTGATGTTCAAATTCGGCCTGCACTTGTACACTATTTACAACATCAAGTAATAATCTAAATACGAGTATGTGTAGAAAAATACTAGAATTGCATTATTGCATTTATTTTAATTGTACAAAATTATTCTTTTTGTAAGTGACAGCGTAAAATGACATTTTATTGACGTCATCTTTGTTTTTAAAGTTAAGTCTTACCTGTTTCGTGCGTTTTATATGTTTTTGTACGTAAATAAACTAAACCAAAATATGCAAAAATTATAACTAAACATTTTTATTTGATAATGGCCTTTTAAAATTATAAGTGTACAATACCAGGCCTTAGCTCCATACAATCGTCTTCATCAGGAACTTGTCATTTGAACAATGAGTTTGAAAATATATCTAAACCCGTCGAGTTGTTTTACACGTCTCGTGACGCTTGATCTGACTCATACAACACGTCCATCTTGTGTCGTACGTTGTGTGTGTGCGTGTGGTTTATATTGTCTCACCTTCTTGGCTCGTTCGTCGTCGACGATGTTGACGTTGACCAGCACGTCCTCGGTGTCGTCCGCCAGCACCTCCTTGTCCGCCAGCGTCAGGATCACCTCGCGCTCTTCCACGATCTGAAACACACAACACAACACTGCACCTGACGCATGCGCAAAACAGTGCATGTTACTGATATGTCATTACATTCCTTTCCGCGTAATATTACATTGTACCATTACACATCACTTCAAATACGCTCCGTGCGCTGACATGCGACAGCTCTTTTGCAATAATATTTGTAATGCCATGTGTTCAATACATAAAAATCGGACGATTGTCATGTTCAATGTTGGCAACATTGTTCTGTGGTTAGTTGTACGCCAACATTTTAAACAACCTATTGAAATACAGTTTAAAATTTATTTTTCACGTGATTTTATTCAGCGGAACGTGAACGAACCATGTTCGAGACAGATTTTACACATCACGTGCTCGGAATTAAAGAAAGAAAGAAAGAAAGAAAGAAAGAAAGAAAAAATTTATTTGCCAAGTACATAGTTTTTTACACGGTGTTTAGATAGTAATTTTTATTTTGTTCGATGTACTAAACCTGTCCACAGGTGTGCAAATATTATGAACATATTATATAATAAGGAATTTAATTGTTAAAAAAAATTTATTTACATCGCATGTCAATTAGTAAAATGTTAATAAGCGTGTTAAATGTTAAAATACGTAGAATGTAAGCCTTATCGTCCTAGTTGCATTTCAGTAACATATGCGTGTTGTCTTTGTGGTTCTGTCGGTGGATGCGAGCCCGCGCAGCGCACCCTCTCGCTTGCGCCGCGCTAGATGCGAGTGAGCGGTGCAGAACGCCATGCGCGATGTTGGTAATGTCATACATGATATGCCGGTGCTGTACTCACTACTATCTATATGTACTGACCGCGTCTATGTCGTGTGCTACGCGTAGCCCGCGCAGGTCGGTGCGCGTGTACCGCTGCTGTCGGTCCGCGCGCTGCTCCTCCGACACCAGCGCAGACACCCCGAACACCGCGTCCATCTCGTCCAGCATCGCCGCCTGCCACACACACACACACACACACGTGTCATCGGTCATACAGTAAAGGGTTCTACTAAACCAACCGCACGATACCAGCTACCTTACACTGACCGTCAACAATCATGCTGGAACTGGCTCAGGGTACTTTGCTTGGACCATTGCTTCTCATTATATTTGCACGATTGCTATTGTTAAAAGCGGAATTGAAATAGAATATATTTAATGAGTCTATAAAAATAGAGAATTTATAAAAAGCACCACTCGCTAACATTGGAGGAACAGCAAGAAATAGCTGATGTTGATATTGCTCAGGCACTTCACACATAAACCTTTACGGAACAACTATTTTTGATCCATCCTGCAGCATCTACCAAGTGTAGATGAACCTCCTACCAGTGTCCAGCGAGCGGAAATTACAACAAAATATACAGCAATATTATATGTATTTATTTACCAACTATTGGCATAATGTAATTGTTAGCAGAAACTATAATTCCTATTATTCAGCTTGACTGCGGAGATCTCTTATTGGCTTACTTTTACAACGAGATGTTTCAAAAGAAATAATAACAAATATAAATAAGAAGCGAAGCGTCGGTGGCGCAGTGGATAAGGCGCGGACTCTCAATCTGAGGATTCCGGGTTCGAATCCAGCCGTGTACCTATGAGTTGTTTTTCAATTCAAGTACATTATCCGATTGCTTAGCCCTATACTCCTTAAATTTGTTTAAGAATGTACAAGGTTACCCGCTTGGCAGCCTCCTTCTTCTGTAGATCTAGCTCGCGCGACTTGCGCACCCACGCGGCCGCGCCCCCGTCCTCCTCGTCCGACGCAGCGCCCAGCGTCGCAGTAGACAGCCTACACAACACAAAAATACGTCCATCTAATTCCACCCTCCATCTAATTATTGGACGATGATAACTGGTCCTGCTACCTCGACAGCTTCGCCAAGATTGGTGGCGAGAACGAATGAATTGTGCAACCAACGTAACCGCTCCTGGGGCTTCAACCTCCTGGTAAACAGACTTAGTTGACATCCCCATTTTACAAACAAAGCAAATCGCTTCACCATTCATCACATACATACCGTTTATAAGTGAAATTAACGGGTCGGCTTATTTTCAGTACCGCCTGCAACTCTTCAAGGCTAGAGTCAACTACTTCAGAGCAAGACTGCACCAAGCTAGACCACATCAGCTGAGATAATAGTATTTTTCAGGACAGGAATTTATAAGAGTCGGTTAAATCCTATTTGAAAATTATGATAAAACCGCAAGTGAAATGATTGGTAAGTGATATGCTGGGTATCAAACTGTTTATAAATGGAGATCTGTCCTTTCGTCTATTTCATCGCTAGCTTTTGTCCTCAACTTTGTCCACATGGACTTCAAAATTTTACCCACGGTAACTACTTGTTTGAGAGGGATAAAAAGTAGGCTATGTCCTTTTACGACCCCACAACTTTACTATACCTACATCAGATATCAAGTAATTCCGACATCAAACAAACTCACCTTCACATTTATAATGTTCGTATGGATAATTATGATTTTTAAAAATTCTTAAATGATTCTTAAAACTATTTATTTTTCATTCTAGCATAGTGTAGTACTAACAACTATGGAATTTATGTTCTGGAATAAACTGATTGATTATAGTGTGGGGGTCGTGTGTGTGTGTGTCGTTGCAGTGTTGGACTCACTTCTGCTCTATCTTCCTCTTCTCCCGTCTCTCGTCTATCCGCTCGCGGATCTTGTCCGACTTCTTCTGCTGGGTGATGTTGACGGCCGGCTTGTGGTAGAACTCTCCCAGGTCGTCCTTCAGCTTGCCGTCAGCGTCTGGCACAGCACTCATCATAATCACAATATATCACTATCACACACAGACAGTGTGATACAATGTGTTCATTATGGAAATTTAAACTCATGCAGTTAGTTTGTATGAAAGTTGGTAACTTTTGAAGGTGCATGTAGTATAATAGGTATTTGGTTATGTCTTAGTAATAAAAAAAATTATAAATGGAGGGGATAAAATAGGAGATGAAAATTTTAAACGGAACTTCCTTCGGAATTGTTTCTGTTTTTCGACTACGTGACGAAACGACAATGTCTCATACTATGGAGGAAGCCGATGTCCAGCAGTGGATGTTTCCCGGGTGACGATGATGTTGAAACGAATATTAGTGTTTATCTTTCAACAATCATTTTGTTTCCGTGTGTTCCGGTTAAGTGTACAAATAAAGCCCTTTACATATTTGTACTATAGTGACTAAACTCGAAAGTGTGAGCCTCCTCAAAAATTGTAATTTAATCATTTCGTCTGCAGCACCTGTGCGGTGGAACACCATTTTGTAATAACTATTACAAATGCAAGTCACAACATAAATGGTTGTTGTGATATGGACACTGACAGACATACACGAGATAGATCTTGCATGGTTTTTGCATTTTCATCGGATGATCTTGAACAAAACAGGTCTGTTATAATTCAAGTGACAATTATTGCATCATAATGAAATAATTTATTTGCAGTAGACGTGTGTCGTTCGCGAAGGAATACTTCAATTGGACTACTTCAGTTGTGTTTAGTTCTTCCTTCACTAGTTCACTTACGATACAAATATATCTGTAGTTCACTTCGTTCAGTCAGTCCACTCCACCGCGAACAAAACGAACTAGAGTCCGAGTCGAGTCGAATGTTGCCGAACGGCGAGCGACCTACCGCTGCGCCCCGCCGCCAATGCGAGCGACAGAGAGAGTTGTATCAATTTCGCTCGCACTTTCTCGTTCTTAGTAAGAGCATTAAAGAAATTGAGCTTTAAAACAAGGCGATACTTTACGTAACGTAAACAAACAGCTCGCACTAAACAAGTTATACTGCGAATTCATTAAGTTACTTGTAAATATGAAAACAGTATTTTTTATATAAATAGTGTTTTTGTAAATTCTGTATTTAAATACTTTAAATTGTGTATATTAACTTAGTGTAATTAGTGTATATTGATAAAAGCCTGAATAAAGTATGCAGGGAAATCTGTTATTCATAGTAACATAAAAATGTATTTATTTATTTAAAAATTTAGTACATACAAACACATTAGAACAGAATAAAACAGAAGGAGGTATATTGCAGCAAAGACTAAATCTCGTTCGTAGTTCGCAGCAATCAAAAACATCGCGCTGTTCGATGAACTACATTACCACAGTGAACTAACAAACAAAAACAGCGATGACCAGCCACTGAACTAGTGAACTAAAAGAGTGATATACTTCACTATGATCAAAAGATATGTACATATCTTTTCACTTTAGTGACACATTCTGCGCATGTCTAATTTGCAGAAATATTGGTTTGTAAGTTGATAGAATTACATTAGTTGGTATCCTTAACATTTTGTTAAAATGCAAACTGTCAATAATATGTCTAAATACATTATTAATACATGTCGATATATTAGATAATATTAATAAAACTAAATTAAGATTGTCAGGTACAATCAACTAAGTGTACCATAATTTAATTTATTAGTTGTGCATATTACAAGTTTATGAGACAAATAAATAATAATAACTGACCTGGCGCCGCATCCTCCACCTGCAACGGGTTGAGTCCGAGCTTAGCGCGCAGCCGGTTAGTCTCCTCCACCGACAGACTCTCCTGACCGCCCCCGCCACCCGCACCCGCACTGACAGGCGATGTGGACTCCTTCTCATGTTCATTGCTATGTGGAATGACACATCATGAGGTCCTGAATGAATAGACACCCCTTTTCTACTGGATGGCGAGTGTTTTGAAAATATCCACATACATAAACATTATGTGTTCTTGAAGGACAGTTATTTTTACATTAATTTAGAAACATTTGAATTTGGTTACTTTATTCTATTTAATACAGTTGTGATGCAACAGTGACATGCCCTCGTCAAACACTCAAATTGGACTCTACACTGACACTGTTTATTATTATTATCATAACATGGTTAGAACAGGTTAGGAAACTGATAGTTTGTAAACTATCTGATGAAGAAAAAAAATTGTTGGGTTGATGGGTTTTTACTTTGTCTTACTGATGGTGATGATAGGGCCGTTGCTTGGTAAGCATGAGCACTCAGAAGCACCAATCTAATTTTGCTCTGCTGCCTGTCAAACCTGAACAAAGCAGTGCTATTAACATGTGCTAATTGGCGGCAGAGTTAGGTAACATGGTGGTAGCTAGCCAGGCAGACATAGAAAATGCCCTACCACCAACCAAACTGAGTACCGATAAGGACCAGGACCTCCAGATTGTAAGTGTGTAGCCATTAGGCCATGGTCAGGTAACAGTAATGATTTATCATATAGCAAACATGAATAGAGAATACATTACATGGATGTAGGCATTGCCAGCTGTTCCAACTTTAGTAATGAATCACACTCAAACTCAGATTCATAGCAGAGTTATAGAGGACAGGATTTGAAGCTACCTATACTTGATGTACTTTCAACTATCCCTATACTAAAAATCAAGTCGTTCTATCCGTTACAATGTGAATACATATGGTTGGATTGAAAAGCATCAGTTAATATCACATAAATTCACATAAGTAACACTTGACTGTAAATCATGTACATGCTACATGTCGGAGGTCAATGTGAAGTAGTGGATGTTGTTTGCAGTATATCAACAGTGAACTACAGTAACAAGATGTTACATATGGTGGGATTGGTGGTGTATACCTGTGTTCACGACGGGCAGGCTTCTCCGGGCTGGTGCTCCGGACGGGGTCGAGGCGAGGCGGGGCTTGCAGGTGGGAGTCCACCGGCACCTCCTCCACTGCAACAATACACACCCTGTACTCACACTACAACAGACTAGCACCCAGTCAACACTATACCTCCTCTACAGAAGCATATGTCAACCAAGTATTCAGGCCTCAAGCTAATTAGAGACAACGTTCAACCAACAAGAGCCTTGAAACCAATGAAATCTTAACTATATTTAGAGCTTTGAATGTACAGGACTTCGGATACAAATAGATTTGTGTAGATGTACAAAATAGTTGAACTATTATAATACGAGCAATTTTTATATTATTTCAAGATGAGCTAACTCCATATTAAGAAATAGGGTACAAATATCGCTTTCTCCTTCTTTTCAAATTGATGGTCTCTTTGATGTTAGAGTACTGTGGACCAGAATGGCTAAAGAACATAAGCTTTCTTCTAATGTTACTAGTTATCAAGTCTGCAAATAGAACCAGAATTTCAGAAACAATGAGTTGTGTTTAGGTTCAAACTGAGTTCTTTTAGTTGCAGAGTTTACAGCCTAACACCACTTTCACTGCACTGGCAACTAGTTGTAACGTTTCGCTGTAGCTCCGCGAGACCCTGCAGCACCCACCTGTCGAGAACCGTGGTGGGCCGTCTCCGTGCAGACTCTGAAATAACGAGCAAACTATGCCATTACTGTGTCAACAGAGGGTAACGCCGACACGAGTCATCATCTCACTCAGATTACTAGTATATCTCCGCTTGTACGCTTCAAATGCAAGATATGAATATCATCAAAATATTTAATATCAAGTCAGTTTTATCGATGAGATCATCACACGTGTGCGGCGGCTTAGGACTAAGTAACAAAGTAAATGATACGAACCTTCTGGGGAGCGATCCTTCTTGCGATCCTTGTGTTTCCTGTGCCTTTTGCGTTCTCGTTCCTCCCCTTCGAGAGGCGAGCGAGATTTACTCCTGTGCTTCCGCTTTTTAGAATCTTTCTTATGTTTCTTCGAGCCCATTGTGTGTTTCTGAATAATTCAAATCAGTAAGTATCCCTCGACAGTTATTTAAGCGATTGCTTGTAATCCACGTTTACAATATTACCATATTACAATCAATTCACACAAATTCACAACCAACAATTCATGAATTTGGTCAGGTCTGCCATTTTGAATTATCTGATTTTTTTTCGTGACATTTGCGATTTTGCGTTTCGTTACACCAATTCCTGATTTGCTATAAAGACGCAGTAGTTTAACAAAGGGCACATTTGTATGCTCCTAGAAAGGGCACTAACACCCGTAGTGAATGCTCCTAGCTAAAGCCCTAATGCCGTTGTTTAAGTTTATGAGGGTCACGCACATTGTGAAGTACATGTGCGTGACATTGTGAGGTCACGGACCATTTTGGAATAGAAATTCCTGAAACTGAAACGTAATTTATTCCCGCCACTATTCCAGCCGGCTGGCTACCACTATACACTTCATAGCCTATACTGACACCATGTTCTGATAAAGAAAAGAGAGATAACATTTAAACAATTGACATTGCCCCATTGAATGAACGTTCCTGGGTGAGCACGCTTCTCACCGTCCGTCCGTGTCCGTCTGACTAGCGTCTGACCAGCAAACAATCCATACCCTCAGTCACAGGATCCATCCAAATCATATCCAACTTTAATACCTTCTTCCTTCCGATTAAGCAGCCTGCTGCCCGATTTCTCTTAGTAGCCAGTATTCTGAACACATTATATGGTTTAGTAAGTAGGTACTCTACGTACGATATCAAATGCATGTATATTTCTTTCAAGTGTCTAACGCAAGCAGTCAGGCTGATAGTTATGTCAAGATGCAACGATGATGATGTCTATGCGGTCGACGAGGATACGGGTCGATCTAGAACTGCAGGTCTAAGGGGCATCGGCGTATATACTATGTAGTACATAGGGAGTGTCTGTGTATACACGGGAACGATTCGTCTGGGGCAATACATATGGCCAGCAGGCATGGTAGAGGTTCATACATATTCCCTACTTATATCACATATTTCCCTACATAAGCACACAGCTCCAGAACTAATAATAAAAGATATTAACAGGCCAGTCTTGCCATAAATTTTATTATAAAAACGATAATACAATATAAAAGGCATGGGCTGAAAAGCAGGCCTGCCGGCGGCTTGCCAACGGTAGAACTGAGCCCATCGGCCATTTTGTTCCGATTAGTTATTAAGATTTACCTATAGATATACCATGTAACAAGGAGGAACAAATAAAAGTTTTTTATTTATTTATTTAGGTGGTGACGTAGTAGGGCAGGTAAGTTTTTCTCTCGCAAGACTCCCTAGGCTAGTCGTTGAAGAACCAGTCTAATAAATCGGACCGCTACAATCGCTGATGAACTCGAGTGAGGACTGCTGATAATCCGTAGGTAGCATCGGACCTTACAGGTTGATAACTTTGAAAGTAATTAAACGACACTGTGGAAATCGAATACCTCTTTATTTCTATAATTAAAATTAAGTAATGAAGAATATCTTACAAATATAATTACTTTTATATTAACGTTGTGATCACAGAATGTTATTATATATTTCTTTTAAGGCAACGAGTATTGTTAATATATATAATTATATCATACATATGAGAGAGCACGTGTGTGCGACGCGACGCTGCGCCCCTCACTTGTAGCAGTACCCCTCGTTCTGGTAGCACCACTCGGGCTCCAGGGACTCCGCCCGCACCCCCATGCGCACAAGACGCTCTCTGTAACATAAACAACGACAACTCATACAATCAACTACACCAGCAGGCAGCGGGTTTATAAAATAACGGGGCCCACAACACAAGTTTGGGAAGCGCTCTTGTCTGTTGTAAATTTTAGTGTTAACCGAAATATGTGAAAGGACACATTTTATATGAAAATAGCTTTCACGTGGACTTCGGAAAGCATCCCGGAACGACTTGCTCGAATTCGTTCTCGTCTAAAACATATTAAAATCAATTTGCAAATAACGTATTGACGGTTTTTAACCAACCTGACATTGAGCATTCTGTACTCTGCGTCGTCCCAGCGCGCGTCGGGCTCGGCCCAGAGCCGCTCGGCGAGCGCGGCGGCTCGCGGCCACAGGCGGCCGTCCAGCGTGGCGGTGTCAGACTGCTCCGACCACAGCGCAGCCTCGCCACCTCAACACATACAACGACATACACATCACAAGGTGATATATAGATGTGTTATTACAACAATATGTGAAGTGGTAATGTGTAGTGTAGTGTATGCGGTTCCCAAACTTTTAAGGCCACGGAGCCCTAAAGAAATGTCACGTTAGTTAAGGAACCCCTCACCTAATCGTCCTATGACTTCAATTATTTAATGATAAATATAACTGGTTCGCGAAACTCTGGAGAGTCTTATACAGACCCCCTAGGTTCCGCGAAACACACTTTAGGAATCCTTGATGCTGTAGTGTATGCGGTATAGCAAATTCACACTGTCTTGGGCGTATTTCTATGGGTTGGAATGCTAAACGTCAGTGTCAATGACTGACAGTTCACGAGAGCCTACGGTGAGTGCACTTGTAGTGCCAGATTATATGCTCCTAGAGTAGTGGTCCGAACCGAACCCGTGGTCATTGCCGAGCCGTGATATTTGATGTCGTACGGACCAACTCCTACAAGTAGGCCATCCGTTTAGGCCGTGTACCGCGTCAACCTCCCCCTGACAAAGACAGACGCAGCCTCTGGATGCAAGGGGCTCGAATCTGGGCATTATGGAGTACTATATGGACGCCTACGATCAGTGGCGGTCGTTTTCCTAGCGGGTGATAATGAATATGTACTATTTAGGTATGTCAAGCAGTCGAAAAGTAACTTTAAAAATTAACTTACCTAGAATTTGATCCTTATAACTGAGCGCTATCTCCTGCGGGCTGTTAGAGTATACTTTCTGCCAGCCAATGTACGGCGAGCACCAGTTGTTGCCTGCAATGTTACAGCATGCTTTAGCGCCTAGATAACAGAGTCACTGCTGCGTATGAGCATATCAACACGACGCAACGTGCAGGCCAGTGGCTCTCAAACTGATTGGACTAAGGCCACAATATTCAATCTTCCAGGGGCCATAGAATTTGTATAACAAATATCCAAAAATTTGAAAATTAACGTATATTGTCATTTTATGTGTGCATTACACGATAATAATGTATTTTAAAAATTGTAACTATAGGGCTGTGTAGTATAAAGTAAGTTTACCTGTCCCGACCCATGCTCCGAAGCCGCAGTCGAAGTAAAGGGCGTCATAGTTTGATAATATTAGTTTGTATCCTTTTTCTAGCAGATTCATGATTTGAGGGTCCACACCAGTCGTCCACACCTGGAAAATAAACAAAGAATCAGTAAAGAAGTTCGTTTATTTCATAAAGAAATCAATGTCATGTCTGCACTCACCTGAATAATGTATTCATCTTTATTCAAGTATTTCTCAACGACGCTACTATCCGTCAACGTGCTGGTCCACAATATGAGAGGGAGCTTTGACCCGAACGCCTGAAGAAAGCAAACCAATTAACGAAGTGACGGACTAAATACCCAGAGGAGATCTTTATGTGTGACTGTGAAAACAGCACAAACCTTGTAAGCTCTTTTCTGAGCCTTCTCCTGGAAATAGTTCCACAGCTTCAAATAGCTGGCCTTGTCGAGGTTCCACATATTTTGTCTCATGAAGTTTTGTATCTCTTCTGACGAGTTCCAGCACCTCTCGCTGACCTCGTCACCTCCCATGTGGAACATGTCTGGCTGGAAGACCTCTGGAAAGAGTCAAGAGTACTATAATTGTAGCAGACATTTTTGTGTTATGTAAAGTATATACTTTTATGAAATGTGTGGTACGCACCCGCCATGTCAGTGTAAATATCTTCTAAGTAATTGTACAGTTCGTCACGGACTGGGTTGAGTTGTCCACAAGGCGGCTCAACGCAGTATGAGCTCCAAGGTTCTGCCTGATAATATTAACAAGGAGTTTAAGAAGAAAAAAAACTATACAAAAATTTGATTTTCCATTGTTCAAATCAAGTGCAAAAAGTAATGTGTAATCTAATACAATAGTACTCACTTTGAAGCAGACGGTGAGGTCGGAGTCCTGCCAGCCCTCGCCGACGTGCGCGGGCGCATCGAACTCGGGCAGCACGCGCACTCCTCTCTCAAGACCATATTTTACTATGTCTTGAATCGTTTGCTTTGTATACACCTAGAATTAACAATAAAAACACTAAAGTAATGATTGTAAATATATTTTGTTTACTATTGGGATTTTGTAAAAATAATAATGAGCAGAAGTTGAATAGCTCTGTCGCTCGGTGTAAGTACCTTGCTGGGAGAGAAAGCTCCTAGTTTAGCGAGTTCAGGTCTCCTCTCGGAGACGAAGGGGAAACTCTGGCTGTCGGTGATGTGCCAGTGGAAGGTGTTCAGCTTCACAGCAGCCATTGCATCTGGAAACAAAAATTAAGCTCACATGGCGAACAATGATCATCTAAGCAAATTCGAGTAGATATTAGCATTTACAATGTGCGCTACAACCTTGCAAGTTAGATATAAAAACTGTAATCCTTGAATATGTTATTAGTTTAGTGCCCTCTGGCTTTTGAGGGCTCTGAATTCTATCCTATACAATGAATGATACACGTTCCTTATAGAGTTTTATATTAACCAGACATTGTTGTCTGTCTTTCGAAAATAAACAAATTATTATAATTGAAACTCACAGATTAAACCAAATAATTGAAATAATATTATACTATGTTTTGGTTTTGTGAGAACCAAATATGGCTGATAACATTTAATTAATTCCGATTTCAGATTAATTTAGCAATATTGAATAGGAACCTCGAGAGGATGACGAGATGTATCTTTGCAGTCATCGCCAAGTTCATCATAATCAGCTACTGACAGTCGCACATGAGCCTCTCTCATGGAGCGACACATTGGACCTTACATGACATGGCATTTACGTTACTACGACAACACAAAACATCACATAACACACACAGGGTATAACACACACACTATGAAAGCGGATTTATGTTCGCAAGTGGATAGCAGATGCTGCAGTTCATCTGCTGATTTATTTCTTCCATAGTCTCATTAACAACGCTCGCGGGATGACACAGGGTGGTCATCAAGCAGTGTCATGCAGTGCGTCGCCTAAACTCATATATAATTACCGATTGTAGTTTTAATGGAGTCAACAGTGTAAAAGTTTCTGGCGGTGTCGAGCAGCACTCCTCTGTAGGGGTACGCAGGCTTGTCGTTGATGGTCACATCTCTTACAATCTGTACAAAACAAACAAATAAATCAAGCGAGAGCGAAACAAAAACAACATCTTTAAAAACAAAGCTGCTTATTTATCTAGATATAACTCGTACTCTTCATAAAACCTCGCAGCGATCCATATGTAAATGAGGACGACGAAATGCTAAATCAGACAATAAATGTCACAGCAGAGATTAGGTACCTACAAACTCTGTATGTTACATACTTGTCTCGGCTCGGGGCAACGACCCCCAACCAGAACTGGTTCTCAAAACCTTTCAACATTTAAATTACACGACTAGAAATTTGCTGGCCATTGTTTCGCTAAAGATCACACCCGTAGAATATTCACATACAGTCGCGCGAGTAACGTTAACCGAGCAAAATTAATCTGTTCCACAACAGTTTCACGACTGTATTTAATTTCGGAGACGGAAAACCAACAAGTAGTGTGCAAAACAGATACTCAAATGACACGTTTAATAAATATCTCCGTGCTTCATTTTCCCACTGCTACACAATGAATACCATATGGTAAGCAGAGAGTACACAGCGGCAATTAATATAGTGCGATGAACGCTCGGAACGAGTTGAGTTAGACTAAGAAGGACAACTTTCAGATATTTCCATTTCCAAATCACAATGGGTTCGCACTTAGCTTTTATCACAATTGAAAGAAAGTAACGATAAGGCCATCGGATGGAAGCGTGCTTACCCGCCAGCCTTCACTTTAACCACCCATAAACTTAAAGAAACAAAATAACTATATTTTAATAGCTAGCCCTATTGGGGCTGCTGTAGAACGGTTTTTTTGTCATCATTTTGGTCCGATTTAACTTATTTGGGATACATTATTTTCTTTTAAAACTTACTTTTTAAACTAAATAAACCAATAAATCTAACTGAAATCATGAACATCTTAGACGTGTAGGGTTCTTTAATGAAATGTCAGCGCTTCGTTCGTAGTCCGACAAGTTCATTCGTGCGCGACCCTCCCTAGATTAGATAGACCATGGGAGACACGGAGACAGCTGGGGGTGTACTGCAATACACTTGCTACTGTTACCTCACCTCCCCAACGTATGTCACTCTATACTTCAGAGTCTATAGGGAGGGTCGCACACTAACTTGTCCAATAGGTTTTAAAAATCCGAAAGCTTATTTTCCATAAGTAATGTTCGCGGTTATAACATACGGTATTCTACTACCATATCTTTTCTGTATGGGGACTGTGTCCTCCCGACGGATCTATCTGGACGGCTTCTCTCTCACCAGCAAGTGGTCCCTGATGTCGTCGTACACGATGAGCTGTGCCAGCGTCTCTAGCCCGTGCCGTACTCCGAAGAAGCTGTTAGCTCTCACAGTCGCGTTGACGCGGCTGTCCGCGGCGGGCTGCACGCGCACGCCGTAGCTCTCATCCATGTCCAGAGAGAACGCTGCAGCGAAACACAACAACACACATAACTTGTTAGAGTTCCGCAGTCAAACAAGGAATCATTTTAGTTTCGCTCTGTCCGTCTGTTCCTCCGCGGCTTAGCGGCGAGAACCATACTACTAGAAAACTGTTATTTAGTACGAGTATACATATTAATCACGCCAATAAAGAAGTAGAATAAAATTTTGAAAAATATTTTTTTAGAGTGGCTCTCATACACGTAACTTGGGGATGAACTATTTTTTTTCACGTCAAAGGGATCAAGATTTGTAAAAGTTTGAGAACCATCATGTGTTTATTCAACCGAAACAAATAAAATGTAGATGAATGGGTATGTACATATATGATTAAATCTGCCATAATAATCAGCATTACAAAATATATTACTTATTATTATATATTATATATTTATATAAATATATTACTTATATAAGCTGAAACCGTTGCACACTGCAGTGTGCAGTTTAAGGACCATGTGAATTTCTTGTGAATTTAAATATATTATGTGGGCTTAAATATTAATTGAAGTATGTGGTTTATTTCGTTTTATATTTTGGTGACAGCAAGGCAGAATCTCGCATATATATCACAGGACCGGTCCCAAGTCACGCGCCACAAGGATAATGAACTTGCGTTGAGGATACACATCAGACACCTACGATACATAAATATATGCATAAGGCATTGCCGTCGTGCCAAGGTGGCATTCAAGTCATAATGATTATATTACCTCTCAGGTCTGGATTCTCATTGACCAGGTAGACGTCCAGAGACTTGCCGGTGGCTTTAGGAGTCAGCCCCTTCGGAACTACATACGAAACCAGCTTCTTGAATCTCTGTAATAAATATTATGGTTTAGAAAGTGCACTACATACATAAATAAGCTGTATTAGTTAAGGCACCTATCCGTGAACGAAAGGGCAACGTTCATCGGTGCTACTTTTTTCCTCAATAAACATTAAGTAATGACGCAATTTATGAACTAAATAAATGACTTTCTCTCTACGTGAATATAGTTTGAATAGTAAAAGTTTTCCATTTTTGTAATTTCAATTCCTGCACATCTATATCACAGCGGTATATGAAACAGCATTCTTGAAATTTATTCATAAACAATACGAGATGAGTTATTTGTGTGGAAATTATATCGTTTTTATATTTATTTCATGTTCCAAAAAGAATAAAGCCCGATTCTAACAGCCGACCGCGGAATAGCGATGGTCTATGACAAGTCTGTTCGTTCACCCTCGATTTACAGGCTCCCATATATAGCGTTAATCTTGGTGGAATTACATATGCAATGAGTTCCACTCTCTAGCTGCACGCGTGGTAAAGATTGAAGCTAAACCCTTAGTGATGTCAGCTGAAATACATGATATGACGTTGTATGGTGCGATGTTGCCAAACAGTGCTCGGCTGCGTCTGAGACAGCGGAAGTTATGTAGCTCACCTCTCCGGCAGCCAGCATCAGGTCGTCTGTGCGTCCTCGCTTCTCTATCTTGACGTCGATGCCCTCGATGTTGAGCTTGGACAGGAAGTTACCGAGGTCTACATCGCCGGTCGGGCGCGGCCACAGCACGCCTGATACACACATACATATGCCAATAAGTACAATATGCCATTTACTTCGATTATTTATCAACCATTCATTCAACCAGATTTTAAGATCTTTTGTATACACGACTTAGTACATCGACTTAATACATCGGTCCAGACATGTCCCCTGTAATATTAATAAATTAAACAAACTTAAACTTAACTTAAGTCATAATTATGTTAAACAATGTATTAAATTAGTTGTTTAGAAGGTGGCTACTATTCCTCCCCCGGTATGGTTTTCCCTCAGACGCCTCTCACAACTCCACGGGAAGAAATGGGGTGGTGGTAAGTCGAGACCATATCGCGAACAAAGCATACAATAAATATTTACATATTTCACAAGTTACAACTATAGTCTGACACAGCATATATATACTTTTTTAGATTACAGAGAGCGGAAGCCCCATGTTCCGTATTCTATATCTATAGTTCCTGTCAGCTGGAGTTGTATGCGTCGCGTCGACTGGGATGCACCACTCACCAAACTCGTTGCAGAACATCTTGCAGGCCTCGAGGCTGAGCGGGGGGTCCTCTCCCTTGCCCTGGTACCGCTTCTTGAGACACTTCCCATCTTCGCACCCCCAGCTCCACACGGGGCCGTCCTCCTCACCCGAAGATACCGTCACGCTGTAGACAAACACTATTGTCACCGTCCGTTCATACACTTCTTTACTGTATTATACGTGCCGTAAACATGCACGCAAGCGACAATGCTAGCAAGATGTTGCAGGATTGTCGACACCCATCATACAGAACCAGTATATTGAAGGCGGCTGCTAGAGAAGACGTGAACAACCATTCCTAGCTTACCACGCAGACCCAATGAGGATCGACAGACCACACACACCGTTGTGGTTATGCTGAGTAAAGTAAAAAAGTTTTCTTTCAATGATTTAGTTCACCCCAAAGCCAGAGGTCTATCGTCATTAATATAGGAAATAATTTTTAATATTCGTACATGGGTTCTAAGTGACAAAACGATTGCCAGAACAACTACGAGTATAGCCTCTAAGAGCACTTAATCACTACGTTTGATAGCCTTTCGATGGAGGTTTGCAAACCTTAACCTTTTCTAAAGGCTGATGACATAACATATAACATAACATCCGAGACAATGAGTATGTAAATTATGTCAATTGTTGAGAAGATGCATTTAAGATAATTTATAAAGTTCATCCGACGTCACGCCACGCCGGGATGTGAAGTAAGAGGCAGGATCTATTGTATTTCGACCCTGCGGTTTGGTCGTTCTCGGAGTGTGACACTGCTTTGAGACTATTGTTAGCAGTAGTTGCAGACAACAGTCGGCAGTTGGTCTACACCTGAGTGTTGAGGAGCCTTGGGAAAATAAAGCAGGTCATTACTTTCACATTTTTTACATACAAAGCATAACATGCCGTGCACAAAATCCTTAACAATGAAACTATAACTCTAAGTTTATAGTCACATCGGGTAAAATGATTACCGTCAACTTTAAATTTAAAAATGGAACGTCCATCTGAAGCTCCAAGCATCCAAACTCATGGATCAACCGAAGGTCAGCTTTTGTAATTTGCGATTTTTAAATAAGTCTGACCGTTAGACTGCGGCTAGACTCCAGCACAGTAAATACTCTTGTCTGGAACCATCGTATGACGTTGTGCCTTTTGCGGTGGAGACGGCTGGTCCTTGGTGCTCCGAAGCGAAGGCTTTATTAAAGTGCTCTGTCGCCGTCTAAGTGAAAAGAGTTGCGATCCCCGCTCCGGGTCGTACCTGGCTCAACGTAAAGTGGAAGTTCGTATTATATCTTGAAATACAATAAAAAATTGAACTCATGTAATTAGAGGAAGGCGATGACGCAATGAGCAGATTTTTAGAAATAGCCCCAGAACACGAGAGAAAGTTGAAGCATTGTGTAACGGCCATTTTGAATACACCTTACCTAATTGCCACACAAAATACATTTAACGACAGAAAGATACAACAGCTGCACATAAATAAGTATAGATAAACTGCGCAATGTATACTCCTCACGCTTGATAAAGGAAATTTAGGACTCGTCTCGTTCACAGGCACAGAGTACTGACTGAAGGGAGCGGAGGAGAATATAGCAGTTATAAAACCTGATAATTCTTAAAACAAAATGCTAATTTAATTAATTTCAACGGGGACGGAATAAAATATTTAGCTTACATCTATCGCCAGTATTCTAAATAAGAAGCCATCGAAGCACAGGCCGCTCATGGTTTTTAGCCCGACTGCGGCAAAAGCCAAAAGGAGGGTTATGTGTTTGACCTGGATGTATGTACGACTCTATGTTCCCTTGTATGTAAAAGGCTAAACCGATTTTAATAAAATATATGTGGTTAGATTCGTCTTAACCACTGTGTGACGAAATGATTGTAAATCAAAATGGCGGATTTTGGCGCCAAATTGCGCGGCATGAAAAATATATAATAATAAATGGTTTACAAAAATATATACAACGTATAATGTATGTTTAAATATAATTTGCGCAGTCGGGTTTACTTACATTTCTTTAACTTGTATTAACGTGTATTGCCATCGCAGTGGATTTTATTGGACATAGGAAAATGTACAGCTCAATGATGTCTACTTACCACTTGATCAATACCACCAGGAACAAGGAGCACGCCCAGAAGTGATTCACTTCCATCGTCTACTGTAACAAAGAGTAATCTGTTAATACATAATTATACCTATACAACAAATAAAACAGGCGCGGATATAAAATATACGGTTGTTTCATCTTAAAATACGAAAAAACAAAAAAGGATATACGTAATGAAAAAAAAAAGACATTTTTGTAACACTTTGCCCCAATTAGGATAAAATTATTTAGATACGTAGCCCGCTTTACTTATATTAGTAATACGATATGTTTTAAAAATAAATTAGCAATCTGATAATAGGTGACGATACAGATGCACACCCTGAAGATTGAATCATCAACAGCCTATATACGTCCCCACTGCAGGGGCTCAGGTCTACTGTCCTACAGAGAGTGTATGGTCCATAGTCCACCACGCGGGTCCAGTGCGGATCAGCGGACTTCACATGCCTGTTCAAGACATGCAGGTTTCCTCACTATGTTTTCGTTCACCGTCAAGCAATCGGATGATGTACTGTAATTGAAGAACAACTCAAAGGTACACGGCTGGATTCGAGCCCGGAACCCTCAGATTGAGAGTCCGCGCTTTATCCACTACGCCACCGACGCTATCAGAATGCAGAGCTTCAAATAAAATCAAACAAGACACCACCACCAGCAGCGGATCATATACGATGAGGAAACGCCCATCCACACCCTCTACTACTGTGACGTCAGCAGAAACAGGCCACGCTGCTACAACTGCCCGTATCAATAAAACCTCCAAACCCAGACAAATCTTACGGTACGTGACCGAGACTGGCCTTGAGGAGGTGATTTGATCCATAGGGGACTGTCACAGTAGATCTATAGAGGTCGCAGTGACATGTAGGACACACGGACTGCACCTCTCATGTACAAATAATAATAATATATATGTATATCCAAATATTTAAACTGAATTGACCGTATGTACATGAATGCAAAGAAACGATGATTTTGAAGCTATACTTGAAATAATTTATTTTTAAATTGGTGAGTTAGAATATATGTCGTTAAATGGATTTAACACTAACAGCGGCAAAATTGATAAAATAAGTTAATTGTTATTAACCAAAAATTTAAAACGTTAATGATGAGATTATTTCCAAGGTTGATAATTTTATAATTACCACATAAACGCAGTTAACTTATTTTAGAATATTATAATCAATTAAAAGACAATTTAGAATCGATTTGCATTCACAAATAAAAATCGCATCGGTGAATATTATTCAATCAATATATAAGCTGTTATCTGTCATATAAGACTCGGAGGTTAAACTGAGTCTGAAAGGGGGGCTCTGACCCATAAAGTTTGAGAGCCTTTAGCCGCACTCTATCAACTTGAAGTACCCATCGTAAAAATCATCCAGATACCTAGATATACAGTCTGATAAATAACTATCCCATGTAATGTAACATTAAGCATTAGATATGATAATATCAATGGTAAACAGATAAACGGAATACCTGCGTCGTGCGGCTGCGGCTGCGGCTTTATCAAGCTCTCAACAGTCCAATATTCAATTGTCTTGTAAGATAAGAGATGAACCTCAACTTGTAAGTAAGGATTTACCCGACTACGAAACGATTACGAAAAGAATTGTGTATATGTGTAGGAATATTGTATTTGTATTGAGACGACATTATAAATGAGGACTCCTGCTGCTGGGAGGCGACCATATAAATAAAATATGGCCAACCTATACGAAGGCACGCCATTTGTGAGATATGTATATACATATATATATATATATTAACTATGAAATTGTACGTTTTAAATCGTATCTTTAATTGAATTTTTCTAATTTTTTATAACTTTAATAAATTAAAAACGGCTGACGAAGTTCTGATGGTATCTGCCCACTCAGTAATGCATAATGATTCTATCCTCCAAACGAGTTTGTACAGACATTACTGTCTGGGAGGTATCGTGATGAGTGAGTGATAATAAAAGGCAATATATATTATATATATTGCTAGTTTCAATATCGTCCCTTGACCTCGACCGACACCGAGTGAGGTAGGTGGGTGATATAACTTGAGGTTAATTGGATCATCCGTCGGAGCGCCCGCAGCCCGCCCCGGCCGTGTGGCCGCGGGCTTCGGTCCTTCATCATGTCATTCAGACAGAATTGAAGTATGTAATATATTAGGCAAAACTCTGCTGTCTCTGCTTACTAAGCAAACGTCTGACATACGAGCACGAGCAGGCTACGAGCGCGCGCGCCTTTAAGAGGGTATGCTGTTGTTAAAGCGCCCATACAAACGTAGTCCAGTTATATTTTGAGTATTAAGCTATGAAAATCTATGAAATTTTCAAGACACAATCTAGAAACAAATATCTGTGTGGGTGGTAAGTCAGATTTTCGTTTAAATATATACTTCCAGAGTTACAGGGCGTCAAAGAATTGTATTTTACGGTAATAAAAAGCCCCAACTTTAAACCTGATTTACAAGAGTATGAATCAATTTAGAACAATTTGGAAAACCACCGACATCTGAAATTTCATTAGTATACTGTATTAAAAAATGGTTACATAATATACTGTATCCTTCAAATGATTCCTGGACTACGAAACATCCAAATAACGGGTGGATAACATCGCGTAGTGTATGCTGTCTCACCGTACGCGCTCGGGTAGGATAGGGCTCGGATAGGGACAGCTACAAAACCTTGAATGCGGCCACGTGGTCTTCCCAACATAGCCTCTTAATCAAGATCGGCTCACTCGTTGGGTCGGGCAAGGTAAACAAGCAGATAGAAAGGCAAAGGGACAGAGTTACATTCACAGATGTTTCAATGTAAGATGGGTTTGTATATGGCCTTTATCTCACCTGATGGTAAGTGACGGTAAGGCCATTGGATGGTAAGCGTGCGCACCCATAAGCCTCAAGCTACTGAGACGCTGGCTCTGCTACCTTTCATACCGAAATACAACAGTACTATTAACACTACTATTTGGCGGCAGACTTAGGTAACATGGTGGTAGCTACTAGCTAGCCAGGAGGCCAGGAGGACATGCCCTACCACGAACCAAACCGAGTACCGATAGGTAGTCCCCACTGGGAATCGAATCCGGGACCTCGTGAATTCAAGTTCAAAGAATCCAGTTTAGAAGGTTATATGAGTCTGATGTGGATTTTATATTTAGCCACCACCGAGCGGAGCGGTAATTGAAGACTTTCTCAGCTGATGATGTCGTACATACCATGGGGGTAACAAATGTTCAACAGTGGAAGATTGTCCGGGTGACGATGATGACGGTACTTCCTGCAGCTCGGGTTCAGATCTATTGTAACCCTTTGTGGTTAAACCACTTCCCGTGGCGCAGTCCGATTACATACTGGATGATATCTCCAGGGGCGGAGACCCTCGCAGTGACAGAGGCTGCGGAATAGGTACTGGACTTATGGGTCTACCTTCCTGAAATGCTTTATCACTGAACGAGACATTGCTCACAGCTATGACAAAACATCGTCAATTAACAATACCAGAAACAAATATTCACCCACACGGTTGCAGGATTACAATTGTACCCAAATGCGATTTGAAGAATGCGCAACCGCTCAACTTATTCTAATGAAATTTTTCCGAGACCCAATACAAATGTAACGACAATTTTCTGCCAACACACTGCTGTTGCAGTTTGGCGTTAACTGTAAAAACTGTTTAGTAATTAATGTGTTCTTATTTATAAAAAAAAACGCTTTTTTATTTTTATCGTATGTTCTGGAATAACACAAAGGAAGGATACCTTTATAAACAATTGTTAAATATAATATGGAAAATTCGTTGTAGTTAGGAACAGAGTATGGCACGATATAGGCAATGCACCAATGGCAAGAGTGGCCGCAGCGACCAACAGCCGAACGAAAATATTATACGAAAGCAGAATCAATAGAATACCACTGAACACCTTGTACATACCTATTTGTAAGAAAAAATGAAACCACTGTATATGCATGTCTTGTAATAATAATATATTATATTACGCACCTCTTGTGTATTACCAATGTCTGTATCGCAGGTACGGAAACGGACGCGGTTCACACACTACGCTATCTGCAGTATACGATGTAAGTGTAGTTGCTGTCTGCGGAGAATTGTGTGCGCCGGCGCAGGTCACCGCGCGCGGGTGTCACGCAGCTCTGTCTGTGATGTGTACCGTCGTACGTCCGTTCGACGCGGCGGAGGTCGCGAACTGTGCCCGCCCGACGCCCGACGCCCGAGTTGAGCCTGCCGCGGAGCTCCCTAAATGTCTGCGACAGTTCCGAAAACGACACAACCTCTATCCTAATCAGATTTGAGCTCAGCCTCGTTACCATGGGCCTAGCTAGTAAGTAGGGAGCAGTGAGCGTGCTTGTTCTACAAAACCGATTGCTCAACCTAAGACCGAGAAAAATCAACAGTACGAGTATCTCGAGGAAAAGATTCAATACCATTAATAGTAGAATTGTTTTCAGTACCAATCAATAGTACCAAATATTAACAATCAATTTCACTTAACTGTGAGTTCACTAATATACTTACGTAACTTCAAAAATTGTTCAGTTCGCTTGAGCTACACGTTTGGACTAACAGTCCAGAGGTCCCGGGTTCGACTCCCAGGGGGGTTATACATATCGGTACTCAGTTTGGTTGGTGGTAGTGGTAGGGCATTTTCAACCGACTTTAAAAAAGGAGGTAGTTCTCAATTCAACTGTATATTTTTTGTATGTATGTTACGCGATAACTCCGCCAATTATGAATCGATTTCGATTCTTTGTTTGTTTGTTTGTTTGACAGAACATACTATTAATACATAAAATTTATCGAAAGTGATTCAGCTGTTTTTTAGAAAATCAACCAAAAACCAAATTTGTACCCAGATAACTCTGCCTCAAGGTTGAACGTTTTAGGGGACGAATGCTTTTGGAGGGTGGTACTTTTAGGGCAGTTGAAGTCGGTTTCTATCTCTTTTTGAACGCGTTAATTATATGTGACCAATACTGGCTAATGGCCATCCTCAATGTTATTTAAATCCTCAGGTGAGATAAAGGGAAAGTTCACACAAAACATACATGACAAAAATTAAAAAGCTAGAAACTTCAAAGCGACACTAATTCCACCCGTATGTGATTTAAAAGGTTGAAAAGTTTTTAAGGGCGTGCTCACATCATATTTTTTTATTCATTAGTTCCACAAGTATTCAGATATGAAATCACACAAATAAATATATTATACAAAAATGAAAATTGTTTATGTACGCGCTAAAATTGTTCAATAAAAACATAAATGTCAATAGCAAGCGCACGTAACCTTGATCAAAACGAGATCAAAACAAGTGTCGGAGAAAGGTGGAACTAAAAGAAAACGTATGGATTTTGACATTTACTTGACAGTTTTGTTCACAGCCAGCGCCCTACCTTACTGGGGTAACTGTTTTGCTGTCGGACATCGCTCATAAAAAAAATTGTTTTTGCTCAAGAAATGATAGAAATAAGAAAATTTAACTAACCTTATCGTTATTCTACTTGGTGAAACTTTCTGGTGCTTCTCGCAAGGATGGATCCAGCTCTGCTGCGAGAACGTGAAGCTTTCAAGAAGAAGGCGCTTGCTACACCGAGGTACGGACACTCATGCTTGTTGTTGCTTCCAAACTAATGTCACAGAGACAGGAGAGTCCCACTTTAGTGAACTTTCTCTCGCTCGCGTGGTCGAGGACAGACAGAGACGCCACGACAGTAAACCAAGTAACCAGTAGTTCAGGATGTACAAACAAATACTTGTTCTATTCCTGATTATATGATTGCTGTAACGAATTGTTCAGTGTTCATAAAAATATTTTAATTCGCAGCTATCTTACTACACTGTTATCATCACCACCCAACAAACTACTACTCAAATAGGGTAGAATTTGTTCTGTGATTCAAACTCTCAGACAGAATTTTATTTTATTTGTATGTATGTGGAACTACATGTTATATTTAAATGAATTCTTTGGACCTTACATTCAAAGTTTTAAATTACAAACATTGGATAAAACAAGCAGACAACTTTAATACATCTTAAACTTGAAAAGTTTGGTGTTTCTTAGAATGTAAATGACTGAAAAATTAGATTAATCATTTGATTCTATATAATGGCTTATTGTTTGTTTTGCCTATTTCAGTATTGAAAAGAAAAAAAGGACAGATGACTCGCAGTTCAAAGATGACAGCAAGAAGAAGTCTAAGTCGACGAGCTCCGCCAGCACCGCACCCAAGCTTGATGCCTCCAAGTGAGTAGACATGATAACACTCCACAACTATGTGCAATACTATTTAGTTGCACTTCTTGAAAATTTAGAACTGTTTCTATGTGTGTCTACACTCGAGTACAAAAATATGTACCCGCTTTAGAATCATGTCACTTTCACCTTTAATTGACATTTTCCTCAAGACACTACATAGGAACAAGAGAGAGAGTGAATATGATATGGTATAGTGGATTCATATTCTTGTAAACATGCAACCTTATTTCTGAAGACATTAATTTTCATCATAAAGCAACACTTCAAAACCTTTGATATTCTTTGACGGCAGCAAGGCCTTTTCAGCGGTCGTCACAAAGCTTGGGAAGCCTCAGTCCTTTCTATTGAACCTGTACAGTATTTGTATTAGCCTTGCCTAGCATTTGTATTAGTATTTGGGATTATCTCTAGACCAAAATGTACCTCAATGGCCATATTAAAAAAATCTGGTGAGATCCTCTGCTAGTTCAAATTAGCATAATGAGGTTATCTCTGATCAATTAACAACATCGAGGAATTTGAGGTATGTCTTGGAAGACAACATAATAATTATTATCAGTTTAAAGTTAGGTATTATTTACAATATGCAATATCTTTAGTAGGTGTTATGGGCGAAGACATTAAAGTTTATTACTGGTACTAAAACATTTAGGAAATACGAGTAGCATGCAATCGACAAATAGACAAATGATGTTGCCTATGTCTAGCAGTGGACGTTTCCCAGCGGATGATGGTATACAATGGACGACCCTTCATCTTGTGGTTACTCGTATCTTGTATACATGATACTCATCATCATCATGTGTGTACAGCTACAAGACCATGTCGGGCAGCTCGTCGTACCGGTTCGGCGTGCTGGCGCGCATCGTGCGGCACATGCGCGCCCGACACCAGGACGGAGACGACCACCCGCTCACGCTGGACGAAGTGCTGGATGAGACCAACCAGCTCGACGTAGGGAACAAAGTTAAACAGGTGACGTACGCATCTGTACACACACTTGAGTGATGCTCTGTTCACATGTTTTACGAGTATGTACTGTACACATGCGTTATGTTCTGTACACATGCGTGATGTACTGTACACATGCGTCATGTTCTGCACACATGCGTAATGTACTGTACACATGCGTGATGTACTGTACACATGCGTGATGTTCTGCACACATGCGTAATGTACTGTACACATGCGTGATGTTCTGTACACTTGCGTGATGTACTATACTCATGCGTGATATTTTATAGACATTAGACATGTGTGTTGTACTTTCAGGTCAATTAAAATGACTCAGTTTCGGGGGTGCCCTTGAAGCATATTAAATTATTTTTTAATTTTATTATTTCAGTGGCTACAAACAGAAGCGCTACAGAACAATCCTAAAATAGAATGCACACCCGACGGAAAATATATTTTTAAGCCAGTTTATAAAATTAAGGACAAGAAGTCATTACTCAAGTTTGTATAATAGATATCAGTCTTTTATGAAATTATTTATTGGTAATCTAATCCATGTTATATTCAGTTGTATATATGTTACAGATTACTGAAACAGCAGGATCTGAAAGGTTTAGGAGGGATCCTTCTAGAAGATGTCCAAGAGTCATTGCCACACTGTGAGAAGGCGCTCAAGAACTTGGCACAGGAGATACTGTACATATCGCGACCCACCGACAAGAAGAAGATATTGTTCTACAACGACAAGACTGCCACTCTAGATGTGAGTATCCGGAGCCACCAACTCACGAGAACTTGGCGCAGGAATATCCACCAGGATACTGTTATGCAAAGATATAAAGCTTTGCTGTACTTCAATCCCTCTATACCCGTCAAGCCTTATACCTTTAACCAACTATTGATATTTTTAATTGGAAAAATAACGTAGTATAAATAACGACAAATTTATAGTTATAATTAAAAGGGCTCTCATACAATATTTTTTGGGTGTATTTTGCTCGATCTTAATCATTTTACTTACATGTTAGTGTTAATCGATCTGACCCACACTTTGTGAGTTATTATATCATAAGTAAAGTTTTTTGTGTAATTTAACATATTTATTAAGAAGTAAATTTAATTAAAAATTTCACGCAATAACCACACGGTTACCAAATATATCTAAGTACCACCGCAAGTAAACTTGCTTTCAAGTAAAAAAACAGCATCAAAATCGGTCCACCTTCGAGAGCTACGATCCCACAGACAGACATTGGCGTCAAACTTATATCACCCCTCTTTTTGCGTCGGAGGTTCAAAATTAATTATAAACTAATCGTAATATGTTCTTGAAGAAGCTACCAATTTCATTTCAAAATGTCAGTCAAATTATACCTGCAATCCAATCAAATATTATTCACCTCTTGGTTTCAGGTGGACGAAGAGTTCGTGAAGTTGTGGCGAGCGACGGCGGTGGACGCCATGGATGACGCGAAGATCGAGGAGTACCTGGAGAAGCAGGGAATCAAGTCGATGCAGGACCACGGCCCCAGGAAGCCCGTGGTGCCCAAGAGGAAGAAGGTGTCGCAGAAGCGTCGACAGTTCAAGAAGCCCCGCGACAACGAGCACATGGCCGACGTGCTAGAGACATACGAAGACAACACGCTCACACAGAAAGGCGTCCCGATTAAATAATACTATTGCACCCATTGGTTTTATTTATGTGTCTTGTGTGGAAAGTTCCCACAAGAAGAATGGAAACATCGGTTTCCCGCAGCAAGCGTATAAAACTTTGTAAATCGAAAATGTTACGAACGCATTGATAACTAAGTTATCGGGTCGTTATACTATGTGTATGCCATGTTATTAGCAAAATAATCTGTCGCACGCTGCCACACCAAACACTTCAGAAGAGCCCAAACACTACTAGCTGTGTGCCTTCGAAAAGTTGCCCAGTTCTGCTCCTACATCAGACCCTCAGAAGTTAATGTATAAGTTCTACTCACGTACGAAACGTAGCCATTTACTTGCTCAGTGAGAAACAAGAAAAACTAAGAGGATATAAAACGCTACGTCGAGTGGAACTTTGCCAAGGTACATAGCTACTAGACCGTGTTCAGTCAGACTGAAACAAATGTAAATATCTTTACTGGTAAAGCGCGTAGTGATTCTAAAGCTACGTAAATAAATAAAAATGGATTAAATAAATAGACTCGAGATGTATTTTTATTTATTTTCTATATTATTTTTCCATACAAAAACATTGAGGTGTAGTACACGAAGTCTTCTATTCTATGTACTGTACAAGCTATAATAAACAGCCCGCGCACAAGTACAGCGTGTTTTTTTAAAGAGCAAAAAGAGGCGATTGCTGATACCCTGATTGTTTGTTTACAGATTTAAAACATTATCAGACTGAAACAAGAAATATAATATATCTTTATTGGTAAAGCTAATCAAAACATATATTTACAATACATAAATAAATAAGTAGACGCCAGAGAGATTTTTAAGCTATTGCCAAAGACATTTAATATTATTACCTACCTATTACTATATTTAAATCTCTCTGGCTATTGCATAGTTTCTATCGCGGGCCTTGAGCATGGAGACCGAATCCAGAAATTCCGTAAAGAAAATAACCTAACACCACCCACTCCGACCGGCACAGCAGTGATACAAGCTCGCGCGATAAGAGTTTTAACTTGCAATGTTTGTATGTATGTATGTTCGGGTCAAATCTTGCAAGCTGAATTAGAAGCACTTCCTCTTATCCTAGGGAGTTGAAATTTTGCACGTTGGTTCAGTTCCGATGACAATGCGTTTTTTGGTACTATCGAGCTGGTCTGATGCTGGAGTCAGGAGGAATAAAGAGGAACTCTTCAATGGGCCCCTTGAATTCGGGCTCATCTCAATACCAGAATACCAGGCTGACATAAGTGCAAGGGAGCGTGCTATATCGTTTCTGTAGCGCAGGTTAATTCCTAACAAACTACTAAAAAATCATTTGAGGTACCAGGTTATAAGAAACATAAGTAGTTTTCCAGGTGTTCTGAAAGTAATTAACAAATTGGAACTCTTGGCTTGATTTGCGATATTTTTTACAGTGCCAATTGAAGTCTTAATGGCCTCCGATGTCCGTTTTTGGATTTGAGCTAATTTACTAACTACACAATTTAATTTAGAAACAGTTTCCGTTTTCATTACCTGCATAGTCTGTATAGTTTGGTTATTCTCCGACTGACTGAGTAAAGTAGCAACTTCCTCAATCTGACTTCGAATTTGCTTCAATGAATCGATACATTCGTCAGCTTCTTTCTTTAAAAAAGCAATTCACGTCATATATAATTTTCCGTGCTTGCCTTTTTAAAACAATGTTTTTTACGCATTTTCAAATCACTTTTTAATATTTAACAAAAAAAAACTTAACTGACAAACTTAAACAAACAAACTCAACAAATAATAACAATCGACAACAATAAACAATTAACGAAAATAGCAATTCACTTGTGAACGTGATTGTACAACAGGAGTGCGCGGCGCGTCGTATCGATGCGGGAGGCAGGGAACGACTGGAGCGCCAATCAGAGCACCGCGTGCGCCTACACACCCGCCCCGCACCCCGCTAATTGCCCGTTGATACCCAATTTCTGATTTCTGCGCAATAACGGTCAAAGCCAAAGTCTTATCGCGCGAGCTTGTACTTTGACTTGGGTGTCGCGACAGGCTCGAAGGGAACACGGAGTCCTCTCACCGCTAGATGGCGTTGTAAAATATGTTTGATAAAAGAACGACATACATAGAGTTGTATATAGAGAGTATATATATATAATTTTATAACTTATAATGCACAAATAAAATTATGTAGGTTTTACAACTATATGTATGTCGTTCTTTTATCAAACATATTTTATAAATAGAAGTTTTTTTAACATTTTGATATATTTTAATATGCAAGTATAGCAATTTTTGTCAAATTTGAGTATTATTTCGAAAGAGAAATTACTTACGGCATACATTTTCAAAACTAAAACTAAATAAAAGCAAATTTTTGGTCAGCTGGCTTTTATTTTACTTATTTCAGATTCGGACGTCAACGGCTGGATAGATGCAATAAATAGATGCAAGTATGATATAATAAAAAAGAAAGACTAATGATTACATACAAATTAAATAAAGTATACTATCTATTTTTCACTTATATTCTACTATTATTATTATTTATTTAAGTCAGATATACATCCATAGTGTTAGTAATCTTAGGTATATGTTAGTAATTTAACTTATAACTATAACGTCAGACATGATACTGCGACACTGGGTGGGGCATGTAATGACAACCAGTGTCGCAGCATCAGTCCGTCGGTGCGTTGCGCGACGACAGCTAGTAGACTGCTGCGTCTGCCCGCACCCTACACGCGCTCGAGGCTGCCCTCTTGCGCATCGTGCTGTAGAAGCAGTCTACACGTGCCTCAGCGAACATCCCCGAAGCGCTGCAGAAGCGAGGCAGCCGCAGTATTATGAAGCAAAAGTGTTTTTGTTTGCACGCTAGTGTTCTTTTTCGTTCAACGTGCTAATCTACTGGTTCAGTTTGAAATTTTTTTCCAAAATATTTAGCATGAGCCTATTCCACTTATCGAAGAAAAAGCATTTTCCGACAAATATGATAAATACGCAACGCAAGTGAGTTTGTTTGTTTGTTTCGCTTACACGCTTAACTAATAAATAATAACCTGTAAATTACTTAATATAATAAATATTTCATTAGTATTATTTGCAAATTGAGTATTTTGAAAAATATAACATATCACACGCGGATGAAGTCGTAGGCAAAGCTAATCACAAAATAATCTATATATATAAAAATGAATCCCTATTTCCCTTGGTCACGGCATCACGCCTGAACGGCTGGACCGATTTCGCTAATTCTTTTTTGTTCTGTTCGTTATTATCAGAAGGTTCTTATGAAAGAAAAAATTAAGGAAATTGCGCGGAAAATTAGAAAATTTAAAATTACTTAACCACCATATAAAATTATTAAACTTTTTTAATGTTGTTGTTGCTGCTGAAAATTCAAACGACGAGATCACTCATTTTCAAATCTAGATCAACCTGACAACTTTATATAATAAAACAATTAACTTAATAAAATCAAAAATCTGCTCATTCATGGCGTCTAAGGCGGAACAAAGTTCGACGGGTCAGCTAGTTTGTTATAATAATACACTCGCGATCTAATTCAGCTTGGCTATTTAATAAATGTAATAATTTAGATCCTAGATGCCTAGATCCGTCCCTGTTTCTTTAGTTTTGCCATTTATCGATGAATAGCAGAACTTTTAATGACTTTTTTGAAATATTGGCATTGGTTGGTGCCTGCTTAAGAGTTTCGGCGTTAGGGCACCTCCTCTTTGTATTTACTTCATGGTATGTTGATAAAAAATGCTATGCAATAAGATGCAATAGTGGCAATAGCTTTACCGCGGCAGTCCCCGCCCCGAATGCCACACGTCTTTTTTTACAACTGGTTAGTTCAGCGTGTTTTTTTTGACAGCAAAAAGAGTCGAATACTGTTTCCCCGATTAGTTTGGGCTCTGTTTTTGGATTTTAAAACATTTTTAGACTCAAACAATAAGTTCAATAACTCAAATATCTATCTTTATTGGTAAAGCTACATAAATAAATGGTTTAAGTAAATACACACTATGACTCAATTCAGCTTGTCCTGGGGCTCCTACAAACAGAGCATTTGCAGCGGTCTATGTGCTCTGCAACAGGTATCGTGTGGTTTGGTTACATTTGGTATGATATGGTTGTGCATTGGTGCAGTCTATACGGAGCATGGGTTAGGGTGTACAAAGGGAGGGAATTTTTTTAGAAAATTTTGCGTTAGCGCCCCCTTTTGTGAACCCCAACCGGTGTTGCATGTTGTGTGGTGTCTGTTCACAGAACGGTGAGTTCGTGGACATGACGCTGGCGGCGGACGGTCACCACGTGAAGGTGCACCAGATGGTTATGTCGCTGGTCAGCCCCTACATCAAGGAGCTCATCGCATCCGCAAGCTGCCCACATCCAGTCATCTTCCTCAACGTAAGTGTTTATTCCTCCACACACTGCCAGTAAGTTTTGAGACTCTCTAATGTTTGAGATGATATCAAGGCACATACATTCTCACAAACACTGAGTAGCAGATAAGCAGGCACTTGGAATTTAGCAAATAAATATCTATTACAGTAGGGACATCATAAAAGTTAAATAATAGAAACAACTTTGTGAGGTGGCAAAATGTCATCAGAATAAAATTTAAATATCCATAAGGTAATGTAGAATATACATGGCAATCATGTACCAAAATTTATGGAAAAAATAAATAAAAATTTCCCTATAAGAACAGAATTACATTCTCGATCAACAATACAGTTTTATAAATTATAATTTGAGCACCTGTAAATTATGGATCCTAGGCAATAATATGAAATGAGGGTTGACACAGCCTACTGAGTATGTGAACTAATCTGACATCATGGAGACTGTCAGAGCTGCACATCATGTGCCATCAGACCATGACTGTACAATAGTTAATGTTGGTGTTTTGTTTCAGAAAGTGTCGTATCCGACATTGTGTGCGGTCCTGGAGTACATTTACACTGGAGAGGTGCTCATAGCTAAAGATAATCTGCTGGAAGTTGTTGAGGCAGCCAAGGAACTCAAAATAATGGGATTGCAAGACATGGTGATTAAATGTTTCTTTTTAATAACAGCTAACTGCCTGTAACAAACAGTTTTCTTCTCAATCTGTCTCTGTTACAGGTTTTAATTCAAGCTGGTCTTGTTTTTGTACATGTATTGCGTACTAGCTTTTGCCTGTGACTTTGTCTGTGTGAATTTACCTCTTTTCTCTTTGTATATAGTAATTATAAAAGTATTCTGCAGAAAGTGGAGCTCTCAACACAGGAAGATGCTATATCACAGACTATACAGGCAGAGAACAACAAGGGTCGGCCTCTGGGAGAGAGATGTGGCTATGCCCCTGTCAAACATGCTATGGAAGCTAACACGACAGTCACTGCAAGCTTGCCCAGGTATTGAGAATTATGTGAAGTATTGTCTCATTGTCATTTCTCTCCTCGAACTACAATGAATGAGATAACCATCATTTATATGAGTATACTAGTTGATGGATGATTCTTACATTTGCAGCCCAAAGGACGACGAAGATGATGATATGAACACGGATGTCACAGTGGACCACATTAAAGATGAACTACTTAATAGAAGTCTTAACAGTGACACCACAGAGACCAGTAAAAAGTTTGGTTCGTGAAAGCTTAAGATATTTACTCTGTATTATTTAATTTAGGATGACAGTATAGAATTAGACCGCACCATGCCATCCTAGAAGGTGATCAACAGAAAAATATTTAGGGAAATATGCAGCACAATAATAACAATATATGCATCTTGTGTCCCGCAAGCTGGCTGCAGTGGTCACTGTGATGAACACTCCACGGAAAGTCCAATCTATGAGGAGAAACATGTCTGGCATATCAATATACGTGGTGGTTCCTTCTTGTTGGCAACACCTAGGGCAACACTTCCAATCTGACATCGATGGCGGGTGGACGTTTCCCTGGAGCTTGCGTGTTTGCCAGTTGTTTTATTAAATTACGACATGTTACAGCTGTGGATAACATAATTGGAGTTATGCAATCGTTTGTGACGACTTTAAGAACAATCCCAACTAAACTATGCCCAAACCAAAGCTTTAGAATATAGTTATATGGTTGTTGCAGTAAGGGTATTTATAAAGGTGACTAGGGGGACATCTGTGGAGGCACCAAAGCACAGGCCGGCCACTTCAAACAAATGTCGTGATATCGGTTCCTAGCTCCATATCGAACGAATAACGTTTGTATACACACGCATGTGTGAGTTTACACGCGCGCGACGCAGTAACGATATTTAAGAGGGTCACTTTTTTGCGGGGACAGGTGAGGTATCGTGGATCAGTGGGGAGCGGTGGACGTCCGTTCTGTACGTACTATTCTGTGACCAAAAATCCTGTCAACCATGGTAAGGTAGCAAATACACATAAAAGATATCCCTCATAATTATAGTGCAAGACTTCCCTGTGAGGACGTCTCTCATGGTTCTTGTACGTATTGTCCATCCACTGCACGATGATGCTTATTTGTTGATGTCCCGTTGCAGACACGCGCATGCAGTACACGACGTCCAACCAGGGCAAGATCCAGATGATCCTGAACCGGTACATGTACTGCCTGCGGTACACCAGCACACGGGGAGGCACCGCCGGACACCGGCAGTGGCGGTGTGTCAGCTACGGCAAGAAGCCGGCCTCGCGGTGTCCGGCCACCGTCGTCACCAAGGGCGATGTGGTCGTTAAGAGGTGAGACAATCGTGGTGAGATAACATTATCTTTTAAAATAGTATAGTTGGCTTTGTGCAGTAATTATCTAAGCATAGTCCATCAATCGGGGCCCTACGGAAACTCCTTGCCATGTGTGAGGCATATGCGGTGACTCATGGGCTCAAATATAATGCAAAAAATAGTGAGCTGATGGTGTTTAAAGCGGGCACCAAAACATATCAATGCGTGCTCTCAGATTGACATTGTGTAAATTAGATATATTACTAACACTAGGTTAAAATTGACTTTATTTTATTTATTAACACAAATATGGATTTTATATGGATTTTGTCTGATTCACTGTTAAGTTGTATGTTACTGATACTCGTTTCGCGACATCACAATCTGATGTCCTATTTTTAGATAATTATTACTACACAAATTCAGGTATTATATTTTAAAAAATGGTGGCAACATAAATTTTTTATGAAACTTTGATGAAGGTGGATCGCCTTAATGATATTCATTTCGCGACAATATAATCCGATCTCTTTCTTATGTTTAGGTAATTACTGTTTACCGCACCCTTGGCCATATAGCTAAATGTTAAATTCACAAGCCGGAGGATCTGGGTTCGATTCCCAGTTGGGGCACGTCGGTGGTAGGGCATTTTCTATGTCCGCCTGGCTAGCTACCACCATGTTACCTAAGTCTGCTGCCAAACAGCAGTGTTAATATCACTTCTGTGTTCCAATATGAAAGGTATCAGAGCCACCGCCTCATTGTCTTGATGCTTCTGGGCTTCTTCTTCACGGTGACCGTCCAACGGCCTCGTCAGTTGAGATGAAGTCGCAATGCAAACCCATCATACAATAGGGATGATGACAAAAAAAATTGTATTCCCTCATTCGAGAGACCGTGTGAAGAGATAAATGGCCTTGTCAAAGATTTTGCGATACGACTGATAGTTTTCCTAATATAACCCGTCGAAAAGTGATTTTAGTCACGTGGTGCAAAAACGCTCCATACAAATCGGTACCTAGGCGTGACGTCACGGTTAAGTATTGAAGTATAGATAATGTATGAAACTTTTAACAATATTTGAGTTATCTCGTAAAATAATGTTTTTATGTGACCATTCCCTTACTAAAAAATATTCACAATGTAATTACAAAACAAAAAGTAAAATAAAAAATTTTATACGAGCAAGTTGGTTTTTTGGAATTTTTGCGGGCTTTATAATATGTAAAAGTCCAGAAAAAATTAAATAATATTAGATATTTTAAATTTTATAGGAGCTTTATAATGACCTTTATGGTTTAAAATACAATTTTGCCCCAATCTGATTTGGTGTCATCTAGCCTATTAAAAAATACTAACATGATATAATACGTTGTAGGTACGGCGCACACAACCACCCGTTCCACGACGCGCGCATCCTGAAGCGCGTGCGCGAAAACGCAGTGTTCGAGGCGATCGGGGACGCGGAGACGGTGGGAGAACGAGTGAAGCGTCAGCGGCAGGCGGACTCTGAGCCCGCTGACACCAACGAACAAGACGGCACAGACTGAGATAGAACCGCGCGCCCGCCCACCTACAACTGTCCATCTTGTTCTGTTATCTTAAAGTGTCGCGTAATACAGCTATACTATATGTATAGTATAGCCCATACAAAAATGATTTCAGGCGATTTCGCTAACAAGTGTCATACCTTTTACCATCAAAATAAATCATCACCAGACTATATATGTCCCTACTACAGGGGCTCAGGCATGAGTGGGTCGTCAGCTTCCTCATAGAGCTATGAGAATTCTACGCATGCCAATTTTAAGGCAATTTAGGAGCAATCAAACTTAAGCATTCATAATTACTGTTAATTAATAATAAATATACTGCCGAATTACTTTATAGAGAGATTACGAACGACCTTCACCAAATTTGAGGTCAAGTGAGAATCTAACCCTTCACCGTTGGTGCATAATTAAGTAAAAATATGAGGCACAATACATAATCGTAACTTGAATAATTATGAAGATACAGATGTGTAAACACGGTATTTCGTTTGTAGATCCAACAGTTTATCAATGTGATCGTTAATTTTTTTGGCTCTCATTGCTGTAATTGTCCTTTAAATGCCTGACTATAGTCTAAAGCCCTAACCTCACTGGTTTGCCTTCCTGGCATGTGTCAGCTGGAGACCCATGTCTCTAGCTGACACACTAAAACAACTCGCTGTAACTGAGTCATGATTGCTGCTAAATTATGAATGCTAAAGTTTGATTGCACCTAAATTGCCTTAAAATTTGGCAGGCGTAGAATTATCATAGCTCTATGAGGAAGCTGACGACCCACTCATTCAGAACCTCGATTGTTTATTTATGGTGAAACGATAATTAAATGTACGAGTATGTACTTATTTTGATTACATTGCCGTGAATGACTGATCATTTGAAGGTGTAGTGGCATAAATTTTGAATAAATAAATAAAAATTAATTACATAGATTTTTTTTAATTCCTCCCAAGTCATGATAGTAGGTTCCGACGGTACATATTATACATTTTATTGAGGAAATGGCCTAATTTTTATTACCTTAAAATTCTAAGATCACAAAGACATGGCTGTGTGGTGTATTGCCTTTGCCTAGTAGGAAAAAATCTTTCCCAAAAAATATATTTAAGAAAGTGAGGATCCTTGGCGCGAACTTGAATAACGGTGGTTGATTGCAATTTTTCGTAATTCGTTAATAATACTGTTATGTGTGTTATAATGGTGTGATATAGTGCAAAAAGTGTCATGGACGGTGTTATAGTATCAATTACGCAAAATTGCGAGGGTTTCGACGCGATCGAAAGGGACCACGTCGAGTACATTTAGCATATGGATTCTTTCGAATTATGTTGAAACCAAGGCTGACCTTTGAAATTCTCGTCAAGAATCGTTAAAACAAGCGATAAAATGTACACATTTTATTGATAAAACTGAAGAATATATGTTCAGAGTAGGCTGTATGGCTTTGTTCCATTGCCTTCCCATTCGGGAGAATTAAACTACTACTTAAGAAAGTGAGGTTATGTTTTTGTTTGGCCGGATGCTACTAATATATATTGATATTTGATGAGATTTGATGCTCCTAGACAGCCTAGACTACTATAGGCATAGGTACATATATTAGTCTGTGGATACTACTGGAACTTGTTTTAGTTTGCTCGGAAAGTAAATTGAATTTAAGATATCTTTTTCTAATACTTAAGTCACATGATTTTTTACTAAGGAGATATCTTTGTGAAATAATGACGCAATTCAGTTTGTCCTGGGGTGCCTACAAACAGAGCATTTGCAGCGGTCTTTGTGCTCTGCAGCAGGTATAGTGCAATTTGGCTACATTTGGTGGTGAATTGACGGCAAATTAACGGTGTCTAGACGGAGCGTGCTGTGTTCTGTTCACAGACCGGTGAGTTCGTGGACATGACGCTGGCAGCGGACGGTCACCACGTGAAGGTGCACCAGATGGTTCTGTCGCTGGTCAGCCCCTACATCAAGGAGCTCCTCGCATCCGCAAGCTGCCCACATCCAGTCATCTTCCTCAACGTGAGTTTGATATACGTCCTCCTACATTCTATACTACTATCTATTTCCTATTACTATTATTTCATGTTGTGTATTTCAGCAAGTGTCATACTCCACCCTGCGTATCATTCTGGAATACATTTACACTGGGGAGGTGCTCATAGACCAGGATGACCTGTGTGAAGTTGTTGAGGCAGCCAAGGCGCTCAGTATAATGGGACTACAGGACATGGTGATTAAAATATAAATTTGCTGATCCTAAATAACAGCAAGTATTCAAATCATTTCACAATAGAGTCATTGGATTTTATGTTTATTTATTTTTATTTGTAAAAAACAAGGAAAAATAGAAAAATTGTTAGAAAAATGCTAGAATTGCATTTTTATTGAGTGAAAAACATTGTTATTACGTCATCAGAATCTTTATTTTTTTGTTAATTGTATCCTATTTTGCACACATATTTTTCTGAAAAAACTTAACTAAAATAGTAAATACATTACATGCCAACATTTAACATATGTAAAACATATTTTTTGTATGACAGCATTTTTGTCTTCAAAACTCATGTTGTGTAAAATACTATTTCCTACTAATTATATATTGTCACATTGCCAGAAAATGGATCTCACACTTAAGGATGGTGAAAATTCCTACCCAACGCAAACAGAGTCCATCAGAGAACAGCCTTCATCTGTGAGGAGATGTGAACAAACCACAGATTATAAACTTTCAGACAATAGGTATGTTCGTATACTTTGGCTATATGAATTAAATATTAGGTGTGGTTTAAGTAGTAGACGCAATCTCAAATACTCATACATTGCAGCTTTCTGAGTACACAGAAACTAGTACATTATTTATATTACTTCTATTTTATGTTAAAATGCCTCTGAATATAACATGAACTATTATTAGAGTGAGCTGTATAAATAGCCACTGCATTTAAGGACAGAATATATACATTATTTTGTTTTTGTTTGTTCAGAAATTGAATGGTGATGACAGAATCAATATCTCCCATGCATTCTGTAAAATTCCAACAGACAGGCAATGAATTGGTTGTTTGAGGGTTTGGAACTTTGACTTTAAGAATATATCAGAGATTCCAGCCATTAAAACATTGGAATTTTAAAAAAAATGTTGTTGACAGCCCACTCGTCAGTGATGATGATGTCCACATGCAAGACAACACGAGCTGGACGGAGGAAGATGTTAAACCGAGGCTGCGACTGCAAGGTAGACATAAACGCAAGGATGCGAGTGCACAGCCTCATGGTGAGCTGCTCATGTTTATAATCATACTAAGTTTTTGCCTGTGACTTTGCATAGACTTCTTAAATTATCCCACGAGAACTATATGATACATCTAATAATAATACATGTAAATATATATAACCACACCTGTGTCCTAATGGCTAAATGTTGGACACACAATCCGGAGGTCCCAGGTTTGATTCCCTGTGGGGGTGAATTCCTATCGGTACTCGGTTTGATTGGTGGTACGGCATTTTCAATGTCCGCTTGACTTGCTGCCACCGAGAGAGAGAGAGAGAGAGAAAAAAATTGTGAGTGTATGAATGAATAAATATTTAGTTAATGTTGTGTTGTACCATGTTTCCAGCGAGCCGTCTTCAGTACACGACGTCCAATCGTAACCAGTTGCAGCTCATCCTCAACCGCTACATATACTCTCTGACGTACACGGGCAAGCGCGGGGGTCGCGCGGTGAGCGGGGGCGACGCGGTACGCATGTGGCGATGCTGCCACTACAGGCACAAGAAGTGTCCCGCGGGCGTCAAGACCCGCGGCGACGTTGTCTTGCAGAGGTCAGTCACTCACCAAGTATACCATGTCCTAGCAATTTCAGATCTTTCCCTGATCAATGATAGTTCACATTTTGCCTTCATGGAATGCTCTCTCATACTACAAACATCGTCATCTACCACTGCTGGACATAGGCCTCATCCATGGTATGCCACAATGAACGGCCTGGAGCCATCCCCACTTGCATCCAGTGACTTACTAGAACATCGGTCCATTTAGTATGCAGATTTTTATAATTTCTCAAAAGGAAGGAAGACACCGTGTTTTCCTGTAGTATTAACACTCATTTTTCATGATAAGTCTAATACTACACACACAGCAAAGAAAATAATAAAAATCTGTTTTAGAACGTATAAACTAAGCTATTTAATATGATACCCCACTTTGCACTTTGAAACGATCATTGTTTTGGCCCCGTTTTTAAATAAATATATTTTATCAATTATTTCACATGCGACCCCTGTGCCACCATTTCAAGTCAATAGCGTGAGTATATGTGATATGCCTACAGACACCAGTAACACATATGGCAACCCACAAATTGAATGCTCGAAATCGAAACTCAAGTTTGTTTAAATGAATATGTGCGTTTAAATCCTGTATCGTAAGCCTATTTTCATATTCCTAGAATTATATCTGCTGCTCATGAATCAATTTAAAAAAAAACATGAAAAGAAAAATGCATATACCAATGTTTACGTAAGCATGGGGTTAAGGGCATTGATTACTTTTGCTGGGAAGGGGGAATAAATAATTGTAGTAAATCTGCTGACGTAATACTTGCACGGCCCCAAGGTTCCGTTTTTTCATCAGTTGTGCGGGACCGTAAAAACTGTTATTTATTGCCTGAAAAATAACTGTGATTGAATTTTATTAATGGGACCAACACAGTATCATATCACTGCATGTTTAGTAACAATGTGTTCGACATAGATATGAGTTGCCGTGGTCCAGCATGGGTGGTCACAACACAATTTACATGTAGATTACAAACATTTATGTCCAAAAGAGTATATCCTGTAAACTACAGTGAAGTGAAATATGCTTGTTATAGGTTCGGGGTCCACAACCACCCGTACCACGACGGACGCATCCTGAAGCGCGTGGGCAACAACGCCGTGTTCGAGGCCTTCGCCGCCGCGGAGACTGCCGGCGATCAGGTCAAGAGGGGCCGGCGGCAGCGGCAGGCGGCGGGCACCGACTGCGATGACTAATACTCCACTTTAAAAAAAATTTCAATGTTTTTTACACTCTGCCTTCATATCACCTGATGGTAAGTGACGATAAGGCCGTTGGATGGTGAGCGTGCACACCCAGAAGCTTCAAGCTAATGAGGCACTGGCTCTGCTATCTTTTTTACCAGACCACAATAGTGCTATTAACACTACTGTATGACGGCAGACTTAGGAAGCATGGTGGTAGGTACCTGGGATGTAGAAAACTGATGAAAAAGATGTACCAATAACCCAACCCGAGACTTCCTGATTGACATAAGTCGGGTCGGCCCCAGACTCAAAAACGAAGCGTCTCAGCGTCAGCTGGTTATCCGGTTCACCCGCAGAGGTAAGCGTGATGAATTTATAAAATCTGTAAAGGCTAGAAAACTTCTAACTACCAAAGATATTGATCCCTCGGGACATGAGCACAGAATATACGTCAATGAACGACTTACTCGCGAAAACCGACAGCTATTTCGGGAATCAAGAATCCGAACAAAGGAAGCTGGGTTTCGCTTCTGCTGGACAACCAGAGGCAATATTTTCATTCGCAAACAAGAAGGTTATGGTGCTCTTCTCGTTCGTTCTCCTGATGATCTCGAGCGTATTCTTAACCCTGCTGACACAGCAGATGACTAACCTTTATTACTGTCAGATTCAGATAACGCAAAAACCTGTTTACAAGAAACACTATTCTAAACATTCAAATCGCTCACACATACGACACACACATCCACATTACATACCAAGTGGCCATGTAATAAAACAGGGTAGCGTGACATTATCCTCTTTTAGCTCTATATTTAATCATGTGCACGAGAAGCACCAGTTACGACCCCCCTAGACGTACAAGACGATATTGACAATACTTTCTCAGTAATTTGTCACGCAATCGAAGACGTTGAATACTGTAAAACTATAATTGACAGCCAATATAACTTCAAGGTACTCTTATAACATAACTTATAACATTAGAAGCCTCCAAAAAAACTTTTCCGAATTCTCTATAGTTTTAACAAGACTCTCAATTGATTTTGACATTATAGTTCTAACTGAGTGTCATCTTGAAACATGCTCTATTATTAATAACATTCCGGGATACTCTCACTGTTTCTCAACGAAAAACACAAATCAGGCTGGAGGTGTAGTCGCATACATCAGAGAAGGCTGGGATTATACTGCCACAGAGCCCAACATACAAGACGCTGATTGCTTAGAGATAAATATTAGAAATTCTCACACAATCCTAGGGATTTATCGTTCTCCGTCTGTAGCAAATGTGGACAACTTTATTACGTCTCTTCATGCGCATATACAGCTAAATCATAAAAACAGCGGTTCTCTAATACTAGCTGGCGACATCAACATCAACACACTAACTGAAAGTGTCCAATCCTCTCAATATCTTTGTCTCATAGCGGAGCTGGGTTTGAAACCAGTAATTACAGTCCCTACTCGTGGATCTTCATGTTTAGATCACATATCCATTAGCTGCATTAACGAAGTTACTGGACTTGTCTGTAAAACTGATATTACAGATCACGACCTAGTCATAATAGGCATAAAAGATAGGGAACGTAGACCGAAATTAAACAAATATACCTATAAAACTGACTACAATGCAGTAAGTGAGGAACTGTCTGCTTACGACTGGTCTTATATAATAAACTGTGAGGATGTCAATGTTGCAACCACTGAATTTATGACAGTACTGAAAAATATAATAAGCAAGCATTCAAAGTTGGTTAAAACACCGCAATCTAAAGTAATACTCAAAAAATGGGTGACTCCTGGTTTGCTGCGATGCATGAGGCATCGAGATTTTCTACACACTTTAGTAAGAAAAAACCCACATAATAAAATAATAGAAACATCGTACAAAAGATACCGTAATTTCTTTTCCACACTCAGAAAGAAGCTAAAAGCCCAATATGAAAATGAAACTCTTATAAAAAACAGGGATGACCCTAAAAAGTTATGGAGAGCGGTAAAATCTATCTGCGAACTTAACAATCGAAATAAACAAGATTCAGAATTACTCTCCTTGAAAACAACACCAAAGGAATCGCTTCAGTTATGTAACGATTATTTTTCTAATATAGGCCACAAACTTGCCTCAAATATTCTTAGCAAGCTTGGAAAAACGCAGGAAGAGCTGGCCGATCTTATCAATTTACAATCAAACAAGTCGAAGTCTTTTTTCCTAGCCCCCACTGATCCATTTGAAGTAGAATCTATTATCAAAAAGCTTAACCTGGACAGCGCCGCTGGACTTGATGAAATTAGGAACATCTTTATTAAAAAAACTTATTTGGCTTTTATGGAACCTTTAGTACACATAATCAACCTAAGCCTCTGTTCCGGTCAGTTTCCTGAATGTTGGAAAACGGCTGCAGTCGTCCCAATCCACAAAGGTGGCTCCAAAAAGGACCCGGCTCAATATCGCCCGATTTCACTTCTTCCTACCTTTTCGAAAATTCTTGAAAAAGTGGTTAACAAGCGCCTCACAAACTACATAGAAAATAATAACCTCCTATCTCAGAACCAGTTTGGTTTTCGTCGTAACAGATCTACCGAAAACGCCGTTAACCTGCTCTTAGACAGGGTGTCAAAGACGCTAGATGAAGGGCGAGCCTGTGTCGGTATATTTCTGGACTTAGCTAAAGCCTTTGACACAGTCTCGCACCTCATTTTACTTCGAAAACTAGAACAAGTTGGCATAAGAGGCTCTGCGCTAAAGTGGTTTACAACCTACTTATCCGGGAGAAAACAGTGCGTAACAATACGTGGCCAACATAGTGGAGAGTACCCCATTAAATTTGGGGTTCCGCAGGGCAGCATTCTGGGCCCTACACTCTTCACTATCTATATTAATGACTTACAGGAAATTTTTAAGAGAGACTTACAAGTTCAACTAATATGCTACGCAGACGATACTGTGCTTATCGCGTGTGAAAATACCTGGACGGAGGCGATCAGTACAGCTGAAATAGCAATGTCTCGCGTTTCAGACTGGCTGAACACAAACTTGCTAACACTTAATACAAATAAAACAAAGTACGTATGTTTCCACAAAACTAAACATTCATGTCCACCGTCTAATGTTGACTTAACTGTTCACTCCTGCAAGGATGACAGCAGACAGAGATGCTCCTGTGTAAAGTTAGACAGAGTACAAACTATCAGATACCTAGGAGTAATAATTGACGAGAGAGTCACTTTTGTTCCTCACATTGGGGTACTATCTGGACGAATACGTAAACTGATCAACGTTATGAAACTTCTCCGCTCCGGTGCGGACCAGGAGGTGCTAATTCTGGTATACAAAGCCTTGTGTCAGTCTCTACTCACGTATTGCATCACAGCCTGGGGTAATTCGGGAAAAAGCTTCATGATCACGCTTGAGAGAGCACAAAGATCAGTGCTTAAGGTAATGTTTAGAAAACCGTTCAGGCACCCAACTACAGAGCTGTACAAGGAATGTCAAGTATTAACGGTTCGACAACTTTATTTACTAAAAGTGTCTCTGGCATACCACAAAGTTTTCATGGCTTCCGATGATCAAGTTAAATCTAAGCATTCACGCCGCCCTCAAATCAAGACCAAGAAAGTCCGAACAGCCTTTGCGCGCAGGTTCAGCTATTTTGCATTCCCCTTTATTTACAAAAAGACAAACAGACACTGCTCCATCATCAACTGCTCTCTGGGTGAGGCCAAATATAAATTGACCAATTGGCTTTTGACACAAAATTATAGTGCCACGGAGGAAATCCTCACAATTTTACAATAGCGGAACACACACACACACACACACACACTTTCATACACACTAATATGTCATAAATTCCCTACCATTTATTTGCAATGTATTCAGTCAGTTAGTTTATAAATTTTCCACATGTAAAATATGTTACTTGTTCTCCAAAATTGTCTTCCCGCAACACAGGTCTCCTAGTGCGGGAGATAATGTAAATTGTATGTGTTTGTAATTATCAGCAAAATAAACATTTTTGTATATTTTTTTTTTGTATTTGTATTTTGTTAGTCCAAACGAGTAGGCGTTTAAAAGGCTAATTTACTATAAAGCCGTAAAATTGTAAATATACTTATTATAAATGTAGCTGTCCCTGGAAAAAAGATCCTGCTGCTTCGATGAGGCAATGCTTGTGTTATAATTGAATGCATCGTTGTGAATAAAGCAGCATTGATGGAATGAAGTCATCTTGTTTTTGTATATTTCTAACACCCTAGAAGGTCAGTGTCCTTCAATGGATTCTAATTCTGTCCGATCACCCACAATATGGACAGACTTCATAAATCTGTTCCCTTACTGAATGTACACACAGTGACGGTTACAGAGTACAAGTCTCGTTTTGACGCTGATGACAGTTTTCTTGAAAATGGAAACAGATTTGTTTCATATGTATGCATGTGTATATATAATTATAAATAATTTAAAAAATCAATCTTATATGTATAAAAATTAAAGTGTTACACTGAAATGTTAATAATTGGACTCAAAAATTATTCTTCCATTCTGCCCTGTAATCTTCAACAACAATAAATTGTGTGTGATAGCTCCTCTTGAGGATAGTATAGCATATGAATAGTATTTTTATATACAATAGCGAACCAGAAGTGGGTAAGATAAAACATTTGTAGTTATTTATTTATGCATATTTTATTGGTTTAGATACCAAAGGCTTGACAATCTTACTGAAAACAAAGTGATTACTTGCTCAGTGATCTTACAATAATAATTCATATGTGTGATGTCAGTATAAAAGTACATACATAGAGTAAATGGCATGTTCCCAGTTGACTGTCACTCTTGTACAGCCTGTATTGATTGGTTGCATTGGTGTTTTAATTCATTTATTAAAGTTTCATGTGGATGTTCATTTTTGACATGATCCATCATCATAAAGATAAAGTTTATTTACATCGAACTATATGGTACACATGATGTCAGTCAGATGTAGTTTAACACATTATACCATTAGACTATAGGCATGAAAATATTTATCTTTATAATTCATTAGCCAAGAATGAATTTGAACATGGCCATGGCTATGAAAAGCTCAACAGTTTGGAACAGTAGCACAGTTGTTGGTTCTCTCAACATGAGTACAATTCTTTGGCCATGTGATAAGCTCATATGAGTCTGTTTCTTTACAACTATCTGTTACTGACTGTGTGATGTTATATTCTGTCACTGTCTTTTTTTTGGAGCTGGGCTTCTTGAATTTAATTCCAAGTTGTCGTATTATTTTCCATAAAGTAGTACGACCTCCCTTATAGCCTATATCATTTCTTAATTCCACCAATAATTTATTTAAAGTAGGAACTTCCTTTCTGATTGTATATAATTCTTGTATTTTATTTTGAACCACACATAAATCTGTATCACTTAGTTCTACAGTTTTCTTTTTATGGCGTTTCTTTCCTGGTGTACAAATTTTCTGTGATGTAGAGAGAGCAATTTTGCCTTGCCTGGTTATTCTGCTCACAGTTTTCTCTGATACACCTAAAAAATTATTATTAGGTATATTCATTACCAAATATAGCACATAGCTGGGTTGGGGTGCACAAAAGAGGGCGCTAAGGATCCTTATATTATTTCAATCTTACCCGTCATGGCAGCGACGCGAGCCCGTACTTGATCAAGAGGGATTATTGGTGCTTTGTTAGCTTTTTCTTTTTCACAAAAAGCACGCACCATCAGCACAATTTCTCTTGCACTGTTCTTCAATGTTTTTGGCATTTTTATTCAAAAAATAACCAACTGATTGCAATAAAAACAGAAACTACTACAATACAAACTAATTGGTTCAATTCAAAATGTTTACTTCTAGTTTACTTACATTAATACATTTTGACTTACAACCACTTACAACAGTTCACATATCTTATTAATTAGTCTGTGATGTTTACTATCTATCCATCCACAGACTAAATCTATCTATATCTTATCTATATCAATAATAATAGGTAATGAGGTACATATTTAATTTTGTCTATGACACTAAACAAGTAAATCGCTACCGTTCAGGGCTGGATTCAGAGTATTCAGACCCTCAGAAAATTATTGTCTATGGAAATTTAAAATATTCTACTACTTTTCGAAAATTATACTACGTTTCGTTATTCGTCAATTTTGTTATTAATGAGAATGTTTCAAGAGCTATCAGTCAACGACCTAGATGGCGTTGATTTGATAGTGAACTATCTGTGAAACCAATTGAGGCAAAGGGCTTCAGTAGTTCTGCCTAAGTCTAATGTTGAAAAAAATTATAGGATTATCATGTAAAGTAACTTACCTAAATGTGACCAGGGCGTATTTACAAAGTCATATTTTGTGAAATGAGCCGAACATATCATTGTGCGCTTACCCAAACGGCGTCAAATTTTTTAAAAGTATCTAGTCTAGCAGCTTTTATCCACTGAAGTTTGACTGTTTCCGCCTTTAGAAAACGATGTACGCCTTTCACACGTTCACAACTATACACAATCCATTTACTAGGCATAATTATATCCGCAAACTATTATAGATTTCACAGAAATGTTTTTTCTACAAGAGGATATAAATATTTACCTGTAAAGACCAAAGTCGACGAAATAATGTGGTAAATAACGAACTTTTCCGTAGAATACACATAGAAGGCCCGCTTTAAAGATTGTCTTTGACATAGCCTCTAAAGAGTTTAGTCGCGAATGTGGAGTGTAGCCATCTATAATAAAACTATGAACTAATTTTTTAAAAAATATTCCAATTTTGTTATAAACTAACAAATGTCACGTCATTTTCGTCCATACTTCCTGTTGATTGAAAAGTTGAAAATGGCTGACATTACTTTATTACGCATTGACTATTTGTGTAATAATAGGCCCCTTACATTCGCGGAACGTGTCATATTATTAGCCCAGTAACATGATCAGATTCTGAACGAAAGACACAGGGGCTCTATTTTTGATTCGCTCGTAACTTAAAATGTTTAATTTTATTCGTATTACGCAGAAAAATAAAACCGGTAATTCATGCAAGGAAAACGGAACGCAAAGTAGTGTTCGACGATGACGTTTAGTATATCGTTCTCCTCCGCAAAGAGTGTTAAAATTCTAAGATATACTATCATTATCAAAGACATAGCTGTATGGTGTTTTGCCTTTGCCTTTTCCTGGTGAGAAAAAATCTTATCAAAAAAAGTAGTGATTTACTTGTTCAGTGGCTCAGCCAGGGCTGGATTTCGTAGTATAATTATACTATTTGTACCTATACTAGTTGTACATGATGTGTAGTATGTAGTATCGTAATGCCAGTATACTACGTAAAAGTACCATAATTTTTACCTTCAGCTCGATTGACCACTTTCGTTTGGTGAATGTTTTTCTTTTTCTTATTTCCCTACAATATTAGAAAGTTCTGTATGTATGGCAACATTGAATTAGCCAGCAAAAGAGCCGACAGTGACGGGACCTATTACACAAAAAGACATTTCGTAATAAACTGACTAATGTCAGCCATTTTCGAATTTTCAACCAATCAACGGGCAGTATGGGCGAAAATAGTAGCTCGATTTTGAACGGAATCGGACCAAAATCTAGGAATTTCAAGATGGCGGCCACTTTTTTCAAATTTGACTCCGGATTCATATTCGGAGACCCCACGGCCCCCTAAGTATCGATTTTGAACGGAATCGGACCAAAATCAAGGAATTTCAAGATGGCGGCCACTTTTTTTAAATATTTCTCCAGAATCAAATTTGGAGACCTTTGAATATAGATTTTTAAATTGGACCCGGTACACAAATGTTATAAAAAATAGCTTAATAGAAAAGGTAAATTAATAACAAAGGGATTTAAATTAATAATAATAATATTTACGTTATATTTCAAAACAACTGGGAAACGAACGAATAACGACGCCATTGTAGAGGGTCCCGTGGGGAAACTTTTAGTACGGAACTCAAAGCCCACTTATACATATATACCGCACTCGTATCACAATGTACGTACCATTTTAAAATTTGCAATAAGATTATAAATGTTAAAGGAAATACTGTCCTAATAAAAGAAAGTCACACATAAATCGAAATTTAAAAAAAATGGTATTGCATTTTTTTACAACTCATTAAATTTATTCCGTAAGATGGGTAAATCAATTCGACAACTAGCAACACACATACTGGCTATTCGAAGTCACAGTCTGACTTTTTCTAATCAGCCAATTAATCGTATGATATACTGAAGTGCAACTGAGACAAACGTATTAATTCTTTCAAATTGCCTCGTTTTCAAAGCTACGTCTTGATGTCCAATAAGTGGCTACGATGTCCGTGTATGAAAACCGAATTATTTGCACCTATTTAGTAAAACTCTTTGCTTGTTATGCCTCGCTACTCGAAATGATGACACTTCGAAGCTGCCTTACACAATAACATTGCAAAAACCACAGACTAATATATATGTACCTATATGGAAAAACTATTTTGTTACGCTGTGTAGAGTTTTAATTAAACTTCGTTGTGGTAGGTACCTTTTGTAATTTTATAGATTGTAACGTATACACTTGATAAAAATAAATGATTTTTAGAAGAAACACGAATTTTAATTTGGATCGCGATCATATCTTTGCTGAGTTTGACCCAGCCATAAAACTAGCTCGTGCTCAGAGAGAGGGCGGCGCGGGGAGCTAGGAGCATTTAATCACTAGTGTATACAACTACCGTAGTCAGGAATAGCGGGGCCGCCGGGGACTGGGGGCTGTAGTAATGGGCGTACTGTCATTAGATTTTTTTAGCATAACCACCACGCTTGCTAGACGGGTTGGTGATCGCAGTACTCGATTTAGTTCTTCAGGAGGAGGCTGCTGCCCCTCCTCCCGGTGTAGGTTTTCCCTTAGTCGCCTCTTACGACACTCACGGGAAGAGATGGGATGGTTACATTCTAAGCCGGAACCACACGGCAAAACACACACACGTTCGGGAAGTAGAGTCGCGGGGAGTCGCTGGATGCAGGTGGCTCGGGACCAGTCGATGTGGCGTACCATGAGGGAGGCCTATGTCCAGCAGTGGACGTTTCCCGGCTGATGATGATGATGATGATGTATACAACTAGTTGTGGTTTGACATTTTTGAATAATTTTATCATATATCATACGTACCTCTTATCATAAAATGTACTGTCACAGAGCTTCTTAATTTAAAAAGATAGAGACTTATCTATCTCCTTCGAATCGAGTAGGATAACTGAATAGCGTGGAAACTAGTGGAAAGTTCTCGAATATCACACAGGGATGTGAGTGTGAAAGAGAAGGGCCAATCTAACTATCTCCTTCAAATCGAGTAGCGAAGTTCTAGAACCCGTAATGTACGTAGAATATTCCCGAAGTAAACAATAAAATGTCGGTGAGAAATGACAATCACTGGAATCTGGAAACGTCATCGGCCAGGTGTAAAGGCGCGGACCGGAGCGAAGAAAAGGAAACCAAGAAGAAGTAAAGCGAAAGTACACCCAGTATGAAGACAGGGACGCACTCTGTCGGGAAGACCTGGGATTTAGAAGATTAGCTTGTGGACCTGTGCTACCAATCAACTCCGGAACTTTGGGCACGTGTTTTCTTTGATCCTTTGAACAATGCAGTTCGCAACAGTATGATGGGTTTGCACTTGACCTTTATCTCACCTGATGGTAAGTGACGATAAGGCCGTTAGATGGTAAGCGTGAGCACTCAGAAGCCTCTAGCTACCGAGTGCTACCTTACATACCCTAACACAAAAGGTAACGTGGTGGTAGCTAGCCAGGCGGACATAAAAAATGGCTTACCACCAAAGACATTTAATATTAATAGTAATAGACCGGACAAAGCAATCAAAAATTTTGATCCTAAACTTATTACCAATAGGTAATAAGTTACTCAATCTAGTGTCACGTCACGTGACGCGGCCGTACAAGACATTTGACATACCATTGACTTTTGAGATCAAAATGTTTATATGAAACGTTTCCCAATGCCCGCTCTATAACCTATTACTTTATTTAAATCTCTCTGATAAATAGTAAAAAATACGATACTCGGTTTGGTTGGTGGTAAGCAGAGAGATTTACTTACCACCGACCAAACCGAGTATCGTATTTTTTACTATTTATCTTTTACAGGAATGGCAACGGATGTAAGGCCTTACAGCCACTTTGTGGTCTTTTTCCGCGCCGTTGTATGCGAGTGCATAATGAAATGACCATTATTAAAAACACGAATGCTAAACCAACAGCTGTCAAAATTGACAAATGTCAATGGAAAGACCGATGCAAGCCAAGCTTTGCGTTCTTTCTGTAGAATTTACCAAAAAGAATAATATACCAGTATTATTATGGCTGCGACACAATTTTCACTGTCTTGGGAGGCCTACAAAAACAACATATGCAACGGTTTAAGCTCCTTGCAACAGGTTGTCACACAGAGAGAGTACACCCGCACAATTCATGTAAACAGTACAAAAAGTTTGTTTTTCTTTAGAATGGTGAGTTCGTGGACATGACCCTGGCTGCTGATGGCCATCACGTGAAGGTGCACCAAGTGATCGTTGCGCTCGCGAGCCCCTACATCAAGGAGTTGATCACATCTGCGAATTGTCCACATCCCATCATCTTTTTGAATGTAAGTTCGTCTGTGTCACTGATTCTTATTTCGGCGTGTTATTAAACCATCAAACGTGTTATTTAAGGTGGGAATAAGGAAGGACTGCACTTTAGGTGACTAAAACTAGCGCCTTCAAACTTTTTTTACTTATAGAACTACTTAAAACAAACAACTGTGTAAAATCTCAGATTGCGGAAATGCGCCGTTTTAACGATATGATTTTTTAAAGTTTCAGAAAATTCCTTAGCACAACGCCATATTTAAGTGAAAACCAAGTGCACAGATAACTATATATTGAAAACAGACCTAACTAAAGAGATTGCAATCACTGACAATGATGTTTACATTCGCCATAAAGAGGATATAATAATATATGACTGGTAGTCAAAGATCTAGGACCATACAGCCTTGTCTAAACTGGCATTTCTTTTTCATCATTCGTATTCGTTATCGGGGCAGGTTTCCGCAACTCGACGTCAGATGCGCCCATTTTTCGTGTTTCTTTTTCATCATGCAAAATATGTATTACAAATACAACAATCTTTCGTCCAAGTGCCGGAAACGGTACTCTATGAAAATTTTAACAAACGATAGATAGGGTGGGGTAGAGATAGTTAAACGCCAGCATTTCGTTTCTGGCACTTCGCCGGCCGCTGCCGCGGCACGCTTCGCTCGGCTCGTGCTTTGGGGTTGGAATAACCATGTGTTTCTGCCCTGGTTGTATTGTTTGTGACGATGTTTTATTTCACCCACTCGATTCCTTGAACCACACTTTTAACTCCATATTTTATTTTACTCTGTATTACATACATTTCATTGAGAATACTGAAAAACGGCTTTGGCCTAAAATTCACCATAAGGGACTAAAATAAACCAAGACATGGCTGTAAGAACTAATGACCACTTTCTTCTTGTCTTCAAGAAGATTAATAAAGGAAATGTCTAAAAAAAATTGGATTGTATAACTCATCATGCAAATCTATCCGATGGGATTTCTGCCCTGCACTCATCTCCGGGTCTGTATAAAAAAAAATAACCTAACAAACCTAATCTATCCGACGGGATTTCTGCCCTGCAGTCATCTCCGGGTCTGTTGCAGTCACCTAAAGTGCAGGCGAGCCAAAATCTTATCTTTAAAAAGGTGCGTTTCCGCAATCTGGGATTTGGGACAAATTTGATTCTAAAAAAGTTTGAAGGCGCTAGCAAAATTCACGTAATACATATTTTGCATGATGAAAAATAAATGCCAGTTTAGACAAGGCTGTATGGTCCTAGATCTTTGACAACCAGTCATATATTATTATATCCTCTTTATGGTGAATTTAAACATCATTGTCAGTGATTGCAATCTCTTTAGTTAGGTCTGTTTTCAATATATAGTTATCTGTGCACTTGGTTTTCACTTAAATATGGCGTTGTGCTAAGGAATTTTCTGAAACTTTAAAAAATCATATCGTTAAAACGGCGCATTTCCGCAATCTGAGATTTTACACAGTTGTTTGTTTTAAGTAGTTCTATAAGTAAAAAAAGTTTGAAGGCGCTAGTTTTAGTCACCTAAAGTGCAGACGAGCCGGGAATAATTCCATAGTGATAGTGTTAGTATTAAAATAAAACTATCATGCAATAAAATTACCTAATTACCATGCAATGCACCTACATTGCTATATACAGCCTTATTGGTTGGCTGAATGCTGTTAACATATTTTACTTTTCACTGTATTTTATATTCTAGTGGCCATTTTAGCTAGATTTTTATCAGTACCCAAAAAAATTCATTATATTAAGTACTAGGTATTGCCCATGACTTTGTCCACATGAACTTCTTAAAGTGTCCCACATGAACTTCTTAAAGTGTCCCACATGAACTTCTTAAAGTGTCCCACGGGAACTACATATTTGATGTCCTTTTCTGACCCTTTAACTGTCCTTACACAAGAAATCAAGTCATTCTGACTATCTGTAAAGGACAAACTCACTTTCACATTTATTCTAGTGAACTTTTCATCAATTTTTGTTAAAGGTCTCAAACAATTAACAACAACAAAAACGACAAGGGACTCCTTAACATTTTATAAGATGTAAAAGATGTCTATTTTTTCATGACTGAGGTGCTTTTGAAAGAGTTTGACAGTGTTTGTTGACAGTGATGTATTGTTTGTTACAGAAGATATCATATAAGACGCTGTCATCCATCCTGGAGTATGTGTACACGGGTGAGGTGATGGTCAGCGTGGAGCACCTGCAGGAGCTGGTGCAGGCCGGACGCGAGCTGCACATCAAGGGGCTCGAGGACATGGTACTGTTATTATATTATTGATTTGTTAGTTGAAACGCTTTAGACTGCTTAGTTAATACATTTTTGCAAACACTCAATGACATTGTAAAATTTTTCGTATTGTTAACCACATTGTTTTCCACTAACATTTTGAAAATAGTGAAAAAAATCTTATCATCTATCCTCCCTATCCCTGTCTGGTGGTTCTTATAATAGTTAAGAATGTGAGACAGTAATGGGAAGCGACCTATAGCTTAATGGCAAAGCTATTTTATTCAGAATGGCGAGAGACGCAGGTTCGAATTCCACTGTTGACAATACCTTTTTATCTATTTTCAAAATGAATTTTTGTTGTTGATCAGAATAAATTCTTTATCAAAAAATTAGAGTAAGACCGTTTCCTAAAAACATATATAACTATTGTGCCAGAAAGTGTCGCCAGCAGAGAATATGTCGCTGGTCCAGTCGCGCGCGCAGACACAGCCCAAGATGGAGGAGACGGTCATAGAGCGTCTCGACAACGACATCTGTCTGTTTGAGGTGACGGAGGAGCAGTCGCAGGGGTACTCCCATGACAACAACATGTAACTATGTTCATGACATCACTACACACATAATGATATACACTACAAAAATATATGATGAGTTTAAAATTAACCTCTGTGGCCTATTAGCTACATAAGTGGACTTACAATCCAGAGGATCCGGGTTTGATTCCCAGTGGACGTATCTTTACTCAGTTTGATTAGTGGTATGTAGAGTAGGAATTCTCCATGTTCACCTGGCTAGCTACCTGTAGCAGAGCCAGCGCCTCCAGGCTTCTGGTCTAATGGTCATTAGGTGAGATGAAGGATGAATGTCCACCAATCTCATACTTTTAAAGATGTGCCAAAGATGCCAACAGCCGACAAGGCTTCTCACTGTTACAATGTGAAATTTTTATCAGCTTCAGTATAAAACTCCACGAACCATAGGGATGACATAACCCATCTTAACCTTTTACCTTTTTTTAAATATGTAATATATTACTATAATTTTTTTAAACAATACAGCCAAGTAGTAACGTGTGGGAACTGAGGTGTGATGTGTTGACCAGGTTGGGGGAGATCACCAGGATCCGTGTAGCGACGGACATGGAGGAGTCCTACCACACGGAGACCTACGACGAGGAGATGCACGAGGAGGAGCGCGAGCAGTCGAGGGAGGTGGCGGGGGACGAGGAGGAGGGGGTCCGCACAGACGCGCACGAGGACGGGGGCACATCCCCGGAGATCAGCACAGGGGACCACAAGCGGATACAGGACAAAGGAGTTAGTGAGTTATCTTAGGGCACTTAATTTCTGAGATCAATAACCAGAGCCCCCACAGTCGACAACCTTACGGCGGCGGTGTGAGTGGTCTCGCGCCCCGAGGGCTGCGTACAGAATACGGATAATTAACTTACTGAAAATCATGCTCTACTCAACAATGCTCTTATTAATCCGCCTCAATACCAAACATTTTCGCTGTAGTTCTACTCCGCATGTAGTGACATGGGGACACTAGCACTATAAATCGCGCAAGTGACCCGTCTCTATGTAAAAAAAACATTGCGTCCCAAAAAAAAACCATCCATATCCGATGGATGGCATGTATGCAAAGTTAAGTTTGTAATCATAAAATACATTAGTTTACAGTAGTTTTTAATACATGTGCTCAAAACGTGATAAGTTTCGTAGCTGTTTGGCGTGCTCAAAGTTCGCGATTTCAGAAGGTTGTCTGAAAACACAAGGCAAGCGTGCGTTTTTCTTATTAACTAGTTATAAAGAAAAAAGTTAAAGCGAATAACGCGGGCCTTCGCTTTTTAAATGTACAATATGTTGTACGTTCGAATGATGCCATGTAATGTTACGGGAATGACAGAGACCTTATTTGCCTTATGCCATGCCTATATGCCGAGTGTAATGTTCATGTTACTAGGTCAATAAAGTAAATCTTGAAACTATATCTATTCTTTCTCTCTCTTTGAAGTTGTAGTTAGACTCCACCTTAGGTATGAGGTCCTGGTACTTTCGTCTTCGTATCATCCGATGTTAAGTGATTAAAAGTCAACAAATGGAAGCGTTCTCACCTAGAAACGTTACTTAGGTTGCTAGCTATGCTTTCTGTGCTAACCGGATCACAATCATCTTCATCATAATTTTACTATTTGTTATATTTGGCAAATGTATTAAAAATGTCGTTCAAAACTCGTGCGAAAATGTAAATTCCATCTTGTTCTGACTGATTCGCCCTCGACTGCATCTCGGGCAACAATAGTCAAAACTCGATTGAATTTACAGACTTCGCACTAGTGTCGAAATGTACTATTCTAGTAGGAGAGACCCTTTTATTTTTAATCCTAGTTGATGCTGGTCTGAATCCACCTGCCATAGTTATGAATAATCGTTCCCATCTCGGATACAACCGTAGGTGTACTTTTACATTCATAACTTAATGTAAATTGTAGAAATGTTTGTATTACAATATATATTTGTAGAGCTCCCCTGCACGTAAAGTAAGTAAAGTCTCCTCGCGTGTTCCAGAGCCCAACGTGATGCAGTACACGACATCCAACCAGGGCTCGCTGCAGATGATCCTCAACCGGTTCGTGTACTACCTCAAGCACTCTAACCGCGACGGCACGCGGCAGTGGCGCTGCGTCGACTACGTGAACGCGCTGCGCTGCCCCGCCCACGTCGTCACCAAGTACGAGGTGGTCACTCAGAGGTGCGTGGTGTGGTCCTGCTCTATACATTCATACACGTAGAGGGCCTACAACGCCCTTCGCGTTCAATACAACAATGCGTTTAGGGCTCTGCTGCGGCTGCCTCGCTTCTGCAGCGCTTCGGGGATGTTTGCCGAGGCACATGTAGACTGTTTCTACAGCACGATGCGCAGGAATGCGGCCTCTAGCGCGCCTCTAGTCGCGCGCCGCACGACGCACCGATAATGCGACACTGGTTGTCATTACATGCCCCAGTGTCGCAGTATCATGTCTCGTTATAGTTGTAATTTACATTACTAACATAGTACTAACGCTATGGATGTATGTAGCTGAGTATGAATGTTGTTATAGTTACAGTGTCGTGTTGCAGGATCGCGGCGCACACGCACGCGTTCCACGACCGCCGCATCCTGAAGAAGGTGAAGGCGGGCGCGGTGTTCGCCACGTTCACGGACGCGCTCGCGCAGGGGGACGCGGTGCGCGGCAAGAAGACCCCCACCCAACACAGGAATCAACAAAATATATCATAGATACACGCGCGCGTTTCATTACGTTCCAAGTCAAGGTTGGTCCTCCCTTTGAATCTCAGTGTACAGTTAACATGAAAATAAATAATACATTTTGATGTAGCGCACTGATTAAATGGAGATTATATAAAGACATTAATAATAAAAATAAATTTATTGTCCCCAATTCAACATTCATAAAAAATATCATACAACAACATTGTACAAAAATATTTCGATTTATTATCACATTCAATATGAGCAAGAGTTAAGGCACTGCTTGCGAGCGACGAGCGCTACCACAGATATAACATGCGGCGTGGGTGCGAGTGAGGTGGATATACTTATAACAATGACGACTAGAGTACCTACACCAGTCGTTACATACAAATAAAAACATCAATATAATGTGGAATGAATAGATTACACGTTGGAATGTTAAAAACTATAGCGCCCCTAAAATAACAAGTCCACGACCATTTAAAACATCATTCAAAAAAGTTTATACATTCAATAACACTTATATCTAATTTGTGTTGGAGCTCCTACCCGACTGACGTCACAATATGGCCACATTGCGGTGCGCCATTTTGAAACATAATCCTGTACGCAGTCGGGTGTCGTGTTCTCGTCAACTATATAAAATATGTCAATATTATGTCAGGTGTGTTCGGCAGTCTTTTCGACTTATTACATTAAACGCACATTAAGTACACGTAGGGCTAGCTTCCCTCACTACGCCAGCTGGTACTTGACGAAAGTCGGCAGTACGAACGCGGCCCGGTGCACGTCGCTGTTGTAGTACCTCAGGTTCATGGCCTGCTCGTCGTCGCGCGAGAACACCAGCTGCGGGGTGGCGAAGCGGACGCCGCGCTCCAGGGAGCCGATGACGAAGCCGATCTGTCCGGACGGGTAGGTCGGCACCGACGTGCACGCGTACGCCGCCGACGGAAACTGATTCCTGCAAAACCTGAGCGTGTTGGACACGAGCTCCATGTCGTTCCATATGGTGCCGGCCTGCGAGCACACGATCCCCTCCGGCCGGAGCGCGCTCTTCATGAGAGAGAAGTAGTTCTCCTGGAAGAGGTTCACGGCCGGCCCCACGGGGTCGCTGCTGTCCGTGATGATAACGTCGAACTCGCCACGGTGCTGCTGCATGAACTGGAACCCGTCGCCCACGTGCAGCGTCAGCTTGCTGCTCTCGAACCCCACCGCCATGAACGGCAGGTACTTCTTAGACACTTCGATCACTTTCGCGTCGATTTCCACCTGCAAGGTAGGTAAGAGGAAAGTCAAAAAGAGAAAATAGTCAAATAACTACAACATATCAATGCTGTCGCCTCATCAGCCGGGACACGTCCACTGCTGGACATAGGCCTCTTCCATGGTATGACACATTGACCGGTCCCGAGCCACTTGCATCCAGCGACTCTCCGCGCCCTTAACTAAGTCGTCGGTACAACTAGTACGGGGACGGGACAGTACAGATTTATCAGTACGTTGTTGCCATTCGAAAACTTTACTACCCGCCTTGCTACTTCAGTTCACCGACTCATCGAGCTATGTCAGTGCCCCTAATTCATCGACGGATTTCCTCATTCCGGATTTTATCACGTAGAGAAATTCCGAGCATAGCTCGTTCCATTGCTTGCTATGCTGTTGCCTGTCTCCTGAAATTTTTAGTTTCCCTCAGGAAGACGTGGGGTGTTCCTATTCTAAAGCACACTGACTGAACTTGTACAAACTGGTCTCCCCAGCTGGTCATCATAAACCCACTGCTGGACAAAATTCTCCCTCATAGCGTCACTAGCGCTTTCAATACTGGGACAAAGACGATGCTTGTCAGGCAGATTGGTGATCACAGTAAGATGTTATGGCACAGTGGAATTTAGGTGTAATTCTATTTTAAAAGCTGGAACCTGACAAATAACTTTGTCAATAGTTAAAAGTACATTTTACAGTTGAAGGGCCAGAAAAGGACAGGCTACTTTTATCCTGATCAATTACAGAGTGATGAAGCTGACAAAAGCTAGTTATTAAATAAATACAACAAGAGTATCAAAACAAGTTTATGATTAGAGATAAGTTAATATTTTAAAACAATACTGTTCAAAAGTAGTGTTTTTTGTAAACCACTGTTAAAGTTGAAAATTATACAATAATTCATTTAAATAAAGTAGTGTCTCTATAAATGATTATATATATATTTTAATGTAAGAGTCCTTAACTTATATTTTGAATATTTTATCTCATTAAATGATGTATCAGACTATGCTGACCTTCCTATCTGGCAAGCTGTAGATAATGTCTGTTATCATGTCGTAATGTCACATTAGAACACCACTCATTTGACTAATGTAACGATAACATTATGTTGTACTTCCTAGAATATTGTGTGTGTTTAATTAATGTGATACAGTGATAAGTACAACAAGTATACTGTTTTCCTGTTTAAGTCAGGCTTTGGAATCTTCCCATGGGTTGAAGGATGCTCCTTCTACAATACCCATGGGTGAAATCCAGGAATGGGTAGCAGTGTCATCTGGGTACCACTGACATCTTACAGTGATCAGCAACCTGGCTGCCATGGGAAACGATTATGGCAAATTGCTGAACGTAAAGCCATTTCCTCTTAGTGTCTTGTGAGTTAGACATGTTCGGCTGCAGAATTTTCCAGTTGCACAAGAAATCCCTGATAAAATATAATAAGGAATCAATTAAACTGTTACAGAATATTAAACTTAATTTCATATTTAAACTTTACTAGAAGTTAGGGTCACGTTAGTGTTGGTTAGGTTCTAATTGCATCCATAAAGTGTGAATAGTATTTAATCAAAACATAAACAAGAAAAGCTATACTATGGAAACAGATAAATTCTAAAAGTAATTTCCTGCAGCAAGAAAGAGGCAGTTAAGAGTGTACATCTGATTGAGTATAATAATACATAAATATATGACTATACCAACAAAAAATACTTGTTCGTGTTATGTAGATGCACCAACCTGCACAATCTCCTTGACCTGGGGATGCTTGGCCACCTCGCGCGCCACCCCACCATCCCCTCCACCCACTATCAGCACCTTCTCTGGGTTCTTGTGGCAGCAGAGGGGCAGGAACGATATCATCTCCTGGGAATAACTGATTTTGTTAGTTTATGTATACTTCGTTAAGTGGGGTCCAAAAAAGGTGAAGAAGCAGCGCTAAGGGGAAAAACTTAGGCCTAAGTTTTTTAAAGAGTAACAAAGGTCTCATCCCATATTAGGTATGGGCCTCATTACTTTATCTAAAATTTTAATTTGTGACAAAGACTTGAAATTAGTAATTTTAGCAAATACATATATAAAGAGATGTAAATCATGAACCTGCGTACCTGATAGGAGAACTCATCTTTCTGCGTGCATTGTATTATGCCGTCTAAGACCAGCACCCGACCGAGGCTGGTGGTGTCAAAGACACGTATGTCCTGGTACTGACTCTTCTCGGAATGTAGCACTTCCTTTACTTCGAACGAGAATGTACCACCCGGCCACATCTCGCAAGACTCAGAGAACCAGTTTTCTTTTAGCTTATTCATTGTGTCAGTGCTGATAATTTTATTACAGAAAAATAAATTTTAATTTAGTTCGTAATCAAAATAAATTGCGACCGACACCATACAGCAGCGCGTACGTCGAATTTGACAATGATTGAAAGTGATTGTCTGTCTGATTGTGAAGTTAGAGTGACAGTGACATTTCTCTTGATAACCAAAAAAGTTTGGCTCTGGATATTTGTTTTTTGATATAGTTTCAAACGTTGGTTTCAAATAGTAAATACATCTTTATCTAAGATAATATAACTCGTTCCCATCCCCAGCTCTGGACTTTTAAAATGGCATATCTATACTAATATTAAATATGCGAAAGTGAGTTTTTTTGTTTGTCCTTTACGTCACAACGGAGACTCATTCTGACTTGATTTTTTGTACAGGGATAGTTGAAGTACCGGGAACGCACATAGGCTACATTTTATCCCTAATTTCGGAAGTCAACGCAGACTGTCACTAGCAAAACTCTAAGTACTTTTTTATTATTGATGGTCAATTTCGTATTGAGTAACTTTCATAAACAACAGCCTATGTAAGTTCCCACTGCAAGGGCTTATGCCTATCCTCCTACAGAGAGTTTATGGGCCTTCAGTCTTCACACACACCTATTGAATTTCGTCTCAGAAGTGTGCAGGTTTCCTCACGATGTTTTCCTTCACCGAAAAGCCAATGCTAATGATTTTTATCATTCGTACATAAATAACAAATTTGAGCTCATTGGCACAGGATCGAACCCAGACCTCGATTATTCCAGGGCTGACACTACCCAACTGAGCTACTATGGTTTTGGCTACCATGGGTTTTTTGTAGCTTTAATTTTTATAAAATAAATATAAAATTTGCTTTCTTTTATCGATTCAGAGCTTTGTCGAGTTCCTGATTAATCGACAAAGAGGAAATAATATATCGCGTATAGCATACGTCGTATAATGTGTATCTTCCTTTCCTTTTTAAACCAAATAAAACACAAGTTTAGTATTAAGCTATAATATTATCACAAAATACTTTGTTGTCGATTTTTATCACAAAAATTATACTTAAAACTTAATAGTATATTTACATTTCATATTTCGCGCCGTATTACAGGCACAATAGATAATTAATTACGAATATAAAGTTTTACAATTTGATTGTGTGTAAAGTAGGAGGTAGTGTACGTACTAAAGATATAAAAAATAGAATACATTACATGTACATGGTACTTCAATAGCTAAAACAAGTTAACAGAGAGAGTCGGCAATACCTTGACCTTTGAAATCGAGACGTAACAATCCAGAAGTTTCTCAGTCATCAATAATGAACCCTGTTTCATTTCCTGTATTTGTGAATCATTGACTTCGCCTCCAACGCGTCTGCGAGCGTGCGGCTTGATATGTTAGCACCAATACCCTGTACTGTACAAGCTCACGTGGTGTTGTGGTCGAGGATGGTACACAGATGTCGAAAAATAACCTCTTCACTCTAGCTTTGAAAAGTTGCAGGCTGCATCCCAAAACCAGCAGGCACTTCCACTCTATGCACTTGGTATATAAAGAAGGCGAGCAACGGTGGGATTCTAATAATGGTGGAATTTGCCCTTCTTACGCTTGAACTAGGGTCGTGTGATTTCCAAAATAAAGCCTGTAGCACAGCGATGGCTATTTTGCGCCGGTGTTCCACATGCTTCGCAGGCGTGTTCTTCACCAGTGGCATCTAATAGACGGTTGCTGTTGGTCTCACAGCCTTGTTGTGAAGACGGAGCTCCTCTGCCCCTTGTCCTTGGTCCTCTTGCCCCACTTGTCGGAGATGAGCCTCACGACGTAGTCCGGGGCGAGGCAGGCCACCACCACCAGCACGTTGTGGCACCAGAAGGCCGGCGACAACAGCATGCGCGTGTAGGTGCCCAGGATGTCGCCGTCCACGTGCCTGGCAACGTACAGTCTACAGTTAATCATTAATTAAAGAGTCTTGCTGCGTGGTCTCCGCTTTTGAGGTGGTCCCAATCACATTGATGTCGTAAAAGGCGCTTAATGGAAACTAACAGAACCTGCCTGCTCAATGTGCCGGTCTATGTGGGAGGCGCATGTCCAACAGTGGACTCGTGGACCTGATTATGAAGGAGGTTTCAGGTCGTTCAACATTTCCAATAGAATCAACCATGTCTTCTAGTGTGACTCCTGCATGGCAGTATTAATTTTGTCTTACAAAAAAGTCGAGTAAGTAAGTATATATTATTTAGATCTCGAGTCATTTTTGTATACTTATCTGTATGAATTCGTCTAAATACCCTACATAAGAATTATCTGGAGTTGAAGGAGAAAATAACAACGATGTGTGTGTGTGTGTGTGTGTGTGTGTGTACACGTACAAGTTGATGATGGAGTACACGGTGTTGAAGATGACGTATACTGCGACAGACATGGTGAGGGTGCCCAGGAACAGGAGGGTCTGGTACCGCGCCTGCAGCCACAGCTTGAGGCTCACCAGCAACACCGTCAGGTGGAACAGGATCGCGCCGTAACTCCTGAGGACAGACGCGCACGTCGCTTCATAAAATATGTACTGCGGTCATAGCTAGGCACATGCTTGTCCCATGACATGACAAATTACATCTTTCTAGTACTACAAGTATCTGAGCTAGAACGCAGACAGACAGATGGAAGGACATGACGAAACTAGAAGGGTTCTTTGAGGAATACGAAACGCTAAAAATCAAGTCATTATGAGCCTTTGTTATGACGTGAAGGAAGTACACACAAAAAAACTCAAGTATGCTATATACTAGAGCTATGGTAGCTCAGTTGTGAAGAGCGTCAGTTCTCGAACAATCGAGGTCTGGGTTCGATCCTGGCTCGTACCAATGAGTTCCAATTTGTTATTTGGAATTTATGTACGAATGATAACAATCATTAATTACCATTGGCGTTTTAGTGAAGGAAAACATCGCGAGGAAACCTGCACACTCTTGAAAAGAAATGCAAAGGTGTGTGTGAAGTCTACCAATGCGCACTGGTCCCGCGTGGTGTACTATGTCCCATACACTCTCTGTAGGAGAGTAGGCCTGAGCCCCTGCAGTAGGGGCGTGTATAGGCTGTTGATGATGATACTAGTATGCGTTAGTGTGAAGGTATTGTGAATGTTGACACTTACAGGATAGAAGAAGCCACGAGTTAGCGAGGTCTTGACTCTTCGAAAATATTTATTTGCAAACATGAAATGATGAATGATGTTTCGAGTTGTAGTGTACATAGTGTGTGCGATAGTGTCCACTGACCACAAGTCTACGGTCTTTGCGTCGAGGCAGATGACCGAGTGCCGGATGAGCAGCATGCTGGACACGTATATGACGGCGGAGTGGTAGCAGGCGGACAGGCACCACGCCAGGAACGGTCGCCACGTCATCAGCTTGTTCTTGCTGATCTCGCGATACAGCGTCGGGTTCCTGGAACACAACCATCACGTTCAGAGACGTAAAATGGAGGTCCCGGCCCTGGTTCATGTGATAACGAAATGCGTGGAAAAGTAGTGAGGAAAAGAAACGGCGAGGCAGAATATTCATGAGAAGTTTCAACTTGAACTTGGTAGACCTTCATCTCACCTGATGGTAAGTGACGATGCCGTTGATGGCAAGCTTGCGCATTCAGCACCCTCAAGTTAATGAGGCTCTGTTTGGCGACAGACGGAGAAAACGCTCTACCACCAACCAAACCGAGTACCGATAGGTCCACTGGGAATCAAACCCGGGACCTCCGGATTGCAAGTCCAATCGTGTAGCTATTGGGCCACTGAGGCGGCTAAAACATGTGTTACGCGGAGTGATGTATCTAGTCTAGCAAATGATAGCGCAGCGTAGTTTACTTCAGAACGTCAAATTACGCCAAATGTAAAGATTTAAATAACTTGAGACATTGCAGTGAGGTCTGCAGTTGTGTATGACTGACTTGAGCAGGAGCGCCGCGGGCCACCGCTGCTCGGTGACCGCGAGCACGAGGCACGGCACCGACGTGAACACCAGGTTGAAGAACGTCAGGTACATGGAGTCGTAGATGGACTGCGTAGAGAACGCGCTGTGGATCTGAAAGAACAGCTGGACAAAGAGAATTGAGATTAATAGTGGAATTTCAGACCCGTGCCAGCAGACGGCCATTATAAGAACCTTACGAAATGATTTCCAATTTCGTGTTCTAGACTACTACTTGATGATTCAAATACTGTCGTTTAATGAACCGATCTGATTGTAAATCATGTTATGTCTATGTAAATGCGAAGTGGAAAAAAAATATTAAAGTACCAGTGGGTGTAACCGAGGTGGAGTGGTATCAGCATCAAAGCTGCGTCAGCGCATGCTGGACATAGACATATACAAAAGCATCCACCTATTCATTTGCCATGCATATGTATTTTTGGCAAATCAAGAAAAAAGTCATTTGTTATGTCTATCTATGAGGGAGGCCCACGATCAGCTGTGGACTTATCCAGTTGATAAAGATAAGAGATTGTTTACGCATTTTTAATCCAGTTGTATATGTATATCTGATGCACAAGTTGGACACTACCATCAGACCGTTCCCGTCTGCAGTCGGTAACTCCAAGGACGGCGCTGTTATATCTCTCAGACCTTGACTTCATTTTCTATTAATAAGAGCTAAAGTATGGAGTAAAATTGTCTTACAGTTTCTGTGTCTCGGGCGCTACAATCTGAATATCTTCATTTCAATACCACTGTACCATCAAGATTGTGGACCAAGCAAAGGTAAATTAAAAGAGAGAGTGTAAACATCAGGAGGTGAATTACCATGATATTGCCGAGGACTAGATTCTTGTAGAAGAAGTAGTGTATGAGTGTTGCCAGCCGCTGGTAGTACCAGTGCCCCATCACCAGTAGCACCTTCTTTATCATCGAGAACTTCGTGAACGCGAAGTCTGCAGATCTGTCGAGAACAACGTCGGTGTTATATATATATCAATTAATATCTCACCAGAAACGTATCAACTCATATTAAAGCCAGATCCATCTAAAACTCTACTACTCCAAGGGGCTCGGAATGGCTCCTGTAAATATTACAATCAGAAAACATAAAAATCTACAGTGACTGAGGGCTTTGGTTGAGCATGCATCTATCGCACTGTCGCATCGTATCAGCCGAGTGCAAGCGCATTACATATTTTTAACCAACTTTAAAAACGAAGGTTATCAATGCGACCTGTGTGTATGTAATATTTTCCAGAACTGCCCAGTTTTCGTATATGTTAGTCTATCAGCTTCTAAACAAGTGTGCCAAGCTTCAAAAGTGTATGAATGTATGTTTGTCCTCGTATATCTCTGGAACTACAAGTTAGATATAAATAATTCTTTTTTTGTTGAACTAGGTATTGTTCAACTTAGGGAAGACTGCAAGTTTCATCAAAATCGGTTCAGTAGTTGTGAGATAGAGAATGTTAAGTGTGTATTAGACAGCTGACTTACAAGCATTGCCTTCATAAAAGTAGACTTTTAAGGCAGTTGAAGTAGGTTTATAGTTTTTTTGAACGTGTCTACTTGTTTAAAATAATTATTATGTCGGTTGACCAGTTACCGCCCGGATGTTGTTACTGAATACCAGCTTATCCCTAAATCCCTTCACCTCAGACTCATACACCCTAGGCTACATGTATGGGACGCACCTGGCGGCCTGGTAGCCTTCCTTGCCGAAGATCCCGAAGCCGACGTGCGCTTCCTGTATCATGGAGATGTCGTTGGCTCCGTCGCCGATGGCCGCCGTTATCGGTCGCTCCTTGCTGTTCTTGATCAACCTCACTATCTGCCATGATAACGCGGGGTGATAATATTGACGACCGCGAGCAATGCCTCACTGTGACACTCGTACACGACACCGGCTTTATTAATTCGAGACACGCTCCGGAAGCGGACTAGAGTGCCAGTTACAAGCTTACTCCAAGCTTTGTATAATATGGAGATTGGGAACGCCTGTTTAGGAGGTGGAGGCGAGGTTAGAATTACCCCTTCTTAATCACAGGATTCTTCTGCCCCAAGGTTGCCTGGAAGTGATCGCTCTTAGCGATAAGGCCGCCTTCATTGTACCTTTTATGTTTTGTTTCGTGTTTGTGTGTGCAATAAAGACTATTTGAATTGAATTGAGGTGGTGCAGGTCCATCTCAAACTAATCTCAAAAACGCACTATTCATACAGATACGAGTAAATATCAACAACGAATACACTGCAACTTTGAAACTGCATTCTGTGATTACGAAACATCCAACAGTGATGAAAGCATGTCGCTGAAGGGAAGGTTTCCTTGTCACAGCCCGTCACCCTTCTGTATTAACTTTCCAGCAATGTGCGAATCCCTGTCCCGGGCGATCGACCGGCGGGCAAGTCCACGTTCGGGTTCCTATTATTTTTCAACAGACTTCAAAAAAAGGTTCTCAATTCAACACGTAGTTTTTTGTATGTGTGTTTTTTTGTTTGGTAGAACATACTTCAGAGAATCGATCTTTGAGAAAATTAACAAAAACCAAATTTTCAAGGCAACTGAAGTCGGTTTTTAGATATTTTTGAACGCGTTAATTATGTAGTGTCCACGATGACACCTGATTCCGAATGACGATGAGGTCGAAGACGGAACGTGTGGATCTAGATGCAAGAAGACGCCTGTTTACTCTTGTATTGTATACTACCAAAATTGATTGAGGAAATACAGACGCCGACGCCCGGGCAGTGCGATCTGTGGCCACGATATAATTGTAGACGTGGTGTTTCTTGTCCTAACAACGCCTGAAGTTTGCTCGGCAGATGTGGCGAGCAACAACCAGCAACGACGACAGGCAAAAGTGTAAGAGAAGCTCTCAGTGGGCGTGGACCGCGTTGATTGTTCTCACCTTGGCCTTCTGTATGGGCGAGAGTCGGCAGCACAGCACGGCGTTGCAGTGCAGCGAGATGTCGACGAACACGGGGGCGCGGGGCGTGTCCAGCACGTGCGCCATGGTGCCCCCGTCCACGATGAGCGTGAGGTCTCGGTAGCTGGGCTCCCCGACGATCCTGCTGCACTCCTCGAGGTGCGTGTCCAGGGCTCCGGGGTGGTCCACGTTCACCAAGAACATGCGCCGGTCGTTCTCAGAGATGTGCGCGCACGACTGCGCAACGTTTATCGCTGTTTCTACCTGAAGACAACATGGTGGACATGAGCCTGTCTCAAGACAGATTGTTTATGCAGGAGTAGACGCTGATGATCGTCTCCTGAGAAATCATGGGACGATCCTTCTAAAGCTGAGATTACCACCCGGCCATAGTTTTCCGTCTGAAGCTACCTTGTCTCCAGTGAGGACCCAGGTCCTGACGCCGGCGCGGCGCAGCGCCGCGAGCGTGTCGGCCACGTCGTCCTGCAGACAGTCCTCGACGCCGGTGGCTCCCACCAGGGTCAGCTGCTGCTCCAGCACGCGGTACTGGTGCGTCACTTGCGCCAGCGCCTCCGCGCTCTTGCCGTCCAGGCGCCTTATCGCTGCAAACCAGATATTTTTGTTTGATGTATACTAATCCCAGACTATATTTCATGCTCCCACACACGTTGTGTAGTGTCCTGTATGTGTCTCAACTCACCTTCACTAATCTTCAAGTACTCGTCCTCCGGGACCTCCCTGAAGGCCACGGCAAGGGTCCGCAGACCCCTGTTGGCGAACGTGTTGATGTCTCGGTCGATTTCCTCCACCAGGGCTGTGTCCTTGCAAATAGGGAATACTGAGCTTTCTGCGCCTTTGCAAAACAGCCATATCTGAATAAATGACGAGTAAAAGGTAAAACCAGTGCAGATTACATTGAATATCCAGTACTGTTGGACACTGCATCAGATTACACACTGTGACACGTGATACGGTTAGTTGAGCAGTCTCTGTTAATTTGACATGACAATTATCATGACACATCTTAATTTAAGCTAAGCTGTAGTTTAGTGTAACAGGGTATATAATACACTCAATTATTGTTGACAAGAGCTGAATTGAAATGTTTTAGAATGTAACTTATGGATGTAAGTTTAATAATAATATATTTACATTTTGGCTTCGTCTCACCTGAAGGCAAGCGGCACTAAGTTGAAGCAGGTGCACTCTCATTTATGTATTATTTTAGTTCAACGAACTGAAATAAAGGAATGATAACAACAAGACTGTAGGGTGCACTGTCCTACAAGCCTCAAAACCATCTTAATTGTGTCCTTAACAACAGATGCTATGTTAGTTGTTCGGAGGCAGATACAGATAATCGTAGTACCCTGCAGATGGGGACAGGGGAGTAGTCATACCGCCAACTAAATCTTACCTTTCCCTCCTTGTCTCTGACAATGACAGACATCCGTTTTCTCTCCGATGTGAATTCTATGGACTGCAGTCGCTCATACATTTCAGTATCGTGTCCTATTTTGAGCAGCACATTGTTTCCATCTTCACCTAGGAAGGTGACTCCAGCTCTGTCTGCCGCTTCCACCAGCGCCTTCTCGTCTGGACTGCTCGCCTGGTAGTCCATGTGACTGCTGCGGCTCTCGTTCATCATGTTGTTCCACACATCGTTGTCGATGACGCCATTATGAGATTTAGGTTTTTTCCGTTTGAAGAAACTGGTGAACTGTATATTGCCGACGGAGAGCTTCGCACTGAGCTTCTTCATGTCCTCGTTGGATACCTGGACGGCATGACACAGAGCGAGGATCGTGAAGAAGAATCTGATGTCTGTCTGGAATATGAAATGAAATAAATTAATTGCGATCCTGTATTGAATGATTTCATTGAACAAGAACAGCCGAAGCAGAACAGAAGCCACCGACATATAGCTCTCGAGAAGCTAAAGAGGCGGCGGGTAGGACACATCGTTTGAAGGACGTATAACCGATGAGGAGCTAGAGTGTCGAGCCTGGCAGCACCCCTCTAGTTGTACCGAGGACTTGGTGAAGGCCTGGGAGACGCCTATATTTGATAGTGAATGTTTTCAAGTGTTTTATGGTATGGTTTTTATGAAACAGACCTGCCCTGTGTCAACGGGGTCCTCGAACCTCTCCACGTTGTACAACCGCCCGTCTCTCTCCTCGTACATCTGTCCGCGGATGGAGCACGCCTTGAATGCCATCAGGTTCTTGGTGAGAGTTCCCGTCTTGTCCGAGAACAGCACCTCCACCTGGCCCAACTCCTCGTTCAGGTCGGATGTGTTGGCAACGGCCGGCCGCCCTGTGTCCGGGCAGCGGAGCTCCTCGTCCCAACCTATGTACAACGCACCTAAAACCACATACTACTGTTGGAAAAGGAACTCGAATTTTGAAAACTAATAATACGTTATATCCGGGACTGTACTGTCACTCGTGGTGAGGCAATGAGCAAGCCAGGAGCGGTCGAAGCGACACCGTGTCTATTGCTGCAGGTGCAGGCGGCGCTAGTTGAAGGTCATGTCCATATCGTATCGTCATTCACTTGTTATGATTCCCGTGCATTTACTTCAGTTTACTTTTTACACTAAGGAGGCGATTCACATACGTTAAGAATATGCTTTGATCTCTGTTGTTGTTCTTCAAGTTTAAACGTTGAATTATTATATCATTCAATTCAATACACGGGCGCGCAGCACAGGCGGAAGCTGCTGGGTTCAAGCCCCGGTGTCTAAAAATAGTTTATTAGTTTAAACTATTCACCGATGGATGGCGCCACCGTCCAGATAAAACGCGATATCAAAATTAGTTTACCGCACTTATCTGATTTACATCCCTGTCACACCCTATCAACACCCGTTGTCAACACTTTGTGAGACTTTTCCTAGTTTGGTTACGACATCGCAGGTCCCTCCAACATTTAAATTGAACAATAAATCGATGTTTAACTTTGACGAGACAGCTAGGCCAGGGGATGCCTTTCATCCGCGCACCTAATTTTCTATTAGGTGATTGTTACAATTTCCTTTGTTCACATTCTTTTCGTTCACAAGATTCTACTGCGTTTTAAATGCAAACTTTCAGAAACAAAAAATGTGAAATGATACAGATATGCGATAGAACAGCATCGATAGTGATGATGTATAGTACAGGTATCGGTGTTCGTTCTCTCTCTCACCTATGAACTTGTACAGCTCGATGGTGACGTACAGTGACATGGGAATGATGTAGTAGTATAGCAGCAGGAAGGAGAAGAGATCCTGCATGAGCTGGCCGAAAGGCACGGGGATGGGGGTGGAGGGGCCGAGGTACAGGTCCCGCTCAGGGTTATTCTTCTCTATGAGCAGCTTGGCAACGATGGAGACCATCATCTCCACGAGCAGCAGCCCGATGAAGAACAGCAGGAACCCGTTGACGGCCAGCTCGCACGACGAGAACTTGTTGCTCGTGTATTTAGAGTTGAGGGCCAGCTTGGTTTCTTCTCCTGTAAACATCGTCAACACATTCTTTTACCTTTTCCTGTGTCTTGCATTGATCTATGAATTTTGTTTGTTTCTTGTACTTTTGAATACTTTTTTAAAATAGGTGCACTCTATGTGATCCCACGCGGGTGTTGTAAAAAGCTACCAAAGAAAAAAGTATACAGCTACCCTACCAAAGGAAAAAGTATTCAGGGTGTATGTACCACCGACATACTGCACAGGTAATAACCACACTGACTGTGATTACAAATCCAAGCGTGGTGACTATCGCAAATTCCCAAGAGTCCCAAGTGCTGGTCCAACACACGAGGCAGGCTCATGTCCAACAGTGGAATTGTCGTTCAGCATTGCCCTAGCAGTGCCCTAGTATAATCCTACTTCTTAGCTGGTGTCGGGGTAAATTTGCCTTAAAAAGTAGACTTTTACGGCAGTCGAAGTCAGTTGCTAGTTCTTTTTGAACGCTTCCACTTGTTGCGTCTGTCATCTGACCCTCCAACAAAGAGTGGAAACTAATTAGATTATATTTTCTGTTAGAATTTCATCAAGCTGGCCGAAGACATCTAATTTTTAAAGACAACAGAATCCACAGCTTTACGTGCCTTCCACGTCATGGACCACAGTGGACTTATGAAGCCGATATTTCATAAGTCTTCTATTGGACTTGACTCTCTGCTTCAATACACCACTTCGTTATTGTATGAGAGATATCGGACAATGTCTTGATATACTATTTTAATATGGAGGTGTGATTTGGCAAATCAGATTACAGAAACGTGACCTGAGCAGACGTGTCCCTCAGATAACAATATTTGCGTACAATAAGAGATTTGAATGTTGTTTTTTCGTCGGTAATTTCGAAACAAACGAACAACAATAATCTAAAATCATTCTGCAAAATAATATCAAACAAAATCATCTACATACGACATCACGTATATGATAACCGACAGGTCTTTAACATTCTAGTGGAGTTGGACCGAATTCGCATTTCTGCATCTGTCCTTGTCGGACCGATGATCTGGAGGTCGCTATTTTGATTCTAAGCCAAGCTGTCGGTAGTCGTTCCTATGTCCTCCTCGTGAGCTGACGTCATGCTGTCGTAATTGTAACGCACAACTTCCTAACTGTAGAGCTATTTTGACTCTAACAAGTTTCTGCTTTAAGAGTCTGCAGCAAGTTCAAGTCTCCATACAAACGCAGTTACGTCCTTATTTTTGAATAACACGTTGCATTATCATAAAATTTGGCAAATATAATAAGATAATATATCTTAGTCTTCAATTAGTTTACGACTCTTGAAATTTTATTATAAAGAAAATAGAACGAGTATAAGTTTTGCATTTTCCCTGTTCAGTTCGGCCGAATATTACGGCCAAAATATGGTTTAGGTTTAAGTCAAACCCTGTTCTAGATATTGATTAAACTATGTAGTTTCACACGAAAAAGAATTTTTCGCTATTAATTATGTGGTTTTCAAATGAGAACGAAACCACGAAAACCAGTTAAAAACTACAAAATTATGACGCGAATTTGCAGCCGAACTCTCTAGCGCGGAGAACGGTAGTGGGAAAGGGCGATACAAAGAGTTTTACTAACAGAGGCGCAGTATGTAGTACTTAGTGGGACCAACATAATTCTGACCTTTGGTCAGAATTATCGCCAGTTGTCGACTTTGCCGCGCAAGGACAACACGTCAAAACATTGCAGAAATAAAAATGGGAAAATGCATGTTAAATCCTACTATTTTCGATCGGATACACATTGTAAGACAAATGGTATCACTTTTTACACATGAATCTGTCGTTATTTCATTAAATGACATCAAATAATAATTAAAAACATCATTTATTTCTTACCATTTTCGTACGCATTATTGTAGCCTCCAGTGTTGCTATTTATTTCCTTTCAATTTTCCCATATGCATGGGAGTTTTGATAAAGGAGTCAATGGAGACTAACTATTGTATGGTGCCCGTTTCTTTCAAGAGAGTAGTTTAGTTGTAATTGGAATTAGTTGATTTATGAAAAATTTAGCATGAAAAATTATTGTGAATTCTCCTAAATTGAAAACCGAAGCACGATAACTTCAATGTTTGATAGTCAAAGTCTGCAGTTCCAATGATAGTAATTAAAGTAATGTCTGCCATTTCAAAGTTGGCCGCCAATTTGTACAGTTAGTGAATTCTCCAATTGCGCATCCGTAGTTAAATTTGAAAAAAGTGGCCGCCATCTTGAAATTCCTTGCTTTTGGTCCAATTCCGTTCAAAATCGATATTTGGTAGTCCGCGGGGTCTCCAAATCTGAATCCGTAGTCATATTAGCAAAAAGTGACCGCCATCTTGAAATTCCTTGATTTTGGTCCGATTCCGTTCAAAATCGATATATGGCAGTCCGCGGGGTCTCCGAATGGGAATCCGTAGTCATATATGCAAAAAGTGACCGCCATCTTGAAATTCCTTGATTTTGGTCCGATTCCGTTCAAAATCGATATTTGGTAGTCCGCGGAGTCTCCGAATGTGAATCCGTAGTCATATTTGCAAAAAGTGAATGCCATCTTGAACTTTCTTGCTTTTGGTCCGATTCCGTTCAAAATCGATATTTGGTAGTCCGCGGGGTCTCCGAATATGAATCCGTAGTCATATGTGCAAAAAGTGACCGCCATCTTGAACTTTCTTGATTTTGGTCCGATTCCGTTCAAAATCAATATATGGTAGTCCGCGGGGTCTCCGAATGTGAATCCGTAGTCATATTTGCAAAAAGTGACCGCCATCTTGAACATCCTTGCTTTTGGTCCGATTGCGTTCAAAATTGATATGTGGGGGTCCACGGGGTCTCCGAATATTAATCCGGAGTCAAATTTGAAAAAAGTGGCCACCATCTTGAAATTCCTTGATTTTGGTCTGATTCCGTTCAAAATCGATATTTAGTAGTCGGCGGGGTCTCCGAATATGAACCCATAGTCAAATTTGAAAAAAAGTGGCCACTATCTTGAAATGACTTGCTTTTGGTCTGATTCAGAGACCCCGCGGACTCCTAAATATCGATTTTGAACGAGATTGGACCAAAATCAAGGAATTTCAAGATGGCGGTCACTTTTTGCAAATATGACTACGGATTCATATTCGGAGACCCCGCGGACTACCAAATATCGATTTTGAACGGAATCGGACCAAAAGCAAGAAAGTTCAAGATGGCATTCATTTTTTGCAAATATGACTACGGATTCACATTCAGAGACCGCGCGGACCCCCAAATATCGATTTTGAACGGAATCGGACCAAAAGCAAGGAAGTTCAAGATGGCGGTCACTTTTTGCAAATATGACTACGGATTCACATTCGGAGACCCCGCGGACTACCAAATATCGATTTTGAACGGAATCGGACCAAAAGCAAGGAAGTTCAAGATGGCGGTCACTTTTTGCAAATATGACTACGGATTCACATTCGGAGACCCCGCGGACCCCCAAATATAGATTTTGAACGGAATCGGACCAAAAGCAAGGAAGTTCAAGATGGCGGTCACTTTTTGCAAATATGACTACGGATTCACATTCGGAGACCCCGCGGACTACCATATATCGATTTTGAACGGAATCGGGCCAAAATCTAGGAAGTTCAAGATGGCGGTCACTTTTTGCAAATATGACTACGGATTCACAGTCTGAGACCGGCAGGCAAAATGGCGGCAAATACAAACGGGGTTTATATTTCAAAACAATGAACTGAGGAACGGACGGACAACGGCGCCGTTGTAGTAGGGTCCCGTGGGCACTCTTTTAGTACGGAACTCAAAGCCAACTTATATATACCGCACTCGTATCACAATGTACGTACCATTTTAAAATTTGCAATAAGGCGAATGTTAAAGGAAATACTGTCCTAATAGAAGAAAGTGACACATAAATCGAAATTTAAAAAAATTGTATTGCATTTTTTTACAACTCATTCAATTTATTCCATAAGATGGGGAAATCAATTCGACAACTAGCAACACACATACTGTCTTTTCGAAGTCACAGTCTGACTTTTTCTAATCAGCCAATTAATCGTATGACATACTGAAGTGCAACTGAGACAAACATATTAATTCTTTCTAATTGTGTCTTTTTCATAGTTACGTCTTGATGTCCAATAAGTGGCTACGCTCTCCGTGTATGAAAATCGAATTATTTGCGTCTCTTTAGTAAAACTCATTGGGGCGATAGGTCAATTTGTCCTTGGTTTTCTTTCTAGCGCCCTGTCTCACTCTAGGTGAAACAACAACATTTTGAAGCGTGAGGCGCGTGATCTCAGCGCGGAGTTGAGTGCGGCCTACTGTGAACTCTTATCGAGAATCTGCTAAATCCAGGACCGACCCAACTGCCCCAACCGCGACTCTTTCTGGCACAGTGAAAAAGGTTACTACAGATAATTATATAAATTACTCAAAACACTTCGTGGTTTGACTGCGATCTTGGGTCATTAGCCCAAAAGCTTCTTCAACCAATATACGAGTAGCACAGAGGGTAATATAGGTACCTAACTGGGACTGGGTAAAACAGCGGCCTGACTTCCACTCACGGACAAAACGTAGCCAAGTGCAGAATCTCTTTAGGTCAAGGCACGCAGTGGGAGATACCTGTGTATACGGTGCACCCGATGGCCCACTCGGTGTTCTTGACCCTGGAGCCGCGCAGCATCAGGTTGTCGGTGGACAGCGGTAGACTGTCCAGGCCGGGGATCTCCAGGCGTCCGTAGAAAGTGTACAGGTCTGCTACTGGGTTGGGGACCTCGATGCGCATGCCTTGCGGGAGGATGTCTGGAAGACCACGACAATGTCAGGGGAGACAATCACTGACATCTTATTTAGCAGCACCACACCATATGCTGCTTTATGTTTTATAAATTTAAAATAGAATTCAGGATATTCGTTAAGAAGTTTCGTCTCAAGATCAGGTAATCGCTATCACTTATCTATCACTTATCATCGAGGTTAACAAAAACGATGATCGTTATCATTGGATGGGACACTCATTCAGTTGTTTACTGCTGAGAGAATCTAAATCTAAAAAAAGAAAAGAATCTGGTGAACGTGAGCAAACTTCATGGATACCACAACGAATGCGCGTTACGTAAGTAGACCCATCATTATCCACTACATCTGGTAGGCAGGTATCGCGGTACTCAGGTAGGCCTTGTTACTACACTCCTGAAATTATTCTTTTGATTAAGTCGGCTGCTGCTGCGACTGCGAGTTGGGGCTCACCCATGTAAACTCCGACTGTAGTCAATCAACTGACGATGATGGTACTCACCGGGCGTGAACCCGACCAGTGGGGGCGGAACCCTCAGAGACTTCAAGTTAGTCTCTCCGTCCAAGTTAGCCGTCGTGACGAAGCATTTCCCCTTCTCTGACGCCGAGCAGAGCAGCACCAGGTCCGCAGGCACCTCCCGGCCTCGCTTCACGCGCACTAGGGTCCCAGGGGATATGAGCGAGTTACGGATCTCCTTGATCACACCCTTGTGTACTATCTCCACTGTTGGACAAGGAATACTGGGTTGGACAATTGTCAAAGAGCTAGGCGTATGCAGTAATGCCCCTCAGATGAATTCTGTTTAGAATTAGCAGTAAAAAATCGGACGCTAGTCTTGGCCAGAACCTGTGTTGGTTAGGTTAGAATTATTTCCGACTTTTATGTACGTCTCTGACTAAAAAAAGAAGTAACATAAATAATCATATTAATAAATTAAAGAAAGTGAAAGTGGGTTTTGTTTGTTTACTACTTATATTAATTAAAGTTTTAAAACAAGTTTATGGCCGTAACTTCGTAACTACAGAATGTGTCTCGCGGGAAACATGTTATGTCCCGGTAAAAAAGTAGAAAATGTCCTTTATATGATATTACTCAATAGGGACAATTTATGTAATAGAAATGATTCAATAGTGAATTGAATCAAATACTCTTTATAAACATACACTCACACCTGAGACAAATACACAATTAATTGAACATCTTTGTAAATTAATAACTGCACACATCAACAGTTGTAATAAACTGAATCCCTGTTGACTAGAATAAAGACATTGATCAACACTACAAATATTTCATAAATTCTACGAATTCTTGTAGAGACGTATATGAATGTACATCCATCGAGATACCTGTTCTGATAAGCCACACGAACAAACCAAAAGATGAAGCCACAAGAATAAACCTGCTTGTTTAATATCGTCATGTTTATTTCCGAAATGTTTTCGTCTTTAGTATTAATATGTTTCTGTTTGGTTTCTCTAGTTACAGAGTCAGGATGAATGTGGGTTCATATCATCCTAATCGTACGTAGAGATGACTTGTAAATTACTAATAGTAGTTTATGAGGAGAAATGAAGGACAGATACATGCAACAGAGAATGTCAATGATATAAGGTTAGAGAAAGACGCAAACAGGCTGCACCTTCCGGACGGATGGATGGAGAGTTAGAATAACATATTTCCTTAAGGAAACATTATAAATTAAATCAACCATCAACAGCCTATAACATGTCCCCACTGCAGGGGCTCAGGCCTACTCTCATACAGAGAGTGATGGATTGATAGACTTCACAGACACCTTTGAATTTCCTTTCAAGAGTGCGCAGGTTTGTTCATGATGTTTTCCTTCACTAAAACGCCAATGGTAATGATTGTTATCATTCGTACATAAATTCCAAATAACAAATTGGAACTCATTAGTACGAGCCAGGATCGAACCCAGACCTCGATTGTTCAAGGACTAACTCAACTGAGCTACCATTTATAAATCAAATACGCAATAATATATGATAGAAACTCTCTAAATACAAAACGATAAAATAATTGTAGGCGGGATCCGTTCAATATGCTTTTATCAGCAACGTGTCAAATGTTTATATGAGATTAGATTTTCAATATGAAGAGAATTTATAGATTAATATGATACAATAATACAAAGCATTTAATATGTACATTTTAACGCCAATGGCTTTATTGTTTGATACAATTCGGATATCGTTTACTACGTCACTCGTATGTCATGGCAGCAGCCCGCTGGCTCGCCTGGCTGTACCGCTCAGAGGAAATTATAAATCAGCTTTGTCGTGTAATCTACTCAGTCAGGCTCTTTAGACTCCTGGTGTTGTGGTCTCTTAAGAAGCAATTATGTTGGAGAAAGTCGAGTCATTGTCAATAACGTGAGAGAAGATCCAGACAGGAATCCAAATTTTCTTCTCAGTCTTTTAAACAGACTTCACATCGTGAGTTTTTCTTTGGCACCTGTAAATGACACCGGCAGAGTATAACATGAGCTCATACATATCTCACAGGTCAGGCCACAAGGATACAAGCCATGAAGACAATCATCAACTCGTATGCCACCGAACAAACGCTGCTAGCGTTACCCGGGCTTGATAGAGAGAGACTTTAAAAGCGAGGCCGGAAGTACTTGTACCTTGTACCAGATCAAATCAAGATATCCTCGACAACAATGAAACACTTCCGGAGAAGAACGTGTTGGAACCATTAAATACGTGGATGAATTGGAGCGAAGAGATGAGTATCGTCACCTACCGATCTGGTTGTTGACTTTGTTGTCCACCTTGTGTCGCAGCCAGTCCTCGTAGCCTTGCTTCACCGCCGTCACCAGAACCATGAAGCTGAACGGAGCTATGCTGGTGAACGGCGACACTGGACTATCTGCCAAGACAAACGGACAAGTTGTAGGTTTAAAACGTAGGTAGAATAAGTCGCAGCCGGTGGATAAAGTGTCGTCATCGTCAGCAGTGCAAGAATCCCGCACAAGTCTATAGACCGCTGCAGCGAATGTTAAACGTTCCTTATTTAAAATAATAGAACTCGCAATAATCCAGGGTTTTATTGGTGAATCGATGGTAAAACAAAACAATCATTCATTCATATGAACAAATTCGTCGCTGTATGAAGTTAGATTTATAAATGGACTAGCGGCCCGCCCCGGCTTCGCACGGGTGGACATATATCTTTTAAACATTTTGGGGAAAACGTAAATGTATCTTTTGGTAAGACATAAGTAGTTTTTCTGATCAAATTACTATTTATATTTTTAGAGTTTCAATTTTTTTACTTAATCTAAAGTTTCTTTATTTACATTTTTGTATATTTTTAGGGATCCGTAACTCAAAAGTAAAAAAGGGACCCTTATTTATTAGTTTACTTTGTTGTCTTGTTGTTGTCCGTCTGTGTGTCTTTAAAGACCCTTTTTGTCAGGAAGGCGATCTGTAATATCTTCGAAAATGTTCTTTTAAATGCCACATCCTGTCTTCTATACTCTGATACGTTCCCCTCATCATCGTTTGCGTATTCTTGCGTCATACTTCAACTTGTATCGTAACTGTCAAAACCTCCAAATTCTGCTGAAATATGTATATCAATAGATAATCTACAAATTCTGACTGTAATTTATATATTTGGCACCTTTATCTGCGTTACCCTTACGAATAATGTACTTACGTCACCTTCCAGGAGTGACATTTTTCTGCAATATCTACGTGAGTCAAAGCTTATCTAGAATCAAGAACACGAGCCATACGGCGGCCGCCTGATGTCCATAAATGTTCAGAGTTATGGATGTTTTAAAATGCTTCCTTGAGTATGAAAGTGAGAGCGTTCCAGAAGTAATGTCTCTACGGATACCTTGTTTCTCAGGGCAAGTAAATTATAGGTTGTTTTTGTCTGCCAGGGCAGGGTGACAGGGTGTCAACAGGAGTTTCATATGTTACCTATAACAATGGCGATGACAGTGACGACGAGGAAGTAGAAGTTGACGACGCGCCGCAGCTGCTCGGACAGGTTCTTTGGCAGGAACATGAGCAGCGTGTACTTGGAGGTCTTGATCTTGTTGTGCTTCTTGCGCCGGCCCAGATGTCCGTGGTGCAGCGCGCTGCTGTCCCCCACGTCCACCACGCGCGTCTCCGACGCCGAGGACACCTTGTTGCCCTGCACGAAGATGTTAGAAAACTATTTTAATCGTATTTTGGGGCTTTTATTCATTTAAGTATTTAGCAGTATGACAACAGCCGCCACAGGGGAACAGCTACTCGCGTCAATGAGTTAGCTTCTATGAGCTTCATTCTAAATTGGAAAAGGATTTCGGAGCGAAACTGATGAGTAAAATTACCTGAAGCATGAACCGTCCCCGACGGTCACGAAAAAAGCCATGATGTATCTATTGTAAATTGAGCATGATGTCAATCCCTTATAGCGAATCGTTCATCTGCATCCAATTTTTGAGAATATTTTTTGCGTGATGGATTTAGTACTGGACGGACAGTTCATTTCACTTGATTGCATGTATGCTTGGAAAATAAGACGCTAATATACCAATAGCTCTTTAATATGAGACACACCGACTAAATGCAACACACAGGATCCACAACTTCATTATTGTGAACTCGTTTGTTATTAACGTCGGTTAATAATTGACGCGCGTCGTGCGGAAGGAAGTGCACGGGAAATAAAGTGTGACTTCAAGGACTTGCTCTTCAAATATAATCGATATCGTTCATATCGACTACGTAGCATATTGTGTTGTCAATACAGTTCCACTGCTTCTCCGGAGGCTGCGCTTTACATTATCTGGTGACTGGTTCGGTTCAATTGTCTTGTTTTGTCTCAGTCTGCCAAACAACAGATTAAATAGTCCTTTAGTATTCCGGCAACAGGGGATCCCTTATAAAATTTAATTGTTTAGCTAATTTTTTCAGGGTAACGCGTAAATCAGTTGTCCCGTGAGGTAAATACCAAATGTAGCCCCATGGTGGGTAACTAACAGATCTAAGGGTTATCTAATGTCACAACTGACGACCTGGTAAAGGTCGCGGGCGCCGGTCTGTCTGGATGCAAGCGTCTCGGGACCGGTCATAGGGTGTACCAAGGTGAAGGTATTTTTTATCAAAGGAGAATCTTCACAAGATATAACTCCAGAGTCAGGCTATATGAGTTTGTTACCCACTATACCCTTCCGTGGCCTCACGGTGCGCATATCGGAGTGCTCTGGGTCCTCCATAGCAACGTCGCCAGTGCTCCCCTGACGCGATGCAATTCGCAAGGTGTAGGTCTCTGAGTCTAGAGACTCAGCTCAGCCACTGGACGTTTTGCTCATGAAGACACACGCAAAGAATTTTTGTATTCATTCAAGTGTAGGAAGTTCCGTTTTGTGTGCGCAATAACAATACATTTTACGACTTTGTTATCAACTTTCCTGAAATTCCAAATTGTCAGTTGGGCGGCGCCCTAGCAGCTGTACGGATAACCTGTAATCTGATTTGGAAAACACCCAGATAATATTATAACGCTTATACGAGTAGTTAGTCACAAAGAATTTACGATGCACCATTAATATTGACAATCATAAAATAACTCAGCTTTATTGGTGGTAAAGACCAGTACCAACGTTTTATTGGTCTCTCGAAGACAGTTAAATAAACGGGCATTATGAGTTGACTTTGGAGCTGGTAGTATTTAATTTTGCCTATAAATATATGTATGTATATGGACAACACTACTGGCACATCCAGCGTCGCTGGATGCAGGTGGCTCGGGACCGGGCGATGTGGCGTACCATGAAGGAGGTATATGTCCAGCAGTGGACGTTTTCCGGCTGATGATGGTGATGACCGGCAAATATACCAAACTAACAAAGTCACGATCGACCAGTCTACACACACGTTATAATTTTTAATTTTGTATGATGATGATCAGAACCGATGCATAGCGACGCAGAAAAAAATCGCGACCCAATAATTATCAACGTTCCTCAATATTTCCTAGAACCAGTGCAGTGCACCTGCCCGACACTTGATAAAAATCACAAATTTCAAGAATGTGTCAACTAATAGCATGGCGTTATAATTATAGCAGCAATTGATTAAACAGCTATCAGATAAAGTTGATTGCTCGATCGATCGATTTGATATTTCATTTCCGCTAACATTTTATCTGCGATATCGTACGAGCGAGAGATGTGGAATAGTAGATTTAACGTTTTCTTCGCGTGAATATGTTCATGACAATCAAACAAGAGCAGGAACTCCCGATATATCTTGTTTCTGATAAGATTTGACCATCAAAGGAATCTGGCCGAAAGTAAAAACCTAATATTTTTCCTCATCAATATAAATGCTTAAAAACCAACAACTCAACACTTTCATGCGTTTTTTAAAAGTCTAGTGGCTCTGTGAGCTGTAGACCTCGCGAGCACATACTTTGCCCCACACACAGTTCGTTTATCGACGAAATTGAGTACAGAGCATAACACCTAGTACAGATTTATCGATAAGATGCCTAGAATTCACTGACTCGTCGAGCTATGTTGGTGACTTTAGTTCGTCTACGGATTTTCTCATTCCGTAGTTTATCACGTAGAGAAATTCCGAGCATAGCTAATATTAATTATCCTTCTATAATTACTACGTTATATTATTGTTATTAAAATAATAATTTATTTTTTATTAGAACGCTTTATCCAAACCAGAATTGGAATGACCTTAGTATTATAATGAATAAAATATAATCAGACATGACCACGTATTAAACACGATACAATATTCATTGATACAACAGTTTTACGCTACTTAATCCCCATCACCGTATGTACGTGCCTGCATTACCAAAAACAAAAGAAGATTAGTACAAACGTAGTGATTAAATGCTCCTAGATTAGTACGTTTACAACAATCAAAAGAGGTGTTTCAAATTCGGCCTGCACTTGTACACTATTTAAAAAAGCAAGTAATAATAATCTAAATATTTGTAGAAAAATAATAGAATTACATTTTTGCGTTTATTTTAATTGTACAAACTCATTCTTCTTGTATTAAGTGACAGCGTCAAATGTCATGTTATTGACGCCATCTTTGTTTTCAACGTTAAGTATTACCAGTGTCGTGCGTTTTGTACAAATAAACTAAACCAAAATATGCAAAAATGGTAACTGAATCACTTTTATTAGATAATGGCCTTTTAAAATTATAAGTATACAAGATAGATATCTATTTGTAATAATGATAAAGAAGTATTATCCCCTATGTATTTGTATTCCTAAATAACTAGCGGAAGAGCGGGGCCTTAACTTTAACTTAAAAGGAGTGTCCCAAAAACTTTAATTTAATGTTAATGTGAAAGGAAATAAATATTTTTCATTTTTCATTTTTACATAAAGCAGGCCAAAGAAAACTGTGTCTGGCGTTGATGTCTTTTGTACGGAGATTTGACGGGATACGTGGTTCCTATTCATTATTGCACTTGGCCATCTCAGTTCTCACCGTTGGATGGTAAGCGTGCTTATCCATAAGCCTCCAGCTAATGAGGCGCTGGCTCTGCTACCTTTCATAACGGATTACAACTGGCGGCAGACTTAGGTAACATGGTGGTAGCTTGCCATAGAAAATGCCCTACCACCAATAAACCAAACCGAGTACCGATAAGTACTCCCACTGGGAACCGAACCGAACTCCTGAATGTTAATCCAAGGTTGTAGCCATTATGCCACGGAGGCGGTGCCGGGTGTCTGTTACACTCAGTTAACAGGTAATTTGACGTAAATCGTGAAAAATCTGAATGACATTGTACTACTCGTACGTGGTAATCTATACTAACATTATAAATGCGAAAGTGTTTAGTTTCTCTGTTTGTTTGTACTTCCTTTACATCGCAACGCAGAGTCAGAATGACTAGCTGTTTTGTGCAGGGATAACTGAAGGGCCAGAATACGACATAAGCGATTTTTTTCTCGATCAAACAATTTGTTCCCGTAAGTTTATTGTCGGGGTCCACGTGGAAGTCGTGAGCAGAAAATCATAATAATCATGAAGCTAAAAAGATGTTCGATTATCTTTTTACCTTAATGATAATAATCTAAGACTATGACTATTAGTCTAACTGTCATCATCATCAGCCATCAACGTCCACTGCTGGACGTGTTTTTTCTTCTTCAAATCTTTGCAAGAAAACCTAACATAAGGATGCGGTTGAATAAATGAACTTTATTGCAGGGCAATAGCATTATGTTTCTACGAAACCTTTGTATAGAGTCCTAGGTTCGCGAGTCCAAAAAACCCTTGGTTGGGGTTTCAAACAAATGTACCATGGATCTCCCTGTAATAGTTACCGTGAGTTAGGATGGGCGTGGCGTCAAAGCGGACGACAATTTTAGGTAGTGTAAGAGTGCCCTCTGATATGACAGTTTCTTTCGACGAGTCATTGGTTATTCATTCAATTAAATACTCATCAATCAGTGCTCGTTTTAAGGGCACTCGTTCATTGATAGCAGATATTTGTTAATTGGAAAATAATTTATTATTTATTCGTGCCCAGCATATGCGTAACTGCCGGTCAGTTTAGGTCTGATTATTTCATAACGTCGGCCATAGATTGGAGTCTAGCGCCGGCCAGGCAAGGGAGCTGCTGGATGTAAGGGATCGGTCCGAACTACAAAATGTTCTCGCATTCGCGACTCGAGCGAAACTTCGCGGCTCGTACTGGGACATGGTAATTATCACACTTTCGAAGAAGTAAACAAAGAACATTTGTAAAAGAAACCTGTCAAGCGCGATTCGGACTCGCGCACCGAGGGTTCCGCACAGAATATGAATAATGAACATATTAAAATCATAAATAATATAATAGGTACGTTAATATGCACCCGACAATGCTCTACCGAAAATAAAATTTTCAATTGGAAAACCAACTTAAGTTTGCAGCTAAATTACATACCCGATGTATGGCTTTATACTATAAAGTTAAGTTTGTAAACATATAACAGCTATTTTTACTGTGTTATATTTTTTAAATCCTAGTTTTCAGATTTATTCCTATGGTTGTGCTGTAAGACCTTGCTTCTTGCTAAATTTCAGGAAAAAATAAAAGTTCTTCGCTTTGACTACACTAGCGGCGGGGCGGAGCGGAGCCAGGGCGGCCGCTCGCATAATGCTACTCTGCTCTTATTCTCTGATATCTTATTACTGTGCGTTGACCGTCTGTATTCATCTCGCTAAACGTTTAGCTTATCCATACGTCCATAACCCCCTCCCTTCCGTGTCACCAAAAAAGTTAACAAAGGTTTTGATGTGTGAGAATAGAGCTACAAGTGCATTGGACATGTGCAGCGATTTACCTGCATCTGTGAGCTGTGCACTGTGGCATGAGATGCGGCCACTATCGGGCGGGCAGCACCAGCGGCGGCCGGCTGCCACGGTCGTCTGTCTGTCAAGGCATGCCAAGGTCTGGGAGGCGGCCCCGGCAGCGGGCAGCGGGCAGCAGGCGGCCGCCACGTGGCGTGTGAACTCAACATCTGACATTCGCATCGTCCCCACTTAAAGGCTCTACTCACTCATCCAGTACACACATAGGGGGTGTCAGCTGTGAACGTCTTCCATAGAAAGTCCTTGGCATTAATGACTTTAAGATTTAGAGGATATCTTCAGAAAAAAAGAAAGGAAACCTAGCAGAATCTAGACAGCAATTAGCAGAATAATGTTACGAAACTAAGCCCGACCATTTAAGCTTGCACTCTCACAAGTGTCATGCACAACATTTTAATTAATTAGTTTTTGGCAGCACCTTATATCCGCACTCCGCAGTAAGCCGCCATGTTTTTTTGGTGTTTTTTTGTTTTTTTGTGATATCAAAGCAAGGCGCTTTAAACGGTACCTCAAAGGTATACACTTGTCAAACAGATAAATTCACGTACAAAAATTCGTGTATTTATAGTTAGCTCGACAAATGAGTAGAGGGCTTTATCATTTCGTGTATAGTGGTCAGCACAGTCATTTTGCATCGAGTATGTGTGGTCTGTTGGAAAGTACATCGGTACCTGCAGTACCTACGGCACGTGGCGCAACGGGTGTACACAGACATACAAATACACATATATATTTACAATATACTTAGGAATAATATCTAATCATCAATCAATAATTCATCATCAATCATCAACAGCCTATATACGTCCCCACTGCAGGGGCTCAGGCCTACTCTCCTACAGAGAGTGTATGGGCTACAGTCCACCACGCGGGACCAGTGCGCATTGGTAGACTTCACACATTTGAATTTCTTTTCAAGAGTGTGCAGATTTCCTCACGATGTTTTCCGTCACCGAAAAGCCAATGTTAATGATTTTTATCATTCGTACATAAACTTTAAATAACAAATTGTAACTCATTGGTACGAGCCAGGATCGAACCCGGACCTTGATTGTTCAAGAACTGACGCTCTACCCAACTGAGCTACCACGGCTTGTTCGGCCCAATATCCTACCCTAGCACGGGTATTTTTCCTATTTGTGAGGATACAGTCTCGCACCAGTCTTAGTCTATTGTCAAGTGCTTCGTTCTATAGGTGCAATTTGTAGTCATATTGTCAACCGTAATAATAAATAAAATAAAAAATAATTAGGCAGATAAAATAATATCCTAAAAAACAAAAATACCGATGATGTGCAGCAAGACCTTGATTTAAGAGTCTGCATCAAGCTCGAGTCTCCATACAAAACCTTATTTTTGAATAACACGTTGCATCATCATAAAATTTGCCAAATATAATAAGATGAGATATATCTTAGTCTTCAATTAGTTTACGACTCTTGAAATTTTATTATAAAGAAAATAGAACGAGTATAAGTTTTGCACTTTAGACCACAGAAAACCTTGTTCAGTTTGGCTGTACGAGTATATTACGGCCAAAATATAGTTTTAAGTCAAACCCTATTCTAGATATTGATTAAACTATTTAGTTTGGCGTACCATGAAGGAGGCCTATGTCCAGCAGTTGACGTTTCCTGGCTGATGATTATGTAGTTTCAAACGAAAAATGATTTTTCGAAATTGATTTAGTGGGGAAAGAGCGGTAAGTACCATTTGTCCTTGGTTTTCTTTCTAGCGCCCTGTCTCACTCTAGGTGAAACAATAACGTTTTGACAACGACATGTTTGGTATGATTGGATGGTTCTCTTTATTGCACTTATTCGGATTGCTCTTGGCCTTTATCTCACCTGATGGCAAATGACGATAAGAACGTGATCACGAAATTAAATCTACACTAATATTATAAAGAGAAAAGATTTGTACCTATTTTTGTATGTTTGTAATGAATAGGCTCAAAAAGTACTGGGCCGATGTAAAAAATTCTTGCACCAATAGAATGCTACATTCTTCCAATTTGACATAGGCTACATTTCATTTTGAAAAAATTAGGGATCCTTAGTAAAATTTGAACAATGTAACCGAAAGTGTAGAAAAATGAGTCTTAAAATATCTTTCGTCGAATGCGCTGCCGAAACTATTAGCGATAGAACAAAATAATGTACAACAATATTGAAGAACATAATGTCTACAAAAAACTCCGCGGTAGCATATGTCCAACTATTGTAGTTATGTCACTACAACAACTTTTTTCATTTTAAACATTAATGAAAATGCTAACCAAATTCAAATCATGCTATTTATGTGTTTATATTAATCCTTATCCAAATAAATTATTTTATGGTCAAGACCATTTAACTACTTATAAAATAGTTTTTAAATTATTTAAATTGGACTTTCCATTCAAAAGATATTACGAATTAAAAAATTCAAACAGTAAACAAAACCGCCATAGCGCCGTGGCCGTTGTTTGCGATGCAGTCTGAAAAGCGCGCCGGGCATCGCGGCGGGCGGGGTGGAGGGGGCACTGAAATAATTTTTTTAATATATAATTAATAAATAATATTTTTTTTATAAATAAACATATTTGTGAAAAAAAGTGTTTTATATCCAAATTTCCAAAAATAAATAATTGTCTACCCCGTGTGAAGCCGGGACGGGCTGCTAGTTAAATGATAAATTAACACCATATAGTGCATCAACGCTGTAGCGTAGCGTCAGATTAGAAAAATATTGTTGCTGTAGCTAAAATGATCAAAAATATCAACAAAAATGGTTTTAGCTAATTGAGTTTCAGGTAAATGAGTTTGTTTTGTTAAAAACTGAGCCGAATGTCTCTAACGATAATGACAACCGCACAGACTGGAACGATGCGGTTGTACATTACCGTTATTCTTGTTACTGGTCACACTGACGTGTTATACTAATAGCCACTTGAAGTCTTATCTAGGATCAATAAAATATATAAACATACTGGCACCACCGCGAGAAACAAACGAAACATTTCCTGCGATATCCACCAACAGGGTAATAACTCGAATAAGCCAGGTACGAGTACACAGATAAAGTAAATCCTGTGAACGACGAGTCAACATAGCAGGTGGTGGCACACGAAGGTGTTTATCTGAGAGACTAGTGCGAGATGGATGTGTCGTAAAGAGATCTCAGGTGTTAGTGGGAGGGAATATCTCGGAAACTACCAGTCACCGTGACACCTGGTGCTGGGTTTTGAATTTGGAAGAAAACTTTTCTGTATTGATCTCTCTATCTCTAATATAACCTCTAAGCTAATACAACTTCGGTACCACGAACGTTATCTGAATCATAATTATCTTTCAACTTAGGTGTTCTTTTAAGGTTTAAAAATTGTGTTATTAAAATATCTTAATTCAACAGTTGATGTGGGATTTTCTACGTAAATCGACAGTTGCAGCGTCGAATCGGAAATAGGGAGAAAAGAGAGTCCTACCTTAGTAAGCTAGGAGGTCCAGCCATCCTGCAACAACGGACCAGACTGAATCAATCTCTACCACAATCACAACAGAACAGATTTCACTCACGCAGCAGCAACATATCCGCCGGAGTAATCCCTTGCAACGCGCGCGCAGTGTCTCCGCACAGCTGTACACGCCCGCGGCGCAGTCCCTCATCGCAACGGTCCACTCACGCGCACATCGCTCGCGGTCGATCACTCGTGTCACACGCAGCGGTGACCCTGCCAGCACTGATCGCGACGGACTGTCGAATCGACTCACAGATAAACCTGTAATCTTATCAGGTCGATATCGTCGCAGCGGCTGGGCCTAGACCTTCCCTGCGGACTGCGGGTGGACTCAAACCGATACAGCTTGCGCATGTTCTTTGTCATCCATTTCCATGGAAGAGATTATGCGCTGATATAATTGCTGGATTATACAAAGATATAATACGAATATAATTAGTGCGAAATTTAGGTTCGTTTCTTTCTTATTTCTTAGAATTAGACGGCAAGTCTGTGTCCTGAAGAGGGACATAGGTCCGCTACGTAATTTGAATTGACTATTAGGTAAGAGATTATAGGTACATATATTTCCTTTTACACTTAAGGCTGTGTTTCTGACTTTAAAATAAAATCACTACGTCTTCTTGTGTTAGAAGGGATTCTTTTAGCGGAGGCGCTCCACAAAGTATCGTGTATCCCTCCGTGTAGATACTATACCACGCGTGGATGTGGGAGTAGCTCCTGTTCAGTAGACGCTTTGCTATGGTGATGATAACATAGATTAGATTATATATTTATTCGTCTTAGTTGAGCGTAAACAATATACAAGTAAATAACATGTTTCTACTCAAATGATACTTCGATCAGAAGTTTTAGTAACATCAGAAATCCCTTTACCCGGGCCTACTATCGCATGGAAGGTATTTAGTTTTATTTAAAACAAATTACAATAGCAAAAGTAATATTAGAGGCATCGAATATTTTGATAAATGTCGGAGGGGAAATCTTTCTATTTCCTCGTCAACTGCATTCATCCCAGCCCATTAAACACTGCCGAAATCGCTGGACACTCAGACACGGTTGGCGCCGAAGCGAAAGGATAAATCCGATATATGAATGCCGCGTACAGAGATGAGAGTTGTCATACGAGTCGCGGAAAAATCACATGTTCCCAGGACTCGGCAAACATGGCGAGAGAGGGACACCGGAGGCGTTTTAGATAGTGGAAATGAAGCGTAATTCGATGTTGTCTCCGGGTATCTCTCAAAGCTTTCGCGTCTGCAAAAAGAACGAGCCAGTATCTCCGCTATGAGTCAGAGCTCGGCCGAAACGTCCAGCCTCTTTACTTTTGCATATCTGTAGATAATGTCCGTATACCTACTTATACTGAGATAGAGTCACGTCGAGCTCAGCTCTTCAGTTCAGGAAGATGTTGGCCAGTGGAACAATGGATTACAACGTCATGGATATAAACGATGGGCCTCCTCGCACATCCGGAGATACACTCGATACAATGATAACGGTATACATATAATAAAATATATCTACTTATAGCTGAATGTTTATGAGTCAGTATAAGGCATTTCGTCTCGCTCGTCAAGATGCACAACTCCAGGGAACCATCATATTATTCTGGCCGACCTGGGTCCCTATTACTGACGGAAAGTCCCTTTAGATGGAAAGCGTGCTGCCAAGCTTCAAGCTGACAAGGCGCAGGCTCTGTTACCTTTGACACTGGAACAGGACAGTGCTAATAACATTGTTGTTTGGCGGCAGACTTAGGTAGTATGGTGATAGAAAGCCAGCACAGAAAAATACCTACCACCAACCAAACCGAGTACCGATAGATACCCCCACTGGGAATCGAACCCGGGACCTACGGATTGTGAGTTCAACATTTAGCCATTAGGACACGGAGGTGGTTAAACATCTATGTAACACAACATCTTACTGTGATCACCATTTCGCATGCCAAGCCAAGTGATAATGAAATGGAAGCTAAAATACTTTTGGAAAACCCATACTACGTGACCCGTTTAGGTAGTGGAGAGGGATTTTCAAATTAACACGCTTGGGCGGCTTAGGTCTGCTTCCCGTAGTGAATACCCTATAGAGTCTAGAGAAAACTCTCGCTTTTTGAGTTGTATTCAAATAATGACGCGCAACGTGCACGCTTTTTACCCACGGCTGGCAACACTGACGCACATTTGTAGTAAAAATAAAAATGTCGGTCGGTCGTTTTACATCACATTTACAGTATCGTAATTCGTCTGCTCTCTGCTTCAAAGCTATCTCATAGCTTCTAATTGACGTAGAGAAGATATATCAACTGTAGATAAGAAGATAAAGCGTTTAACGGACATTCCAAATGTGTAATTTTGTTTTGCCAAAGAGTTATAGATCGAGAAATTATCTACAAAAATTGTTGTCATACTTTTTTAAAGAAGCACCATTCATATACTGCGATTGTAAAAGTTGAAGTCGGCATTGTTGCCGACTTCAACTTTTTGGTTTAACATTCTGTTTTGTCTTTGAAGCTTTTATTATTTTGTTTTTTACGTTTTGTTTTTATGTAGTACATGGACGGAACCCAAAATTGTAGATTAATTTTATCTTTAATTGCCCGTAAATAATAGTCATATTGTACGTAAGTATGCTCCGGCTACACGGGTTTGAAACGTAAACTCCTCGGCTATAGTGAGGCCGAAGTTTAAATAACAATGCACTCGAATGCTTCCTAGCTACAGCTATACTTACAAGTAAATAATAGTCATATTGTACGTAAGTATGCTCCGGCTACACGGGTTTGAAACGTAAACTCCTCGGCTATAGTGAGGCCGAAGTTTAAATAACAATGCACTCGAATGCTTCCTAGCTACAGCTATACTTACAAGTAAATAATAGTCATATTGTACGTAAGTATGCTCCGGCTACACGGGTTTGAAACGTAAACTCCTCGACTATAGTGAGGCCGAAGTTTAAATAACAATGCACTCGAATGCTTCCTAGCTACAGCTATACTTACAAGTAAATCAATCTTTAATTAAGGAAAAATTACTTACATTAACAAATATTCATTCTTGTTCTTCGATATCATGTTGATAAATGAACTAGGTTGATGTGCCTAAATCCAAGAGCCGGTTTAGGCACAAGTCGCATGCAACATGGCCACACGGAATATATTCCATGCACACGCGACAGGAGTTTTCATGAGTAGATATCGGGGGTTGTCGGGGTGGTACTGGCGGTTGTCGGGGTGGTACTGGCGGTTGTCGGGGTAGTACTGGCGGTCGGAGGAGCGGCTCGCTTTCTACATATTCCTCTGCTTGTATTTCGATCTGTGGAACAAGTTGATACAATTAAATATAATTATGAAGAGAGAGTAGACCGATTACTGCCATTTACGTATGTTGTTTTGTTTTTCAGTGTTTACTTAACGATTTGTTAAGTGTGTTTCTTTCATATAAAAAAGTAATAATGAAATAAAACCAGTAACTCAAAAAATAAACCTTACAGGAGACGAAACAACATTCATCAGCCAGTAAACGTCCACTGCTGGACATAGGCCTCCTTAATGGTACGACACATCGACCGGTCCCGAGCCACTTGCATCCAGCGACTCCCCGCGACCCTAACCAGGTCGTAACGGTAACCTAGTAGGGGGACGGCCCGGCAGACGTTTCCCGGTACATGGTCGCCACTCGAAAACTCTTACTCCCCATCGGTTATCCATTCTTCTAGCGATATGACCTGCCCACTGCTACTTCAGGTCACGGACTTGTCGAGCTATGTCGGCGACCTTAGTTCGTCTACGGATTTAAGCAGTATGTGTATGCTCCCTTAGATGTACAAGTAATACACTTTTGTGGATAGATGCGTACCTACGTAATACAACAACTAGGTATAAGGGGACAGTCAATGAATGTAAAAGATGGGTCTTGTAGCGTCACAGAGACCCACTACTACAGCAGCAGACGTCTTGACGCCACACACAGGACCTAGAGTTGATGCGGTACGTGAATCAAGCGACGCGGTAACCTAAACTCTTCCCGACTCGCCGACACAGGCCGGACACTTCAAACAAAAGTCGTAATATCGGTTTCTGTTCCCACAGTAACGATCTTTGAGCGGGTCTCTTTCTTAGTCTATAGAGGTATTTCGTATTCGTATTGGTTATCGGGGCAGGTTTCCGCAACTCGACGTCAGATGCGCCTATTTTGCGTGTTAGGGTGGCGTGCCTTACTCATGCCACCCCAGCTCCAACAGAAAGCCCAACAACTTATTTGTGTTGTTGAAGGCCTCTGGGAGCGACCTCGGTGTTCCGAGGTACTTTGCCCGCAGTGTTGCTACTCCTCCGCACTCCATCAGGACGTGAGCAGCTGTCTCCTCGGCCTCCATGCATGCTCTGCACAGAGGGCTGTCAGTGATACCTAGAGTAAACAGGTGCTTGTTGTAGAGTCCATGACCTGTAATTGCTCCTACAATCAGGCGAAGTTGACATCTACGTAGTTGTAATACTTGTTTGGTGAGGCGACGGTTACAGGTCGGCATGGCCTGTTTCGCCTGTCTGCAATTTTCCCTTGACTCCCACTCATTATGGTGAGACTGCGCGGTATGTTGATGTATCCATGATCGGAGCTGCGAGAAAGGTAGAGGTCTATAGAGGTATTAACAATTATGTGCCATAGATTCAAAATTATAATACCTTGCATACTCATTTAGCGACGCCTTCGTGTTTGCCTTACGTCCTCATACTTCTAGTAAAGAGGAGTGAGAAGCTCGCTTATCTCATGGCCAAGTCACGCCACGTCATACGGTACCAGAACAGGGTATTAGAACCCTCTCATGCTGTACAGAGGTATTACAGGGCGTTAACCGATTGATTCTACTAACTGTGCCAAACATGATAAACCAACAGATTATAATGTTGTTATCAAGATATAGTCTATCCAGGACAAAAATAATGTACTGATGTTAACGCTAAAATTAGAAATACTAGTTGGCTAATCTGTGAATTATCTACTAGCTGTTGTAACTCCATATGGCAGGACCTCACGATTTAAAAAAGGTACAATGAGTTCTGGACCTTAACTTCACAAGGATGTTGAGTGAAAAGCATGCTCACTAAAACCCTTAACAGGCTCCAGCTGTTATCTATCTTTGCCGCCTTCGCAGCCAAGTCGTGGCTACACATTTGGGCTTAATCAATAGAGATAAGCTACCTAGGTGAAACTTTAGGTCTGTGACCAGGCTAAACTGTGAATCTGTGACACCATAGGCTAAACTTTGGGGTTGACATGTAGGCTAAACTTTGGGGTTGACATGTTGGCTAAACTGTGGGGTTGTTACATTTAGGCTAAACTGTGTGACTGTGACACGTAGGCTAATCTGAGGACACAAATTAAGGCATTCTCACTTGGAGGAACATTATTTATTTATAATTTGTTTTGAGCTTGGCCTTCATGACGGAGAGAGATAACAAGATCATTAGATGCAAAGCATTGATAACTCAGAGAGAATTAATACGACTTTACCTATATAACATCATAATAATTTATTAAAAAATATAACTTATGTGTGACATATTTAATTCATTTTCAATCTTATTAACATATATGGTGTGTCATCAAGTACTATTTGCACGGTGCTACCTTATCTTCACTGGTCCTTACAGCCCATACTCCATGGACAGTTTCAAGGGTAGCAGTGGAGTGATCAGCCCCAAGAAAGTAACAATTATATTCCTAGAATGGTTGCGAAGGCCTGACAACAGCTCCTCAGTGTGGCACGGGTGCATCATGTAATAAGGACGCTGGAATATAGGGTGCTCTTGCTGAGTGACCACTGAGTAAAACTCTTTCTCACTAATTCTGAAACAAAAAATCTTATTAGATAATTTCAGTCACTCGGTTTTCAGTCCAGAGATGAGTCAACGACCTGTTAATAGGTGCAGGGAGTTGCTGGGTGCAAACAGTAATTGTGGGCCAACTGATTATGATTAATAACTGATGATTATTATGGACATAAAAAACTTATTTGTCCATTTACATATTATATCCAATAGGATTTACTCAAAAATTAAAACTTAAAAAAATTTCATATGGTTTTGGAATCAGAGATTAGAAAAAAGATTTGGTAAAATGCAGTTTGAGAAAGAACCTATTGAAGTGATTGTACTTACTGGATAAGAGACATTTTTCTGATTTCTTCTAGAGTAAGCAGCATCCCTGCTGCATTCCATATGTTGAAACTAAATGCTGGCACTGCATAGCTCAAGTGATACAGAATCACGTATTCCGCCTTCAACAAACAACTAGAACTCACATCTCTGTGTTCAATAAACGTTTCCTTCTTTATGTAACTTCTGTAAATCTCTGCACTTTCATGAAGTCTCCACCCATCGTGAATATTATCAGAAGTTTTCACAAATTCCTGAGCCGCTTTTAGAAACTCCTCGATAGTTATAGGAGCCGAGCCCATGTGATGATGACCAAGGCCAGACAAGGCCGTGTTTCTTGTTTAATACAAACAATAATACAAATCTCTGATAAAAATTCAACAAATATCAACCACACCGGGCGCGGGAAAACGTAGTGACAGATCACTTTATAACGTAGTGATTACTAATCAAAGAATATAATTGTTACTAATGAACAAGGCAAATGAACGATTACTTGCTTATAGAGTTACTATATGGCGCCTAGGAGCATTTAATCACTAAAACGTATTTTTTTACGTATGGCGCTTCCGGGCGCTATTAAGCGCTAGCTATAGCGAAAATGACATGACATTTGTCAGTTTATTACGAATTATATTTTGTGAAACACGGCCCACGGTGGGCCCACCCCGTATAGGTACATATATTAGTCTGTGCTAGCAGATAGTGATACATGACTTGATAGACCATGGGTCACCCCGGCTGGCAGATTGTTCACAAAAGATCATCATCCATGGTAAACTTCTTTTTACCTGTTTCCAGTGCTTTGAAATTAAAAACAAATTTGATCAGCTGTTTTTGACATTGACATATCACAAACGTCAACAACATTGTGCGGTTGGGTTGGGGTTATGTTATATTCCCTAAAAATGGTTTAGACTAAACGTGATTTCTTATGCATTTTTCACTTAACTTTTCTGTGTAAAATTGACATGTTATTCACGCGTTTCATGCGTTCTGAATTTATACCTTGGAGATTTGGGATAATTTGTTGACATGGCTTTGAGAAGGTCTAAAGAAATCCCGAGCGATGCGGTTGTTATGGACGAAACCGAGGCTACCACCTACGTGTGGGACATCGTAACCAACTGGGAGAAGTCGTCAGAAACGTAAGAACACACAGAAACAATCACCTGCGTCTATCATAAAAACTACATTCAAAAACTTAGGTTATCGTTATATTTGATTACAAACAACTGCTCTAAGGTTCACATTTAAAAGAGAGAAATGTCAAAATTCTATAGAAGTTGTATTGATATATCTCCAAGTTGACTGAACCCTGATTTCAAAATAGTTGGCTTGAGAAATACATTTGCTTTTCATTTACGTCGTCATCAGCCAGGAAATGTCCACTGCTGGGCATAGGCCTCCTTGTAATTCCACATTGACCAGTCCCAAGCCACTTACACCCAGTGACTCTCCGCAACATGCTTCTCAGTGTGTGTTCGCCACGAGAACTTTTGCTCCCCAACGGTTATTGGATCTTCGAGCAATGTAACCTTGCCACTTCAGTTCACTGACTCTTCGAGCTATGTCAGTGACCCCTGTTTGTCTATGGATTTCCTCATTCTGGATTTCACTTAGAGAAGTTCCGAGCATAGCTCTAGCTCGTTCCATTGCTTGCTAAGTGACTTTGAGCTTGTTTATTTGGCTAGTAACAGTGCCTAAAAATAGAGATAAAAGAGTTTATTTCCTTTTTTTAATAACCTAAGTAATTACCCTCTCCTTCATATGCATATTCTATAAGAAGTATTCAATTTAATAATAGTAGTGTGGTAAGGGTGGCCATAGAGAAGGTACATATTTTTGCTGCCAGAGTCACATAGCAGAATGAAACAAATTCAGACTGATTGTAACAAAACCAGCCAAGTGTGAGTCATACTCATGCACAGAGGGTTTTGTACAGAATGTGAATACAGAAACGTACTGAAAATAAAAATTGACAATCTTTTCTTCCTTTAAATTAGTAAAGTTTTTAAAAAAATTATTTCTTTTTTTCATTATTTATTTGAGCCAGACTACTAGATAACTACTTTAAAGCATTTTAAATACAAGAGATAGAAGAGAACACAAGAGAACATTTGTCCTCAGCTGGGCCCTCCGCTTCGCACCGGCAGCGCTCGGCGCCATCAACGCCGTGTCTGGCGTGATGCTCAACAAGTTCTACCGCGACAAGTTTAAACTGGGCACATACGGCTACCTCTCCTCCATAATACCAATATCTGTGATGCCTGGACTCATGACTGCCTTGTTCCATAGACATGTGAGTGATACTTGATCTTAAATATTTTCATTCTGAAATAAATTAGTGTTGTCACAAGTCTGCATACTGACACAATCTCACCTGATGGTAAATGACGATGTGGTTGACGATGGTATGTGTTGGTCTGAGACATGCGCGACGCGACGCGCGGCCGAGTTTGGCCTCTCGGCGCGCCGATTGACGATTTGGGTGTAATTTATATCTTTTTGACTCTAGAGATGGTTTTGAATTGAATTTTTTTGTATTGCCCTTTTTTAAACCGTTTCTTTGGCAACACTGGGCGGGGAAAGAGTATAATTCTGTTTGGAGTATAGCGGGCGGGTGAGGGTCAGAGCAGCGGGTGCTGCAGCCCGCCGACGCCATTTTGTCGTTCGCTTTAAAAACTTTTCTATTTTGAGGCTTTTTTTGCTTATGTTCTGTAAGCATTTTTTTAAAAAAATATCCCCTGCAGAAATGTTCCTTGCCACGGCGCGCAGTCGCCGCCGGCGGTTTCAGACAAATATAGGCTCGGCGCGCATGTCTAGTCTAACCAGAAGGTGCAACTTCTTTCAGAGTATGAGAATCAACACAATAACGTGATGTAACCAACTCGCTGTTCCAGATAGTGTCTACGGGCATGCTTCTAATGAAGGCGGACGCGTGCCCGCTGTGCTACGAGATGCGCGCCGCCGCCATACAGACGCTGTTCGGCATCGTCTACCCCATGATCCTCGCACCAACCTCTGCCTTGATGGTGGGTAGTTATAATAGATAAACGCTGCCATTGCTACGAGGTACCCTTTTAAACGCAGCTAATCAAATATGAATGATTTATTCAACTTCAAGATCCCGAGGTATATTAGAGAACTGCCGAGAATCTTTCTCGAGCGTAAATTGTGTGATTCGCTATTGGAAAAGAGTTTCTACTTACAGTAAGTTACATAATTACTGGATAGAAGTTGAGAAGATGATAGTTAGAGTATCATAGAGTTTTAAAGTAATAAAAGTGTTGTTTGCATGCCTCTAAAAAGGTGGAATGTGAGAAACTATAAATGCAAATAAACTTTTATTTATGCAGTTCGCAAACCGCTACAGCACGTACCGAGTGCCCAGCCTCACGGAAGGACCTAAGACGATGTTGAACTTCCTGCGCAGCAAGTCTCGACACCTGGGCAGCATGCTGATGCTGCTGAGTGCGACGCAGCTGGTCGCTTCCTCCACACTCACATACTTCGAGATGAGGAACAACCTGACGGTGCGCGCCAGGATGCTGCAGGCGGAGCAGGAGCTGGCGGCCGAGGGGGGCTTGCCCAATTGATGGTGGGAATGTTGATAGTTGTTGTAAATAGATTTATTGTTATACAAAATGAGTATTAATTACTAATAATTGGTATTAATTATTAATTAATTACTAATATTTGGGCGACCGAGTTTGGTCGGAGTTTTGGGCAAAAAGTAAAATTTTCTTTTCAAATTGGTCAAGGTCAAAAAGGTCAAGTGTGAGTCGGACTAGCGCACTTCCGTACAGAATATGAATAATTAACATACTGAAAATCATAAATAGGTAAAGTAACTTTATATATTATACAGTTAAGTTTGTAAAAAAAATCCTGGTTTTCATATTTTTGTCCCTATGGTTGTGCTGTAAGACCTTGCTTATTGCCAATTTTCAGGATTCTAGGTCAACGGGAAGTACCCTATAGATTTTATTGTTGTACCTATTTTATAGTTGCTTGTGTCCGAAGGAGATTCCGACTATAAAAGTTTCATACTAAATTTCTTTTATCATTTTAAACGACCATTAGGGGACCATTAACGGCTATTGTAGCTGACATTAAAGTGGTACATTAGTCAAATCAAACATTTGATTTTAAAAAATTATGATAACTAAAATTATTTCCCCTTTGTTGAAACGAAATAAAAGTCACACATAGCCTATAATTAGTTTAATAGTTTACGAATTACAAAAAAAAAGTACAACAATGGACACTAGTTACACAGGAGAAAGTACACTTGCAATTGTTGAACACATTCAAAACTTCCCTTACTGTACTTTAACTGTCGGTCGGTCGGCCACGACAAGCGGCAAGCACACCACACACTACTCCTACCATGAGTGTTATAACAGCGAATAAAACTACACAAAGAACTAGCTCAGACAGGTTCCCAAGGACATTGTGTTTTGAGGCCCCGGCCGGGCTGGATTTATTGTTTAGTTTTCACGCCGTAGTTGGCTACTCGTGGTAGGGGTACGTTGCTATGGCCAGCGCACACTACCGCTGTTTCCGGTTGTACAATTTCAAAAACGTGCAATACATCCGCCATATTAAATTCGTCAATCATTACAGAGAATTCAACAAGAATAAACAATTATTTTTGTATTTGTCAATGATAAAATTATATTATCTACACGGTCTCGTTTCATCGCAGGCTCTAGTCTCTCACTAACCTTTTTATGAATTTTTGTAAATATATTTGGCCACAAATGTGAGAGAAATAAAGATACTATTATTATATTGGTACATCAGCAATTTTGCAACTTACGAAGTCATATTTTATTAAACGACACAGAGATAACTATATAAATAGATATAGACATTTTAAAAATAGATCCCAAATCATTTGCGGATCGAATAAAATTTATATACAAAGACTGATGTCATGGCCAATACATTTTAGAACAGAAACAGTCTTTCGGGAAGTGGTGCTGCGCTGGTCCATAATTTCCTGACTAAAGCATGCCTGCTTGGAATGGCCCAACACTAGCGTATATTCCCAGACACCCCGTTGTAGTTGTCCCATTACGAGTCTGTCTGAATTTTTTCTCCCAGTAATCCTGTCATACAACTGCACCCTGACTACTGGTAGAACAATTCCTAACAGACCAGTAACGGGTCGACTACAACGTGGTGTCTGGGAATACACTAACACTAGAACGTGTCATGTATGATAGCCCGCTGCAAACAACACAATACGCAGGTATACAAAATATATAATACTATAGAAACGTTTATACAGTAAACAAAAGATAACATACATACATCGTGGCGAATTTAATTAGAGTTTATTCACAGCAACAACTGTGTCCACGTTTTAAGCCCCAAGGTTGTTTGTTTAGTAAGGAATCACATCCATTATATATATTAAACCTAAATTAAATGTTACGGACATTTATATCTTTTCGGAGGAACCAGAAGCAAAAACAGTTATAATAAAAACTAAAATTATCTCGCAACTTGTTCTGTTTTTGTACATAAAAATACAATCAAAAACCTACAAGCACTCTCTTACCCTAAACTGAATTTGCGCGCTATAGTTATATCGGTAAGTTTCATTTAACTGCGGTCAAGAAGGGATGGCGCAGACACCTAAAGATTTATGTAGTTGTTATTTCTTTCCCGGATCTTCCTGATAATTATATCTATGACTGGCATCGATAACAACAACAGATAGTCTTCTTATTGTCACTAAAAGTCGGTTAAAAACTATATAAATGTATTTTTGTAAAAGTAATCAGAAAGAAATATTTAATGTTAAAAAAAGTGTTCATAAATCAATATGAATGTGTTTTTGTGAATTAATATTTCTTTTTATAGCTGTCACCTAACAATTTTGCCAAAAATTATCGTGGACGCCATTTTTAAAATGGCGGACCATTTTACCAACTTTATAAATCTGAAAATCCCTCAGTTTAGATTTAGAGAGACATATTGAAATTAACAACAATCACATTGCTACGAAACTATGTTTAAGCCACCTGCTTCCTCCGAACTGTATTATATATACCATCGGCCCCTGGCCTACCACCCAGCGACGACCACATACATGACACAGACTATATACAACGATACACATGACCGGTCCTTATTCCTATATCATTTTGTGAAACTGCCAACTCCGCAACACTACACTACCGTTACAAATCCATGCAAGCCAGTAAAAACTAAACTTCGAGTTTTCTATACAATTAAGCACATGGGACCGTGTCATATTCAATATTGACAGACAACCTTTGATACGCTCGTGAGCTTTAAGAATCAGTGATTGTGACATGGTAGTAACTTGGTCATTTATATTTGACGCTGACGTTATCAGGTACTTTTAAGAAATTGACATTTAATAACAACTGGTAAACTGGTGCACTTTTCATTTCAAAATAAATTCGAATTTTTGTGTTATCTTTGATCCTCGATAAATATTATTTTAAAAAAATTTTGAGGAGTTTTTCTCACCGAATTGCTGAGAAACATTCCTTAACGTAACTTTGCCAAGTAATGATGTCTGGCTGATAATGTAAAATAGAAATCTATAGAATTAAATCAACACATCAAACGATTGGAACGAGTGCATAAATTTTTATGTAATGCATCCTCTAAATAAACGTAGCCATTTCTTATCATGCTGAGTTTAGAAGAGATCATTAGTTTGAAGACTTCTAAGTCATTCATTTACCACCAGGTGACGTGAAGGACAAGTGCAAAACCATACATTAACAAATAAAGAAAATGGACTTAGTTTTAGGCCCCATACAGATTCATAACACATCAAAATTGACTATTTTTTAGAGAAAAATCACGTTTCTCTACTGATGCAATAATATCAAGAAATCTTTATTGTAACAGAACAAACAGTATGTTAAAACAAGATAAAACATTCCAATTATTTAAATAGTACTTAAAAATAATCACAAAAAACATCGACTAAATATTTTGATGTGGTTAGGCTAACCAAGATGTATCAATATAAATTTGGATAGAAAATACTACCAAGAGTTGTTCGACTCACTTTTGAGATCTGTTCATTAATACGTACTTAAGACCTGTTTTTCTTGAGAACACGTTCAAGAAACAACAATTCCATTAAACAACAGTCAGCAGATGACAAAGAAACGTTAATTCACTTTATGATCAAATAATAATGAACACTCTAAATTCAACGTATAATTTTATTATTGCATGTTGGTACACGCGTGCCCTTTGCGTTCTCAGGTAACGTCACAACTGATGATAACTCAGAAACATTAACATCTCTATCTCTTCATATAGATAGCCTTTTCTCTTTTTTCTATATAAAAAAAACATATATCGAAGCCTTTTATCCTTATTTACAATTTCATGTGTTTTGTGAAACATAATTCTTACTGTCTATAAAACAGTGAGAAAGTATTGAGAAAGTTATACAATATTGTAGTCATCAATAGTGATGGCATATACTATTAGTTTCTTCCTTCAATCGTTGTTTTTACGAACATAACAATTTTTTCTGGCTTCTTAGACATGACCAGCCGACTTGGATTACAATGAAGGTTGGGATACATAATAACTGGATACTTTGATGTCAGTTCCAAAAAAATCATAGTTTCAAACAAAACCTAGGATTAACCTATTGGCCTGGAAGTTGGCTAAGCATGCCGTGTAGCTCAATATAATTACGACCAAATTGGACCTGATTGATTATTCAGTCTATGGCATGTGTCGACAGTAACAGACTGTATAGTTCCTGGTAAACAACTTGAACAATAATGGGCATAATGGGATCAGTTCGCGCATCCCGGGCGACAGAGGGGCGCAAGGGGGAACTGTTCGGACAATTATGTGCCTCAATACGTTCGAAATTATATTCCCCTCCCGCGCCCCGCCAAAGAGACCCGAATCGTTCACTACGCAGTCAAGAGTTGCTTGCCGGGAACTATACCAATGATTGAATCGGGATCCACTTACAAACAGAAAAATATTAATATTTGAGTTATTAGGATCTATTGTAGTATATTTCAACAGATGGAGATCATCTTATATTGTATTAATAAGAACACTATTTTTCCTAATACCTTTTTTATGTCGTTCGGTCAAAATTTAGTTGAGCTACATGAAGTCTTTCCCTAAACCACGCAGTCGTATTCGCGGCAGATCAACTATAATTAATATAAAATTCTAGCTCTCTATATCTACAACGGGGACTATAACCTATATCTTTACATTTGACATATTGTTCCACGGAGCGGTCGACGCTCGCTCGATACTCACTGCGCTGCGGACTGAACCGAGACACAATTTTACCTCCACAACGAGAACTCTAGCAATTGGGTTAATAAAATTTAAAACATTATTAAATTTTGTTGATAAACGTTAGGTAGATCGCGTTAGTACTACACGATACAGTTTGTTCGGCCCGACCGACCACTATTGCTCCGATGGTATCGAGGAGCCGACGCATCTAATCACCGCACAAATGGGTGGTCGGGACCAACTACATTGTAGCGTGCGTTAATGCTTTAACGGGGTGTAGTCGCACGTGCTCATTACAAGTAAAAACCGACGCCATGTTTGTTATTGTTGTCATGTGTCACTTTGACATTTGCAGAATAATACGCATCGAGTCAGTTTTTCCAAACAGCTGACGGCAAAATACTATTTACTGGTAGAAATTTTTGCCATTATTCGTACGCCAATGCTATTGGCAAGAGGAGGCATACAGTTACTCCAAAGATCTAATTATAACTCTTTAACTGCAAAATAAATTACTATTCCATCATTCATTACATTGTCATTTCATAAAACTTGTTTGTTTTTTAGAAATATATCTTCCAAAATAAATTTTGCTGGCACCAGTTACTTGATTTATCAGAGGAAAACAAAACTAGTTTTAAATTTTCTTAACCCAATCATCTGTATAACAATTTCAGATATTAAAATGTAAATTGAGACTTAACCCCTACAACAAATAAGATGCTTAAATTATTATATTTTTTTGTAGTTTCGTAATTATATGTTTTTTTTAGACTTTTTGTTTTACATAATTACTATACGTGAAGCCTACTGCTAACAATGTAGACAAGTTAGCAGAGAATGTTCTTAAAATTCGGTTTCTTGAGCGAGAGCCGTCTCGGAAAACTTCTCTCTGGGTTAAGTGTCCCTGTTATTTTGTCCAACGTAGAATGCTTAGATATTCAAAAGACAAGCGCAAATAAGTTATATCTTTAAATCTTATTATATTTGCTTCATTGCGCCGACCTCTGAGCCACGCAAGGTAAAAACTGTGTCTATATCATTAAGTACTAACATTCTCTCACATCAGTTATTATGACGAGATCTCGGACTGGTATTTACTTCATTTGCAACATGGAAGCATGGGCAACCCTCACAATTCTGTATAAACTAATCTGAACCTCTACACTTAACAAATAATAAACATCATGCAGTGGTCAACTGACGCCGGCGAGTCACAGCTCTGGTCGAAGTAGCATCCGGAGGGCCTTTTCGTTTCACTATACTACACATATCTCGCGACTTAATCTTCCCATTCAAACTACACCATTTCTGATACCAAGCCTATGAACCCACATAACATCACGTATCTCGTAATAACAAACACTCTGGTGAAACCATTCAAAGTTTGGCTCGGAACTGCAAGTGGTGGCATCTACTCGACAAATTCTAAATCACAATCACGACTATATTCACCGTATCGTATGTCGCGTGGATCGGCAGTAATGTGTTCGGCAGTGGTTCCAGGGCCCCGTGCGACGCGGACACTCCCACCAGAGCTGCGAGCCGCCGCGAACACTGTACGTACACTTAGAGACTAGGTAGTTGCGCGGGCGGGGAGACGCGCGGGGGAGCGCGCGCTAGCACCGCTGGCTCACGTACTCACCGTACGTTGCCGACACCTCCTCCGACTGGTAGCGCGTCAGCTTGATACTCCTGCGCAGGTCGGCCGTGATGGCCGCCTTGTACCCCCCCTTTCGCAGGAGAGAGTCGATGGTCTGGATCTGGTCCCAGCCTGTAACCAACGAGGTTGAATTACACAATTAGTGTCGGCGCTCGATCGGCGGCGGGAGTACTTGTGTGCGCCAGCGCAGGCTCTGCGCCTGCAGACGTCCTCGACGGTCCGCCACCTGTCAAGTGCCGTCATGACGCAATAACGACCCTGAGTAGAAACAGAAAAACCAGTAATTTTATAGACCATGTTCCGAGAAGAGTCGGTGACGGCGGGCTCGCTCAGGAAGAACCGGCTCAGCGAAACACGAACACGAAAGACAAACTCATATTAGTGAATGGTTACGAAATATATATAAAAAATACAATTCGACGGGACCTCGCCACTTAAAGGATAGATTTTTTAATGCATTGAACAGATCGGAAACGTTTGACTGAAGGTGAGCTGACAAAAATTGATTAAATAATATATGCTGAGACATACAGGTAACTGTACAGGTGACCTGACACAGCGCATGGTGGTGGATATGAACAACAGACAAATGTGCGCATGTGGTACCTTGTTCAGTGGCGACTTGCGGGAGGTACGTTGCGGTTCGCTTGGACCCTCGCTCGCTGAGGAACTCTATGCGGATCCCGTGCTTGCCCAGCTTCCAGTCGAGGAAGTGGTCAGCCTCCTCGAAGTGCTGCAGGATGGACACAGACACAGAGAGGCGCGGCACCTCCTCCCGCGTGATCGGGCTGAAGCGCGAGTCCTTCAGAGCGCTCGTTATCGCGTACTCCCGGAGGCCTGAAAAGCCCATCCAGACACATTATTTATATACAATAAAGTATACCTATTATATCCAATAAGTAAGCCCACACAACAAAATACATTAACAGAAACCGCACCAGGCAATGTGTCGTGCTTTGTTGGCCCCTGTGCTATGTTTAGTGGTGACGTTGGGAAGTTACAGGCTACTTCAAGAAACGATTCTTTATCTTCTGTCTATCTGCCTTCTTTCCCCTCTTTCTGTTGAAAACTGATTTAAAAAATTTAAAATAATATTACTTATTGTATTGAATTGTATAATATTTATGTAACAAAACCTATTAGTTATAATGACTGCGACAATCAGTCATTAAATATATGTGTCAATTAAGTTTAGATCATTGATTACCTTAACATCAATAATTCAATTCGAATGATCAATTTACTAGAATGCTGTTCTCCCCAACGCACTCAAACTCAATTGCACTTTCATGCTTTCCCACATGAAGGCCTTGCCACACACACCACAAAACTTTTGGTTCGGTTTAACTTTAAATCTAGGAAGCCTAGATATTTGAAATTTTGACTGATGGCATTTTGCTCGAAGTACAGATAACCGATGGGGGTAAAAGTTTTCAAACGTATACTAAGCCCTCCCCCTACTATATGGGTCGATCCATCATTGTTGCGTACCATGTAGGTGGCCCATGTCCAGCAGTGGACATTTCTTGGCTGATCATGCAAGAAGATGATGACTCATTGGTGCTGCTATTATAACATATCATTTGATTTTAACATGAAACTCTAACTTATGTAGTTTCAGAGATACAGCTTGTGTCATCAAGTGAAATATGTCTCCACACTCATGTCAGCCTATTAAATATTTTCACTATTTATGCCATAATTTGTTCCAGCCCTCGGAATATCAATATTGTCAGCACTTTGAAGAATTTAATGTGATCATTTTGTTTTTGGGGTTATTTTGCTTTACATTTCTAACTGTAGTTTACAATCTTAAACTCACTGGTTTTGCCTTTCAAGCATATATCAACTGGAAACACATTTCTCCAGCTTAGGCACAATCAACTTGCTGTAATAATGTTGTGGTCGCTTCTAAATTTTGACTGAAAAGTGTTACCACTTTGGCATGCTTACTATTTTCCCATCTCAAGTTTGATCTCAGTTTTGCTTCATTGCCTAAGTCGGTTAGTGAGAATTGCATTAGTATTTATGTATTTTTATTCACTAAAGAGGCTATAGAGGGATAGGCATCATTTGTTTTTTTCTACATTTATCTGCAATTATACAACAATTTTAAAAACCAAGCTGGACTTTTTCTAGTCATTGCTGGTTTACGGTTTATTGATACATTACAGATTCATGTTTAGATTTTATGTAGTCACTACAAATTGTGGTAACTTTTAACTGTTTTATTGATAGTAACTGCACAAAATCTGTATATAAATAAATGATGTATCGATAAACCATAAGCCAGCAATAACTACAAAAACTCCTGGATTTTGAAATTATTGTTTAATTGCAGAGAAGATGTGAAAAAAGAAAATGTAGAAAAGAGTGAATAAAAGCACCACTGTCGCGCTATGTCCTCTTAACTGAAGCAAGTCAGCCAGCAATGTTTAAGGGGTGACAAGGGAAAAAACTTTTAAGCAACCCCTTTTGTGCATTCTAGCCAGTAATTTCTAATTCTCAAAATTAATATAAATTACCTGAATGTAAGTGCATTGCATTGAAAGTGCCGATGCACCCTCTGAGCCGGTGCTCCTTGCCAATCTTCCAAGTGACGAATAAAGGACTGGAATCAATTAAACACTTTTTATATTTCACCTTCCCTCTTTATGCTCTTGCTTATCCTCATTATGATCATAAGCCCTGGAAATTAATTCAATGAAAGATGTTTCTACCAGCCTGGAGAAGAAAGCATTACAACAGGTGTTCCAGCTAATTATATTGTTAATGGAAATCTGAAGGCAGTTTACAAGATACTAATAATTATGTCTATAATTAACATATCTTCATTTAGGTTTAGTAAATAAAATTGTATATCAATCAGAACCACAATGGTTGAACTATAGCAGTAAGTAATCCATGAAATGGCATCAACTGTATATTCTAGATGACATATATATTTTTAGAGAATGGACTAGAGAATGATTATTTCCAACATCTTATGCATAAACTCTCCTGCAAAGTAATCAATTTGAAATACCTATCTTCAGCACTAGAAATGTATGTTCTAATTAATTACCAGAAAATAGAAAACAGTTTCAGGGTAAGTAAAAAAAAGTTCTAATAACTTTTAATTTTTTTAAAAAACTGAAGGTTTATTTACCTATAAAGATATTAATTAAATTTTATATGTAATACATATAATCAATCAATGCATAAAACAATAACCATAAAATGCAAATCATCTTGTACCAGGATCATTGCAATAATGAAAATAAATTAACAGAAAGTGTAAAAAATGTTTACTGAAAGTCTTTAGTCACTGACTGCAACATCCATTTATGTGGGTGTTATAGCATAATGAATTTATATTGTAATTTTATGTAAATATTGACTTTCACCTATAAATAAACTTCACATTGTGTATATCGTGGGAAGTCCGAAGCGAGGGAACAAGTGAAACGCAATACAAGTTGGGTTTTATTCACGATAGTGACCTAAATATGAACAAAAGAACGCTGGTGCAGGCACAAAGGGCCTTCAAAAAGTTGTAAATTTTCTACCTCATGCAACAAGATACTGTACTCACAAGGCCTCGTTAGTGAAGTTCGGTGTGTGCGGAGGGTCCATACTGTGTAGTTGGCAATACAATACGTCGAAACAGAAGTAACACATATCAGCACTAGCCACTGATTGTTCATGATATCCATTCGACAAAGGTCGCTCGATACCGTTGGCGTATGAGTTACTCAGCTTCTGTTTCTTAGTTCCACAGCAAACCGACGACATTTTGATCGATATGAACGGTATCTTAAAAATAATAAAGATTGCGTTTTGCACAATTTAAGAAAGTAAACCACTTCAGACTCTTGATCTCAACTCATTCCACCTTTTTTTTGGTTTTTAGATGGTTTCTGTATGACATGACTATTGTTGCCATTTTCAATAGAATGATAACTGCGAAATACTGATGCTAATTTGGTTATTGAAATCATAGCAATTAAACTAATCGTATATTTGTATGGTTAACTAAACATATATTTGTATGTACTTGTGTATGATTGTGTAAAATTAACTGAAATAAATATGAAATATTCAAAGATCATTTTCAAACAAGAGCTACTAAAAAGCAATAAAAAGGTAACACTATGGCATAAACATGGCATATTTGTTTTTCTTTGTAAAGTAGAAGGTACTAAAAACAAAAGCATACGAAAAATATCATTGAATCTTTTGACTGCAAGTTGAAACAACTATAAAAAGTATTCTAGAATTTCAGAAATTTCTTTTACTGAAAACGTTATAAATGAAAATTCTATCTGTAAAGTGTCTACAATCTTTTTAAATTCGAACTGTTTGTGGTTAAGTACCGTTGCTATATGTAGCACGAGTCATTAAAATAATGGATTGTCTATGGAGCGATGGCTGTCATCGAGTTTTGTGATTTTTATTGTAGAAAAATAAGAAATGAAGTTTTCAGCGCTTAAAATAAAGATATTTTCGTGAATCATGTACATGTTTTACAATTTCCCGATAGTTGTAAGTGTAAAAATCGTATACCGATAGTTGTGACCGCGTAGCGATGTGTAGTAAAAAAGCTTTGTAAGTTTCGACGATGGCGTCGGACGGTGAAATTTCTTGTACGAATGATCCTAATTTCGCTGTTATCTACTCGTTTCTGAAAGTATTCGGCAAGCTGTACGGCTTAGAAATACCTACGATAACGAAATTGCAGGAACTGGTGGAAAACACGCAGGAAGGTGAGGTTTTGTGCTGGTTTTGGATCGTAAAAGTATAAACAAACATGTACCTATAAGTTTTTTATTGTTTTAGTGTTGGAGCCACTCAAAGAGTTGCACTTAAGGTTATTGCGCCGCGCGTTGAAGTCTGTGCAGCCCAACAAATGGGAGAAGTGTCTGATAAAGTTCTGCCATCAGCAGGGACACCACCAGGAAGCCTGGGAGGTCGAGAGGTTTACTTACAAGAAAGCTAGCACACATGTCAAACTGATAGTTCTCAAGGTAACTTTACCATTGGCTTTGCGCTAAAATCACTGTCTGCCACTGAGCAGAGGGTGGAATCACAAGTTATGTGTCATAAAGTTGTTGAGTTATGGTTGATTAGACACAAATATCTTTGTAATATTTTAAGAGAGGCAGTTTAACATGGGCAACATATATTGAGTTGGAGTATGGTCAGACAGAGTGTATGATGTGATGTGACATGAGATAATATGTTGTATGAACTTGTATGAAGTCAAAATTTAGGAGCAGTGTTGGTACAAGAAGTCTTAACACATGAGTAAAAACTGTATAGCAATTTTCTTAATGTCTCGTGTCAATGTTGTTCCTTTGTTGGTTTTGAAAATACAATACTTATTTTGTCATATTTCATCAAATTAATATATACATATATATTTATGTAGACAGTTGAGCATGTAAAATGCAAAGTGCTGTAAATGACAATTTTTTAAAAAGATCTTAGTTTATTTTAATTATTTTCTTGAATTTAATAAAATAAATTTTCATCTATCTACCACCACTACATACACAAATGACTCATCTCATTGATGAGAATATGCTAACAACCTGATTAAGGTAACTGAACTGCTAGATGTTAGAGGATTGGGTCCTTTACCATGGTCTTAAAACCAGTTTTCAGTTCAATATTTTTACAGATTATGATGACTGCATTATTATTATTTCGTTATTTATAGAAAATCATCAGGTTCTCTACATTTCATACTCATTGAAGACAATAAACATGCGCTGCTAGTTATAGGTTTACACTGTTAGGCATAATATAAGCTTAAAATCATAATTATGTGTTTGTTTGGTTTGCTCGGAAATTATCTTATTTTTAAAATTCCAGCTTCTCCTTGAACATCAATTCTCCTGTCATCCAAAATTCAAAAGCTCTGTGAATGCAATATCCTGCAAAGACCTTCGTCTGGACCCCATCGGACGAGATAAGAACGGCTGTGTATACTGGCTGCAGGTAGACCATGAGGCCAACCTCTGCCTGTACCGTGAAGACCAAGATGAGGAGACTTGGCAGCTCATAGCCAGGTACACCATCACTTTAACTTTTTAAAACACTGGCTGGTTAATGTTGGTCCGCTATATGATCTGCCTGGAACCATTAGCGGTAATATGATTACTTATGTTGGGTTCCATACAGTGCCGTAGCTACTGTATGGCTAGGTGGGGCAGAGCCCTGGGGCCCTGTATGTTGAAGAGGCCCCTCGGCCTCCAGGAATGATGTGTGAAAAAGTTTTGTAATGTCCTAGTTGAACCTAAAAAGGAGATCATTCAGGCTCCATAAATTTACTAGCCATTTGGAGCAATAAGGCAAGGAGGAGCCAAGTGATACAAGTTCGATGATTTATTACATTTTCATACATTTATTGATTTCATTGATTGAAATATAAAATATTGATTTATATTGCTAGAACTAATTATCTGAAGCAATTATCATTATCAGTATAGCGCTAAAGCTGTGGATGTTAATAATATATACCTAAATTTAATCTAAGAGATGTTCAGTACAGGAGCGGATGTTTTCGATTTTACTTCAAACTTGAGCATTTTTTTCAGGAGCCGTGAAGAGTTGGTGAAAGTTATAGCTCAATTGAAAAGTGGTGAAGAGATCTGTCCATCAACAGTAACCAACACTAATGAGGATTCTAGCAGCACTGAGATACCGTCACAGTTGGAAGTGAGTGTTCAGTTCTATCAAATTCATTCTGAGTACTGTACCTATAGATGGTACTATACCTAAGCATATTTATATAGCTCTCTTTCTCTCTGTATTATCTAATTCTTGTGTGGTTCTGCGGCAATATCACTAAACTACAACTACATAAAAATTTGACAATCATGAACTGTGGGCTCACTTAATTCAAATATGAAAGAGACTTAATAAACATATTAGTAAGACTAAAATAGATAACATTGTTTAGAATAATGTGATTTATCTTTAGCGTGCACATATGAAGATGACTCTTGGAAGCTTAAGTATAAATTTAATGCAGTTAAAGCATATAATAAATTACTGATCAAAATGCTAGTCTGACAGAAGAACGGCAGATTTACAACACCAACATTGTAGGAATCTCTACTACTGATATAAAGAACTGTCTCCAAGGACAAGAAAATCGCAACAAGTCCGTCCAACTATCGTCGGCAAATCTCAACGGTACATAGATATTCCGTAACGCCTCGTTGCGTCACTCGGCTGTTTTATTAGAGTTCACTTTGTTAGGTGACAGACTCGCGACGAGCTCGCCGTGTGACGAGGCTGTAACTGCAGATTCCCTTACTGTTCCGTCGCGATGATATCGCCCTGTGGAGTCAGTCCCATAGAGTTTATATCGAATTTATTGTCATGGTGAGATTTTATCGCCGCGCGTTTCTCGTCCGTGTAGATTTGTTTTCACTTTTACCATACATACAGTGAAAGTATAGCTTGACTTACTACTTTATTGTTTTAAGTGAAGCCTGTGTTTAAACAATTAGTGTGTTTCATTTCTGAATGTGTAATATTATGTTTTATTTCAGTCAATTAAACTTGAAGCGGAGGAGAATGAGGAAGAATTCCTGAGTCCAGAATCTGAATCAGAACAAGAAGAAGAAGAGCAAAAATCTAAGCATGAACAGGAACCTAACAAAACAAAACCAGTTAACCCAACTGAAAACATAAAGCAAACTGAAAAGACAGATGTAGAAGACAACCACGACGAGGAAAGGAAAACACCTGAGGAAAATGGCGTAAATAGTGAAAATACACTAGGAATAGTAAAAGAAGGAATACTGGTGAGTCCAAAAACAGAAGAAGAATCAAAAGAAGAGCCAGAAAGTCTTAAAAAAGAAAGTTGTGAAAGTCCTAAGAACGATAATGTTGAAAGCCCAGAAAAATATAAAACTACTGAAGATAAAGAGGCTGACGCAGAAAATTTAGAGGTTGTTGATGAAAAGGAAGAGGTTGAAGAAGAAAAAGTAGTAGCGGTAAAAGAAACAGTGGAAGTTCCTAAAGAAAAAGAAGTTGATAAAGATAATGAAGTTGATAAAGAGAATAAAGTTGATAAAGAGAATAAAGTTGATAAAGAGAATAAAGTTGATAAAGAGAGTAAAGTTGATAAAGAAAATGAAGTAGTAGATAAAGAAGAGGTTGGCAAAGAAAAAGAAGTAGATAAAGAAGCAGAAAAAGTTGTTAGTGAAGAAAAAGAAGAAAACCTTCATGATGTAGTAGGTGTAGCAATCGAAGAGCCAGTGATGGTAATCACAGGGGAAGGTAATGGAGCAGACTGTGAAAGTTACTTCTTTGGTGAAGAAATATCAGATCCAGTTATTTATTTTTATGGTGAAGGATCTGGTTATGATAATGACACTGGCAACCCGGAAACGATAAAACAGAATGAAGCTGACAATTCTACTGAAGAGAATGGAGAAGAATGTGTCAATGGAGAGAATCATGAAGTGTCAAATTCAAGTGCTGGTAAAATTATTAAAAATGTTAAGTTAAAAAAGGCAACACCTGTGGCTAAGAGAACCTTAAAGAAGCAGTCAACAGATAATTCAGAAGCCTTAAAACCTGATACAAAGAAACACTGTGTTAGGAATTTGGATAAAGACAGTTCAAATTCAAAAATGAGCAGAGAAAACAGTGTGAATGACAAAACTATAGACAATGAGAGTCCAGGTAAGAATAATATGAAAAAGGGAAGGAATAAAGTAAAGAAGAAACCAGAAGTAGTCAGAAAACTGAAGGTCAAAGGACAAAAAGAAGTTGTAAACTCCGTTACAGAGACTGATAAGGGTCACGATAGTAAAACTAATATTATAGAGAAGAGAAAAAGTAGTTTATCATCCGAGGATCCAGAGGAAGAGCAAACAGAGAATGAGAAAGAAAGTATGGAAAATAAAGTAGAAGATGACTTACCTCCTAAGAAGCTTCGATTAGAAACAACTCCTGAAAGTGATGCTGTATCACATTCGAATGCTAACAGCAGTGAATCTAAAAATGAAAACACAAATAATGTCAATTCTATACCACAAAGAAAGAAAATAAAAGCTCGTAAGGGGAAGTTTAAGAGAAAAAAGGTCCAGAGTAAAGCTAATGATATAGACACGGATAAAAACGAGGAAGGTAATGATAAAAAGGACAATAAATCGAAGAATTTGAAGCGATCACTGTTGGACGCAACTCTCAGTGATAAGAACAAGTCAGAATCTCAGAGTGAGAGCGAGGAAGATGAGCCCATCTCCAGCGGAAAACGGCTCAAGATCAAGCCTAAAAAGATTATCAAGTCATCAAGGTAACAAAACAATATCTGCAATTCTTTTTTCATTTATAGCGGTAGGCTGATGGAGTTGTAATTACCACCATTTTGTAAATCTTTAATACATAACCTAAGCTTTATTATGTCTGTAGCTGACATTTGCATCCCCAACAACAAATGTTTATATATGTATTTTCACATTTGCCTCAACAGTTCCTGAAGACCAAGTGTGTAGGAAAAAGCCTCATTTGAATCAGTCAAGTTCTTGTAAAATAATTTTGTAATTAATATTTGAATTTCAGAAAAAAGGTGGAAGCTAAGTTAAAAGAGAAGCATTCAAGTGACGAGTCTGAAGAGGAAACACTCTACAGTTTGGGTATGTTATTTCAGATTAATTCTTAACAACCATTGTGCATTTACAAGAGGGCTCTGAGTTTGCTCAAAAAGCCAACTGCAAAATTGTCTAGCTTGCAAATCTTATACCTATATATTACATCAATTAATAAAACATTTATATATATTTTTATAATCTTTTTTCATCCTAGATGTCTTCAAGAGCAGAGTGAATAGACAATTTATAGGCAACCATGAACTCATATTGTTGATAAATGCAAGCATATCCAACAAAACAGTATTTAATTCCTGGTTTACGAGTATGTATGAACTCAATGACAGGCATCAGACATTTATATCTTTTTTAAATTAATTAATGCTTATTTACATGTTTAGTCTCATCATTTATTTCTCTGTTTAAACATTGGTAATAGAGAGCACTTCCACTTGGTTGACTTATAAGAAAAACAAAGACACATGAAAAACGTTGAGAAAACATTCTAATGTGAAATATGTATTCATCAGCTGGTAAGAAAACGGCCAAGAAGGTGATAAAGAAGAAGACTAAAGGCAAGGTCGTGAAGAAGTCTGCGACGAAGGGTGAGTCGTCGGGGGCTGGTGGGGAGGGCGACACGCCGGTGCGTCAGTCGCGGCGGCTGGCGCAGCTCAAGATCCGCGAGGAGGCGGAGAGAAGACATCTGGAGGAGGTGACGCTCAGAGAGCTCAAGATGATTCACAAGAAGAAGGTATATACTACATTGTAAACTCGTTCCGTTCCTACATGAAATTTCTACCTTCAACTTGGATCCTAATTATTTTAATGTTGGTTTGAACAAATAATAAATGAGCCATCAAAAACATAACTTGTAAAAAAATCCAGTCTCGCAACTCAGTTTTTCTACCGTATACAGTTGTGAGATCCATGTATTAACAAGGTTCATTTATTCAGTCCCTACTTAATGGACCTTCTATCTTAAGTTGTTACTTAATCAGCTAACCTAACAATATCTTACAGTGACCGTATCAATATTAAAACATTTTAATGTTTTTATTTAAAAAAAAAAACACTTGGCAATCGCCCTAAATTTGAAATACACTGGTTTCATACAATGCTTGCTAGGTTACTGAAAATTCGGGCTTCTAGTTTTATCTACAACGAAGTCATAGGGGAGTCCAAAATGTCCTGAACTGCTCTGATTCTTTTGGATAAAAGTTTCATATTTCTTTTAACATATTTTAACATTTTAAATAAAAAAGTTAGCTTTGTGAAGTAATTATTTAAAAATAGGACATCGGATTATAGATGCATGTGTCTCCTGACAGGGTAAAGATGACGACGAGGATGAGTGGCGAGCTAGCGGTAGGAGCAGCTCAGAGAGCAGGGGCGCAGGTCGCAGGGGGCGCAGGCAGGACAAGTGGCGCGGATCCGACTCCACCGGGCCCGAGCCGGACTCGGAGTCGGACGAGCCCCTCTTCGAGCCGCAGGAGCCCGACTGTGAGTACACGACGCGTCTACATTCTACATAGTCCCTACAATTGGCAGGCGTTGTTCATATACAATCGTAAGATTTAAGGCAGACATGGTGTATTTCAATGATGTACATTTGACGATGTTTTTAATAATAATTTTCAAGTGAAGTTGCGCTGTTTTTGTCGTGTACTTGATGAGACGTGTTGTTGTTATGTCAGTGGACTTCTCCAAGTCTGACCACGAGTTCTCGCCGGAGTCGGACCTGGAGACGGACGAGCACGCCGAGCCGATCAAGAGAGCGCGCACCTTGCAGGAAGGTCAGTACACGCTACTGACACTACTATACAACATTCCCGACATCCTTTACATACAATTTATTCTATCGGTAAACGTACGAAATGGGCATATCCTTTTTATTATAGCCAGTTTTCTGCCGCCTTTAATGTATAAAAAGATTGGGGCCAAGTGTTCTCCCCTGGAAGACACCTTGCTTGATGTTAGCATGAGGCATGGGTATTATAAGTATCTACGTACTAAAGGGGTCTGCTGTTCGTCAGTATGCAGATATTTTTCCCGATTGGTTCATATCAACTATTATTATTTCAAATCAAATCTGTTTATTGTATAGCACAGAGCTTGTATAGTAGGTTGCAAATATACTCTGAAGCTTCACTATGTCCTTTTGCAGTTTGTCTACCGTGTAGGAAGTACATTTAATTATGGCTTAACTTCTTAGTAACTGGATAATCGCTCCGTTAAAAAATAGCTACACGCTTGTATTTACAATCCGGAGATCCTGGAGTCCATTCCCAGTGCTTGTAACTAGTACTCGATTTTGCTGTTGGTAGGATATTTTATATGTCCGCCTGTAATGTAAATCTGCTGACAAATAGCAGTGTTAATGGCACTGTTGTGTTCCGGTAAAACTACAGCAGAGCCAGCGCCTCATTAGATTGAGGTTTCTGGGTGCGCATGCTTGCCATCCGACTGGCTTATCGTCGCTTACCATCGGTCGGGATGAAGGCCAAGTGCAAACTCATCGTACATTTAAAAAAATGATGATCACTATTGTTCACTGTGTGTCAGGTGCAAATGGGAACTATCGAGGTGCAACCTATGTAAATATATTTTACAAATATCTTAAACTACTGTAAATTAATTGGATTGACAGAGAAAGACGACGGGTTCTGCAAGCGGTGCGGCAGCGGGGAGCAGCCGGAGTGGATCCTGCTGTGCGACAAGTGTGACGCGGGGTACCACGCCGTGTGCCTCAAGCCCGTGCTGCTGGTGATACCGGGCGGCAGCTGGTACTGCCCTCCGTGCAACCACGTGAGTCAACACACACACACACACACACACACACACACGCCAGCCTTAGGGATGAGCAATAACAAATGAACAACATTAGCTCCAAGGAACCGCGAAAAAATTGTTTCAGAATTTTCTCGATAGTGATTTTGACACAAACCGAGACATTATAAAAATTCGCAGATGACGTCACGCATGTGATACCACAAATCTATGCTACGACAACCCACACACACCTGCCCACACTATCACAAACCCATGGGACCCATAGACTAGGGGAAACAAGTTCAACCCAATTTTCATGTATTGGGCTGGGGTTTCATCATCATCATCACCAGCCTATATATGTCCCCACTGGAGGGGCTCAGGCCTACTCTGCTACAGAGAGTGTATGGGCTGTAGTCCACCACGCGGGCCCAGTGCGGATCGGCGGACTTTACATGCCTGTTCAAGGCATGCAGGTTTCCTCACGATGTTTTACTTCACCGTTAAGCAATCGGATTATGTACTTGAATTGAAAAACAACTCAGGTACACGTCTGGATTCGAACCCGGTACCCTCAGATTGAGAGTCCGCGCCATATCGATTGCGCCGCCGGCGCTTTATACACGTCACACAACGATATATACAAAAAACATAACCCTCCTACTGGGGCAGTCGGGTGTAAAGCATGTTTCAAATGACAACAAAAGTATTTGGGGCTGGGGTTTACCCCACAATAATAATTATTTTTAAAGATTCCAGTTTAATACATTGTTATTTTTGTCGAAAAATATTTTTTATCAAAATCATGAATGAAATTAAATTGTTACCTCTCCTTAGTAAAACTTCAGCCTGAACTGCTTGAGATAGATATTTGAAAATTATGTCAATTTCTAGCAGTGCTAAGGATGGAATTTACACGTGGGCAAATCATAGTAATATGAAATTAAGAAGCACATTTATGTTCATAATTCTCTTGACGGAAGTGAACTGTGGTAATATGTTAGACGTGTCTCGTGCCACAGGAGATGCTGATAGCGTCCCTGGAGAGCGAGCTGGTGAAGTACGACGAGCTGGTGTCAGTGGTGCAGGCAGAGAAGGAGAGAAAGCGGCGCGAGGAGCCGGAGACGGTGGACGAGGGGAAGCCGGAGCAGAAGGAGGACTCGGATGACGGTGAGCAAGGGGGAGGGGGAGCAGAAGGAGGACTCGCACCGCGGTGAGGAGAGGGGGGGAAAGAAGCGTCGTGAGGATCCGGAGACAGTCGAGGAGGGCAGGGAGAGCAGAAATGAGAAATTAAATTTAAGTAGGTGTGTAGGAGAGCCTTGGTAGCCTCAGTTGGGAAGAGCGTCAGTCTTTGAACAATCAATGTTGCGATGAAGCGTATACGAACTAGAGACACCGGATATAGCTGGCAATTGGCAATGTGGCCTACATTGCTCGAAGAACGTATAACCGACGGCGAGTAACAGTTATCGAATGGCGACCACGTACCGGGTAACGTGTAGCGGGCCGTCCCCCTTCTAGATGGATCGCGAGAATGGATTCAAGTGTATCGAGACCGGTCAATGTGTCATACCATGGAGGAGGGCTATGTCACACGTCGTGACGTCACCTATATACCCTGTTTCTCTCCGACGTACATACATGGTGCACAGTTGGTAATGTCTCGTGCGTGTTGTGTCGTGTTGTGCAGACTCTAGCAGCTCGTGGTCGTCGTCGTCGTCGGACGCGGCGGTGTACCGGCTGCGCGCGCGCCGACAGCTGCCGGTGAGCTACCACGCGCGAGAGTACGACCGACTCATCAGCGTAGCGATCAAGGTCAGTGAAACACTACTGTCTGTCTGCAGGTGGCACGGACGGTTATTATCTATGAATGCTTCCGTACGAAAGTCCTTTTACCTTATTTAAAAATATATATAATTGTTGACTTTGATAATTTCGTTTTTTAACCCCTGATGCAAAAAGAGGGGATTATAAGTTTGACGCCAATGTCTGTGTGTCTGTGGCAACGTAGCTTACGAACGGATGGACCGATTTTGATGACGTTTGTTTACGTGAAAGCAAGTTTCCTTGCGGCGGTTGTTAGCTGTATTTGGTAAAAATTGATTCAGCACTTTGGAAAGTACTAAAATGGAATAAATTGTTATATATTCGTATGATTTTTTAAATTTATTTTCTCAAGTGTATATTTAACTTTATCATATATTCGTCGCATCGCACGGGGGACACCATAACGTAATAACTCTGATTCTTCTAGCTTGGGATACGGAGGGAAACTCCATATTTTGTAATATTTTAGCTTTAACATCTGGTTTTGACTATAATTCAGTGATTACTTGCTATCAACTAACATAATAAGGTATTTTTATTATTTCCATATCCAGGAGGAGTACGTGGAGGCTACGACGAGCGCGGGCAACCAGGGCCGCGGCAAGGACATCACCACCATCATCGAGGCCGCTGAGGAGGAGAAACTGAAGGCGGAGCGAGAGGCCCTACAACAGGTACATAAGAACTCAACATACTGTAGGCGCTGGTAGGTAAGATATTATATCTGCGAATAATATATTATATATCAGTGGCGAAGGGTGGAATTTTGGCGAAGGGAAGCCGATCCAAAAAAAAATGCTTACCGCGTGATTCAAATTCGGCTTCAGAAATTCTCAGTATTTCTTCAAATGGGAAGATGATGGCCAAGTAGTCAGTTAGGCAGCATTCCATACGAATTAAAGCCATAATGGCACACAAAACTCACCGTATTGAACGAAATATGCAAGTAAATCACCTTATAAACACAAAAAACAGCACATGAACTTCGAACTAAGTGAAATACTTTCTAATACGTCACATAAAAAACATCGATAGTACTAACCTAGGAGCATTTAATCACGTACTAACAAGCATTCATGATTCACGCGTACTAAAGTTGTTTATTCCAAACGGAACAAATCACACGCAAGTACGCCTAAATAAAACAATGTGACTCGCGATGAAACATACTATCAAAATACTACTTTCTAAATTTTGCATTGTTATAACACTATTAACTTGCTAGAAAAAATGTCTCATTGGCGATGTATTTTCTCCTTAAAATGATAGTTTTGAAATTACTCGTATTATAACTCTCTATCTCGCTCCGCATAAGGCGTTCGAAAGAGAAGAAATCGAGTAACCCGAAATTCGCCGGTTTATTTCGTGAAATAAAAAGCGACGTTTACTACGAGAGCGTAAGAGACAGAGCATTAGTTGACACGGGAACTGTGGTATAGTTTTGGCGGGCTTTGACAATTTATAGATAATATCTGTAACCCGGTGATAATCGACTTGTATGGACCATTCGCCACTGATAGATATTGCTTTTTAATTGTGCGCAGGCGTTTTTTGTATTGCTTTTTAATTGCGCACAGGCGTTTCTTGTAGTAATGTTTTGAGCGTATAAAAGTTAATAGTACATTACATTAATGATATGTGGAAAGGATTTTTGAAAGGTAAGCCGGTGGGAATCGGGTTGTATGGACCCTTCGCCACTGTTATATATAGCACTCTGTTTAAATTCCCGTTAACGGGAAAATGTAATGTCATGGCCATCAGGCTTTGGTAAGTGATTATCTAATAATTAGGACATCGGATTGTAATGGCGCGAAATGTGTATTTTTAATTTTTTTAATGGAAGATAGATCAACGCTTGACCTCAATCGACTCGATCAGTTCTATTGTAATTTAATCTTCAACACCTACAGTGTGTGTGTGTATCAGGGCAAGACTATCGAGGTGAAGCGGACCAAGAAGCAGCGCCGCAAGCCGCGCAAACTGAACTCACTGGAAGTGCCCTCCGAGGACGACGACGAAACCGACGAGGACTTCAAGGACACAGGGTGAGAAATACACACACACACATCTCCACAAATACTAGCAGCTATACGCCACTGGCCGTGGTGAACGTTGTTGTCCAAATATACGATTGAATTTAAGGCTGGAAGCTCTGCTATCGACAGCAGGGTACACTACCGACCCCTCACCGGAGAAATGGTTGTAGTGCGTAACACACTGTGTCATTTATTAAACTTTCCATATGTGACAAAACTTATGACCAGCCGCCACGGCATGACACGCGTGAGAGCGAGATATATCATATTTAAACGTCAAATATCTATACGATTTGACGTTAAGATATGAGAATATCTCACTCTCACCTGTTTCATGCTGCTAGTGCAGACCCATAGTTCCCGGCACACAACTGTAACAATAATGGGCATAGTGGGGATGAGTATATATACCTATTCGTTAACAACTATTTGCAGGCCGAGCCGTAGAAGGCGGAGTTAGCGCCGAAACTGTAATGAACATTTGTGTCGACGTTCTTCAACATACAAACTACGAGTATTCTTCAGTTCAATAAAATATCCAAAATTGTATACCGGATGATCTCCACGTGTGCTTTAGCTACGATCATTGTTGTGTTCAGCATGGAGTCGTCGTCGGAGGACATATCGTCGTCGGCGGAGCGGGGCAGCTCGTCGCACTCGGCCTCCTCCGACGACCTGCCCATACGGCGACCCTGCACACGACCAGACAAGAAAGGTACATCCAACTACTTATAGAGATAGATAGAATGGTACGCGTCGCTTGCAATGACACTCGTTCTCATAAAGTACTTAGATGACAACAAATCAGATTGGGGTTAAATTGTACTAAACCATAAGACCCCTATGAAATTCAAAATATCTAATATTATTTAATTTTTAATGTATTTTTACAGCATATAAAGCCCGCAAGAATTAAAAAAAACTTACTCGATTGAATTTTTATATTAGATTTTGTTTTTTCATTACACTGTAAAGGTTTTTTAGTAAGGGCGTAGTGACATAAATACATTATATTACGAGATAACTCAAGTTTCAACTTGAACGTTTAGCCGTTACGTCACGCCCGTTTACAGATTTGTACGGGGCGTTTTTGCACAACGTGACGACACTCACTTTTGGACGGGTTATATTAGGAAAAATACAAGTCGTAACGAAAAATCTTTGGCAAGGGCAATCTTTTCACACGGTCTCCGGAATGAGAGCATATTTTTAGTAAGAATGTATCATTGATGTATGTATTCAATGTGTTGCAGACCGGGGCAAGCTGCGGGAGAGCTCGCCCGACGTCAAGAAGAAGAAGAAGCTGTTCGACGACAGCTCGAGCGACAACAGCGACAAGGAGAGGATACGAATCAAGAAAGCAAAGTGAGTTCATTATTGGTGGATCACGAGATTGTGATCTGTGTCGGAACGATGCACTTGTTCTGTCTGATACTAGCCTCTCCCTGCGGCTCTGTTTGACAGGTACATCCTACGGGAAAATAGCCGATGTCATTTTACGGACCTTCTACCTGTCCGTATACATAAAATCAAGTTATTTTGCCTCCGTTCCGACGTAAAGGGAGACAAACAAACTCATTCCTTGTGTGATTTATGACGTCAAAAACAATGTTTAAATATTACTAACGTGTGCTCACGACCTGCAGCAGCGTGTCCACCGCGGGCACCGATCCTAGACCATCCAGGAGCACTCCAGGAGGCGGGCAGCCACGTCAAGTGTCTTGCCCACTTCTGGGAGATCGGCTGGATAGACTAGCTAGGCTTCATTTCCGCTCACGCTAAATTATAGATAAGAACGGAAACCACACAGAAAAAAAGACAAACATAAATATAACACTTTTATATATTTGTTATCCTTTACTGTTGACCGGATAAACAAGCTCAAAGTCACTCAGCGAGGTATGGAACGAGCTATGCTCAGAATTTCTCTACGTGGTAAAATCCGGAATGAGGAAACCGGTAGACGAACTGGTGTCACCGACATAGCTCGACGAGTCAGTGAGCTGAGGTGCCAATGAGCAGGCCACATCGCTTGAAGAACGGATAACCGATGGGGAGTAAGAGTTCTTGAGTACCGGGAAACGTATTCCGGAGCGTCCCCCTACTAGATGTACCGACAGCATAGTAAAGTCAAGGTCGCGGGGAGTCGCTGGATGCAAGTGTCTCGGGACCGGCCATGGTGAAGGTGACCTGCTGCTGCTGCTGATATATTTGATACGACGGCTTGTTGTTGACAGAGCGAAGGCCCGCCGCCGGGAGCGCCCTCGCACGTCCAAGAAGTCCCGCAAGCGCGACAGCCTGAAGCAGTACGACGCGGAGGGCAACGTGGTGCGCGCGCGCGTCACGTACGGCGGCCTGAGCGGGGGCTCCGAGAACGACTGGTCGCCCAAACACAGGACCAGGCAGCGCAAGATCAACTACACCGAGATGCCCAACACCGAGTCCGAGGATGTGAGTACATACGACCTGTCACACAACATCATCGTCAACAGCCTATACACGCCCCTACTGCAGGGCTCAGGCCTACTCTCCTACAGAGAGTGTATGGGCATTGTCCACCACGCGGGCCCAGTGCGGATCGGCAGACTTCACATGCCTGTTCAAGACATGCAGGTTTCCTCACGATGTTTTCCTTCACCGTTAAGCAATCGGATAATGTACTTGAATTGAAAAACAACTCACAGGTACACGGCTGGATTCGAACCCGGAACCCTCAGATTGAGAGTCCGCACCTTATCCAATGCGCCACCGACGCTTTATACACGTCACACAACGATATATACAAAAAACATAACCCTCCTATTGGAGCAGTCGGGTGTAAAGCATGTTTCAAATGACAACGAAAGTATTCTTACTTGGAATGTACTTGATGATGTTGGTTCTGCGACCACTACAGCTGCACCAGGACAATTTGTGGAGCTCGGAGGGCGCTCACGCGGTTATATGCTTTTACGAGCGACTGGCTTAAGGGCACCAGCTCTGCCTCGGCTTTGTGATGAAGGGATCGGAGAAAATCGTCCCGGAATGTGTCGGTGGTTGCGATAAGCGCTAGGACTGTTGCTGGTCGCGGGGATGGGGCTCGTGCCCGTCTCCGGACAGATCGATGCTGGCCAAACAAATTATATAACAAGCTGCCTTTAAATATACAATAATGTGACAGTAATATTAATTTTAAACAATAGTTATTTGAAATATTGATTGTAGGACATTATACTCTTTAAACGAATGCTTTAATGAATAACAATAATAATTTTGTATGTAGTTTGTATGTACATTGCAACATAGTTGCTAAAATATGTGTGTGTGCAAACTACAGACACGCTACTGTAATACCATCATGCTAATAAGTTAGCAAACAAATATAATATATATTTAACTGATTTAATTAAAGGAAAACAATTCACGTAGCGTGTCCGTGTCGGAGCCTGAATCCAAGGGAGTCACATCGAGAGGGCATCCGTTGAAAACCATAGTCAAGCCAGTGATGGAGACGTAACGTTTTAATACAGATAAAATAGCAGGTTTACAATGACATAACATTTCATTTCAGTTTGAGATATCGTCCGATTGAGATTTTTTTGGTTGATTCAAGGTAAAGGCTTAGCTTTAAAGGCTTAGAGGGTATTCCTAGATCTGTAGTGAGGTTGGGTGAATCGTTGGTGCCGCGTTGTTCCATGATCTTGTGTTATTACGTCAGGAGATGCACAAGTCTAGCGGCAAGCACATGCCGGACAGCTCCGACGAGTTCCGTCTGTCGTCGAGCGGCTCCTCGGACTCGGAGGCGGGGCGGCAGCGCGAGCGAGAGAGACAGATGCAGATCACCGAGCTAGGGAACAAGACCGCAGTAGTGCCCTTGGAGAAGCTGCCCGATGACGTCACACGAGCCAAGACCGAGGAGCTGCACGCGCATCTAGGTGAGACACACACACACACACACAGAGATTGTATCGATGCAACGAAAATGCGGGTAACCCTTAAGATATCTCACTTGTTACTAAAACCCCCGCGCATGGGCAATTTGATCGGCAAATTTCGGGCGAATCTTTTCTGTGATTGGACCGTGACTGATTACAAATTGGCCGATCAAATTGCCCCGTGTAAGTCAGTTTTTAAATGTATATTTTTAAATTTAAATCGATTCAGCTTTATCTTCGTTGTTATCTTCATATGAAGGATTCCGCTGTGTTTGGATGATATATTTTTTAGAACTAACAAAAGAAGTATGTATGAGAACATTCGTGAGATAATGCGTATACGACGTCGATGACATCTTCAAATTCATCGCGGAATTGCGCGAGTGATTCTGCAAATTATATTACTGGTCGGTACAAGCTCGGTCAGCCATAGGAGAAACTAACCGCGCGCACGCAGCTTGGCAAAGTAACATAATTAATATATGGCTCTGTACAGAACGGACGTTCTCCGCCCCCCAACGTCACGCAACACCTTACCTCTCGTTGGTTTTGTCGGTGAGGGCGAATATGATAGCCCACAGGTTGGCTCGTTGCTCTAAAGAAGCTAAAATTACACTGCTTCGTGCCTATTGTACCACCTCCTACACGAGCAGCTTGTGGGTTTCATACATTCAGAGGACCTACAGCGCCCTTCGCGTTCAATACAACAATGCGTTTAGGGCTCGGCTGCGGCTGCCTCGCTTCTGCAGTGCTCCGTGTATGTTTGTCTAAGCACATGTAGACTGTTTCTACAGCACGATGCGCAAGAGGGCGGGCGGCCTCCAGCGCGCCTCTAGTCGCGCACCGCACGACGCACCGATAATGCGACACTGGTTGTCATTACATGCCCCAGTGTCGCAGTATCATGTCTGACGTTATAGTTATAAGTTAAATTACTAACTACTAACTAACATAGACCTAAGATTATTAACGATAATATCGCGCGCGAGTACTTATTCACAATCGTCATCCGTTCAATGTATTAGAATTTCACGACATCTATATGCAGTGTCCGTCCTGTGACAAAGTTCACAAAACTATGAAAAAGTTACAGGTTCTGTATTATATATGGTGTGTGCAGAGGCGGCGGGTGCGGCGGCGGAAGCGGAGGCGCCAACGGAAGCGCCCCCGGGGTCGGCTGCGACGTCTGGTGCTCGGGGAGCGCGCGGGCGGGGCGGCAGGGGCGGCCGGGGGCCAAGGTGAACGTGGTTCCTTTATATACACACTACACGTACTACGAAATCTTATCTTTTGTGTAACTTGAAGTTGAAGTACACATTACACGATATTTGATTTATTATGATGCTAGTAACAATAACGCCTTGGAAGAAAAAAAATCGCCGCATAAGCTTGAAAGAGCCAATGTTTGATGAGTGCGGGTTGGAAATGTTAAATGATAATTGTTGTGTGTGTGTGTACAGGAGTGGGCGTGGTGGCCGTGGTGTTCGGTCTGGTGCGTCCCCGGGCGCGGCGGGGGACGACGCGCTCGCCAAGCTGGTGGGAGTCAAGATCAAAGGTACCACGAGAACTAATTGTTACATATAGATAACAAGGTCTTATGTCCTTTCCCGGACCTTCAACTATCCTTACACGAATAATTAACGCGATCAAAAAGAACTAGAAACTGACTTCAACCTGCCCTAAAAGTCTACAGCATTCACCCCCTGATATGTTCACTCGTAGAGGTACAATTAACTGGGTATATATTTTGCTTTTGTCGATTTTCTTAAAAAGCGCTGAATCAATTTCGGTTGAATTTATATGTAACTCCGAAAAATCTGGAGTATGATCTGCCAAAAAAAAAAGAAGCATCAAATTCGATTCTAACATACAGTTAAACTGAGATCCTACTCCTTTTTTGAAGTCAGTTGAATATTGTAGACTTTTATGGCAGTTGAAGTTGGTTCCTTAGTTTTTTCTGAACGTGTTCATTATCTGTGCTTTTATTTTCACAGATCTGAAACCAGACGGGACGCCGCTCAAACCCGCCGATGTGAGTACATCATGTTATCACGCGGATTTATATTCAATATTGGAGTGACACTGACAGTGCACTTAGGCGTTGCTGCTATGATTAGATATTATGTAAACTGAAATTGTTATTTAATAGTATTGATAACCTCCAGGAACTGCGAGAGAAGAAACGACAGGAGCGCGAGGCCAAGCAAGCGGAGAAGGAAGCTCGCAAACTGGAGAGACTGCAGAAGAAAGAGGAGAAAGAGAAGATGAAGGAGATGAAGGCCAAGGAGAGGGAGGAGAAGAGACTGGCCAAGCTCGCCATGCAGGAGAGTAAGAGGTGCGTTTGTGACATGAAGCGAGATAATATTATTAGGTTTTTGTGTCTCAGGGGCTTATAGACTCTTCACAACTGTTAATTCTTTAGCTGATCGGTGACGCAAACTTGCTATTTAACACATTCATGTGGAAATTTGTGAGAAAGCACCGGTCAAGTGTGAGTCGGACGCGCGCACCGAGGGTTCCATACAGAACATCAATACTTAACATTATGAAAATCATAAATAGGTAAAGTAAGAACCGCTAAACAATTCTCCAACGGCAATGTAAGTCCGATCGAAGAACAAATTTAACAATGCAATTGAATATGATACATTCGTCTATGTCACGATCACTTCTCAACTGCAAATGTATGTTTGTAATCTTAAAAAAGCTATGATATAATTTTAAAATTATTGTTTTACAGGTTTATTTCTTGTGCTGTAAGTCTTGCAAAATTCCAGGTCTTAATTACCTTGCATTGCAATGGAAATGGACTAAAAACTGCTGTATCTTTTTATTGCGTTGACCTAGAAGTTTGAATTTTTCACAGATCCAAGGGACTGCAGATTTGAGTATTCGATATTAATTTCAACTTGATACTCCTATGCGTTCTAAAACGTTGACAGACAGACAGATGGACAACAAAGTGATCCTATAAGAGATCCTTTTTTCTATTTGAGGTGCGGAACCCTAAAAATTATTAATAAGATAAAAAATTGTCGTTTATATTCTCTATTTTGATGAAAGTCGCTTTGAAAGAATGTAATTTTTTGCTTTGAAATACTTTAAAGTTTGTCTTGTAGTAAGTATTGATGTATGTAGGCGACGTACGAAATAAATGATTCTTTGTGATCTAAGTACAGCGTTGTTGTTATTGCGTCAGATTGAAGAAGGAGTCGCCTGCGCCGGGGATGGGGTTCCCGATCCCTATCCGAGGCGCCGGACCGGGCGGGCCCGCGGGCCTGGGTCCTGAGGGCCCGCGCATGAACATGTACGTCGCAGGCGGGCCGAGGGACTTCGCGGACGCACGGTACCCGCCCCCCGCACCGCACCCGCCAAGACTGCAGGTACGTACATACAGTTGCATGACACTAACAGTGACGAGGTATTGTAACCACCCGGCCAAGTGCGAGACGGACTCGCGCAACGAGGGTTTCGTACATAATATAAATAATTAACATACTGATATCATAAATACATGTGATATGCAAAAATGCCTGACCAAAATAAACAAGCAATTGTAAACGAAATTGTTAGCACCAAGAATAAAACGACAGGCGCCGGAACAGTTTGTAATCATAGAAGTTATTTTAATCAGATACAATTAAACAAGTGAATGAAAAGTAAATTTAAAAAAAAACCGACTGCGTATTTTTTGATATCCCCAGTGTCACTCTCACAGTAAATACAAATCTAACGACACCGCTCAAGCTAAAATCTATCGAGCCGTTCAGGCCTCAGAGCGTGCCAAACAAGTATACACACATACATACTCTGGATAAACATAACCCTTCTTCTGGCGTAGTCGATAAAATTCGGTTAAAATTTTCAGATTTATTGCCATACTTGTGCTGTAATACCTTGCTTCTTGATAACTTTCCGGCTTGCAAGTGTGTACCAGGCACGTGTACCCTATAGGTTACGATGCGCTTTCAGGGGAAATCGTCAAAACATACGGAATAAATGGCCGTATAATTTATTTCATCTAACATTCCTTTGTAATAAATTCTATTTGTGAGGACCTGTTATTAGCCGCCTAGTGTCTACTGTACCAACTATTGTTATATTTGTGCTGATAGTTTTCCTAAAATAAATCATAATAATAAATCTTACAAAGAAATGTGTGATGTGCTAATGTTAGTTGAAGTGAGTTGTGAATAGACACTCACATTGCACAAGGATATTATGCGTGTGTTGTGTATGTCTGACTGACGTGACAGCGACGTGTGAATGTTGGTCAGGTTCGCGCCGAGCTGCGCGGCGTGCTCACGGGCGAGCGGCCGCCGCGACCCGAACACCCGACACCCATGAGGGAAGGTAAATACATAATGGGTTTGCACTTTACTGTCTGCCCTTCATCACTCTTAACATATTTCAACACGAGCAGGATTTCAACCTGCGACTTCCGCCAGTCTGTGGCAAACACTGTACCAACTAAGCTATTGGGTCGTATATGGCTAGCTTCAATCTACTAACGGATTAATTTGTGAGAAATTTGGAAGCTAGCGGCATACGACCCGATAACTTAGTAGATAAAGGCTTCATCCCGGACGGACGAGACGCAGGATGAAGTCCTGCTCGTGTCGGTAATTTTACTATTTTCAAAACACAATGACAAACAAGCTAACGCGTTCAAATAGAACTAGAAACCGACTTCAATTGCCCTAAAAGTCTACGGCAAATTAAATACAAGGTTTTCTCATGAATGCCGTTGTCAGAACTGGACCAAATTGGAACCACACGGGAAGCACCAGCTTTCAAATAAAAAATAATCATCTAAATCGGTTCACCCGGTCGAAAGTTCTGAGGAAACAAACATAGAAAAACATAGCCGTGGAATTGATAACTTCCTCCTTTTTTGAAGTCGGTTGAAAAGTTTATAAAGATGCGCGTCAAACTTGTAGTACGTTCCGACCACGAGGCGGTTTGCGACGTACATAACAGAATTTTTTTTACAATAAGACCACCCCATCATTGTTTTGCACATGTTCGCAGGGACGCTGTCGGTGGCGGGCTCCCCTCAGCCCTTCAAGCCGGTGTCGGAGGAGCCCAGCGTCATCACTCGCATGCCACACATGCTCAACCATCAGTACAGGTGAGCACACACACACACACACACACACACACACACACACACACACACACACATACATTGGTTTGTTATTAACAGTTTTTCTAACACATGATACTCACGTTATACATAATAGTAGTTTATGAAGCTGTCATATATGTTTATAATACACGAGTGTCAGTTCGGAAATTGAGACGAAGGCGAGGCTTTTAATAGCAGCACAGAATAGAATATTGAGGTAAATTTGTTGGTTTGCTCGCAGGCAAAGATGTGCTCATTCAAAAATTACAGCACATTAGCCATATCATCATCACCAGCCTATATACAGCGAGGGGCTCAGGTTCACTCTCCTACAGAGAGTGTATGGAACATAGTCCACAGCCATATCAATAGTCAAAAATGTTTATATTATTAGTTGTATATTAGATTTACAGGTAAACAGTTATTTATTTATGTCTGTCACGCTTTATACGACTTTCTCTGAGCGGTTTTATCAATTGTTTTGTAAATAGCCGTTTTAGGAGTCGTTTTATTTAGTTAGGCATCGCGTTATACATGTGTATACACTTAACTAGGTTATAAAAACTTACATTTCATCACTTACATGTTTTTATAATGTCTGTAACCCTCGTGCAGGGGTCCCATGATGTACGCGGGGAACAGCTCGGCGGGGTACGGGCCGCGACAGAACGTCATGTACTCGATGCATGCGCCCGCGCACCCGCCGCCGCCTCCGCACTACCCCCAGTACTACCAGCCGCCTCCGCCCCCCGGGTACCCCGCACGACCACACCACCCCGGGCACCGACCCTCCACCCTCCACCCGCCGCCCACTTCGTCTCCGCACGGACCGCCCTCCTCCCCGCACGGTCCGCCCCCCGGACTCGCGCACTCGATGCCGCGCCCCCCGCCAGGCCCCCACATGCCGCCCGGGACCATGCCTCACCCACAGATGCAACACTCGCCGATGGGTCCGCACGCCGCGAGACCCCCAATGCATCCCGGGGCCATCCAGCAGCACCCGGGTCTGCAGGGCGCGCCTCGGCCGGCCTCGCCCCTCACGCAGGACCTCTCCGTAAAGATCAAGGCGGAGGTGAAGACGGAGCCCGAGTACCGCTCCCCTCCCTCGTCCCCCTCGCGCTCCCAGTCCCCCCACGACGAGCCCCCGAGACACCCCAAGATCAAACACACGGAGAATAAGGACCGTCGGCCGCGGTTCCCGCTAGGGCCGTACGCGCCCCAGTACGGTCCCTATGGTCCGTACGCGCCGCCCGCGCAGGAGTCGCCACTAATGAACCTGCAGTCGCGGCTGCATCCATCTCCGCTGCAGCGCATGCACCAGATCCACCGGTTCCTGCCGCCGGACGGCAAGCCCGCGGAGCCCCCGCGTCCCCCCGACCCGCCGCACTACCTGCGCCCGCACTACCCCGCTCCCCGCGCTGGGCCCCTGCCCCCGCACTACCCACAGTACGGCGACATGCACCGCTCCGCACTGGAAAAGCAGCTCGCTGCGCCCGTGGCCATGCCGCGTCCGCCCCCACCCCGCGACACGGTGCTCGCGCGTCCGCCCTCCCCGCGGCCCGTGTTGGAGCCCGAGCGGCCCGCAAGCCGGGAGCCCACGCCCGTGTCGAGGATCCCGGAGAAGGAGCCTCCCGCGCCGGTGCCGGCGGTCTCGCCTCCCTCTCCGAAACCCCCGCAGGCGGAGTCCCCCGCGCCGGAGCACCCCCCCTCGGGCGCGGAGGGTGCTCCGGAGCCCCGCGTCAAGGCGGAGGGCAGCGTGTTCGGCGGCCTCGTGAGCTACTTCTCCAGCCAGCACGAGGACGACATAGACAATTAGCGTGTAGCATAGTTAGTGTCTGTACATAGTAATTATATAGTTTTATTTATATGAAGGAATACACACAGTAGAGATATATGTACTGCGACTATGTATTATATTGCAATGTAATAATAAATAGTAGTAAGAATATTGAAATGACAGATAATATTTTAGTTGTCTCGAATCAAATGTATTATTTTTTGGTTGTAAGTGAAGATTTATTTATATACAACAGTAAGTACTTACGGTATACTCTAATACGAATTATGAATCTATGATTTTGAAAAATAAATGTTTTCTCATACACTCGATGTGGTTTTTCTTGCATTACATGACATGCTATGATACAGTTCGTACACAGACCATCGCCAAGAAAGGGTTTTCCGAATTTCTATTAAATATAAAGCAGGTTAAGAGGGGGATAGAAGTTTGTTTGTCCATGAAGTCTGCGGACTTGAAATTTGGTGTTCAAGTTCTTTATTGACTTCCTTTCTGAATACGTCTCTTTCAGTCTATATTAGTTGAAATGAAGGCCAAGTGCAAGCCCTATGTATGTACAACTACTATAAGCTATATATATCATATATATGCTGCATTGCAGTGGTGGGCACTAACGGGAGGAAAATCTCTAGTCAGCATTCGGTCTAGCAAATTACCCAAAGCAACCTCGCCTGGGGAAATTTATGATACATATGTGTATCAGAAGCGTTTGTAAGTGAATGAAACTAAACGTTGATCTTATATTATCATATAATTAAGTATTATTTGCGAGGTCTGCCGGCGACCTTTTTACTACCCGCCGCTTGCTTGTTCTTCCCGCCAAACGACAGCGATGGTTCTGAAAAAACAAAATTGGTCACCTTACAAAAATTGTTTGATTTACAAATTTTGATATAATCGGTTCATTTAGATAGTGTCGGTACAGCCGAACGGAATATGTGGCTGTTGTAAAAAACGAGTATTAAATAATGCACATGATTTCGACAAAATATGGATGGAGCATAAAATTAAACCTTACTCTTCATCACTCAAAGTGTCCTGAACCTCACTGCGATGCCTAGATGAAAAATTCCGAATTTACCAGCGGATGTACGACGACGACGATCCTTTGACTAGAGGCGGCGTGTGCCGGGCAACACACACTATCTAAGCGAACGTACTTTACAAATACCATTTGACGTCAATAAATCCATTCTACTGCAACTGTACGAATGGTTATTTTTATTTTTTTACACTATCCAGTGGCAACATTGGAGCAAAATGGGTGAGGCAAAATTCCCACATAATTTTTTAAATGTGTGAGTTTGTAATTGGCCTTCATCTCACCTGATGGTAATTGCCGATAACTCAACTCCCGATTGCGGGATTACACGATTACCCACTGATGCGGCATCTTATTAAGATTACGAAATATGTAGTAGAATATAATTACTAACATTGCTAATAGGATATTACTAACATAAATTGATCATAGTTGTCTCTAAAAGTTTAATAAAGTTTATGCTACCTTTCAAACCGGGACACAACAGTGCTATTGACACTGCTGTTTGGTGGCATACATAGATAACACGTGCGATGAGGGAGTGTTGTTTCACGTACCAGGTGGTGGGATCTTTAGAGAGATATCGACGGTCCGTGTCCTGGCCCGCTTGGCCGCTGGCTCGGGGTCGTCGGTGGTGTGTGCGGTGGCAGCGGTCTCCTGCGTGGCGGCCCACCCGTCCTCCGGGTCCTCGATCTCCGGCGCGATCGGCAGGAAGTGCAGCGTCCCGTCCGAGCACTCCTCGTCAGAGCTGCAGAACGCCGCCACGGGCTCGCACGTAGTCACGTCTACCTGATGAAGGAGAACGAGAAGCATCCGTACACTGGTGATTACTACAGGCCCAACGCTTAACCAAGTCTGTCCTGAGGTATGGGAGCGGGCGCATAACTTCAGCCGGGCGTCGTCGTTCAGGAACAGACTCAGTTATGCATTACACCTGTAACTTCGACATACTTTAGTATCGTACAAAAATCTTAGAATTTTTATCGCATAATAATATAAATTTGTCCTAGTAAAACATGGAGGACAGTAGACGCCTAGGAGATGAAGGGGCAACGAAAACGTTCGCCCCGTAGTCCCTCCACCATAGCCCCGGTTGTAAAGAGCTAGGGACCGGAGATATACAGAGTTGGGGCTCTCAGTGTCTTTTCTCGGTCCCAAGAGGGCAGCGGAAACGGCGTGGCTCCCTTTCCGTTGCAGAGTTAAGGTCTGTCGCATCAGACCACGAGAGTTCCCTAGGACAGTATCCTCACCTCCACCTCCTCGTCGTCGTGTCTCTCCCCGGCCAGGTCCACGGACTTGTCCTCATCCTCCACGTCGAACTCACTCTCCCTCTCTTCATACTCCACGTTCTCGTCGAGCTCCTTGAAGTCGGGCGCGAATGCTGACCAGTTCTCCACCTGGTTCTGCGCCCAGATCGATACCACACCTGTAACAACAGACACGCACAATAAATGATACGACATCATAAAGTTTCACTCCAATATACAGACGTATTGTAGGACAGTTGGCAGGCCACGTCGCTCGAAGAACGGGTAACCGATGGGAAGTAGGAGTTCTCGAGTGGTGATCACGTACCGGGAAACGTCTACCGTCCCGTCCCCCTACTAGATGGACCCACGACCTAGGTAAGGTCGGGAGTCGCTGGATGCAAGTGTCTCGGGACCGGGCAATGTGGCATACCGTGGAGGAGGGCTATGTCCAGCATTGAACGTACAATTATCAACGATAACATCAATCTATTGAATTTGATCGAAACATCTATAAAAATTGTTTCTGTAGTTGTAGCAGCACTATAATAGTCAAGCCTGTAAGGTTAGTTAGCAGATTATAGTTTTCGATGTAAAGCGGTCAGCCGAAGGTGAAAGAGTAACTTGCAGATATATATTATAAACTATTAGTCGAAAAACGGGCCAAGTGCGAGTTGGTGTTAATGTTTTGGTACTTTTCAAGTAAAGGGTTCTGTTTTTTCATCGGAGGCTCGGAGCCCTAAAAAGGGAAAAGGAATTAACAAGCACCCGTTTACACCCGGATGATAAGCGTGCGCACTCCCAAGCCTCAACCTAGTGAGGCGCTAACTCTGCTTTCATACCGGAACACAACAGTGCTACTAACACTGCTGTTTGGCGGCAGACGTAGGTAACATGGTGGTAGCTAGACAGGCGGTCAAAGAAAACGCCCTACCACCAACCAAATCGAGTACCGATAGGTACCCCCATTGGGAATCGAACCCGGGCCCTTCGGACTGTGAGTCCAAAATTTAGCCATTAGGCCATGGACAGAGATAAGGCATAGTAAGAATAGATTGCTAACTCCATATAAAAATTTTAATAGTACAAAATGTTCCGCTAGATGGCGATAGTAGATAGCAAGTAGCTCGTTAGAAATAAAATTTGTCTGAAATTGACGAAATATCGAATTATACTGTTCCAGTTCATTATATTTATTTATTTTGAATGTAAAAATACAAAACTTTCCTAACATTACTCACGAAAATACAAAAAAAAATTAATGAGGTGTATATTGAACATTTTAATTCATTGCACACGATTGAACAGACCTGACTTTAGTAAGCTGTAAAAGGATGCAGTTATCCGGAATTCCGGTAGATGGCATACATTTGTAACGTTCACTACACAGTATTGCTAGACTATTAAAATAATAAAACTATTACGGATTTTCAAGCCGTCATAGATACAAAAAATTCAAATAAATAAATCCCAAAGTATATTAACGTAAGATTTAATAAATATCTTATTTTGAGTGTGCTGCCTTTAGGGTGTGAAAATATAAGGCTCCAATTTCTAGGCATATTTAATATATTTGGGAACGTTTTTTCTTTCATTGATATGGCAACAACGGTTATATCTGTCACTTCTGTCAGAGTGAACGAGAGTGCGGCAACAGTCCCGTGACCTTGAATCGATGTACCGAGCTGCACCTACCGGCTAGGGTTGAGAAACACGTTAATTTATTATTGTATGAATTTTGATGTCTTAAACAAAGGGACCAGAAAAAATAATTAGCTCTAGATCATGATTTATATATAATTGTAATATATTAACCCAATATACAGTTGGCTAGGGTAATCAAAAGTTTAAATCATCACAATAATATGTGTGTAAATAGTATTTAATTATTTATGGTCAGTTGAGCATTCTTCTCAATAATCAACTTTTAAACAACAAGGGAAAAAATCTACATGAGGAATGAACATAATCTTAAATATTAAAAATCTGTCTTATCTTCAATAATAATTATAATAACTAACTAATATACTTGAAAATTAAATGAAATTTTTTGGGTTCATGCTTGAAATAATAGTACATAAATACAAAACATAGTCTGCTAATGACATTTTTTTTATCACAGTAATAAGTCAAAAATAATTATGTTTAATAGAGCAATATCAATAATCAACTTTAAAATCAATGATACCACCAAGAGATACGTGAATTAAAGAATTAAATACTGATCGACACACATTTCGAATTGAGTGTGAGCGGGGTTCGCGAGAGGCCCGACGAGGCGACCGACGACGTGTATACGTGTATTGCATGAAGCTTTGTCGCGCGCTTGTATGAAGTTGCACTCTCGTTCACTCTGCTTCTGTTGCGTTGCGCTTGCGATTATTTACGGCTTGTGTTTTCTTTCCGTGTATTTCTTTTTTTTGTGACTGTGACAGTTAAGCATTTCACACATAATGTATTTCTGTTGCCGCTGTAACAACAAATACTAAGAATAAAATGAATATTGAAGGGGGCTCCCACACAACAAACGTGTTATGTACTCGATATTGATAACGGCATCTTGAAATATTCACAGAATATTTAGTTATATATTCACTTTAAAAATAAATAATTAAATTATAAAAATATACAAGGTGTTCTCATGTAATAGACATGCTTTTGTCGTTTTTATAGATAATGGTACGGAACCCTTCGTGTGCGAGTCCGACTCGCACTTGGCCGGTTGAATTTCATCGAACATTGTACAACATACATATAGTACGTTGTTCTAAAGTAATCATAATGGACGTGCAAGCAGACGTCAGAAACTAACAAATAGACGCGCATAGTGGGCTTTTGAAGTTGCATTTTATCCATTTTTTACTTTTATCGTATACATTGTACCTATATTGAAAAGGGAGGAAAAATTGGTGTAATTGCAACAAGACACCATAACCAATCCTTACAAAGCCAATGCATCATTACGTCATGTAGCGAAATTTTGAAATCTTTCGCTTGACAAGTTTACACTTTTACATAGCTACTGGATAGGCGAAAATGGGACGAGGTGCGGGGGGAAGCGCATCCCAGCGAGGTTCGCAGATATTTCCGACGGGTTGTACGACTGTACGTCTCCCATCACACACACATCTATGCCATACTGTACTTATACACACAAATACATCCAACGGGTGCCATCAACTGTTCAATAGATGGCGCTAGGTATATCACACTTCAGCTAATATAGTAGCGACATCTAATATAATAAGTCAAACTACGAGGTACCGGCGACAATAATAAGTTTTAAGCGTGTTTTGAACTAATGTATGAAGTTAGCAATCTGTCTTACTCTCCCTTATCTGTGGCCATGGAGGCGGTTACATTTAAAATATTACTTACTAATACATTCTAGGAGGTAGGTACTTATAACGTGTGTAACATCAGTAAATGCCCTGAGACCGCGTGGTCCGACTGCTCAGTTCGATTAATCGGACCACGCGGAATTTTTTTTCCGCGTGGTCCGATTACTCGGACTACGCGGAATTGAGATTCCGCGTGGTCCGACTATAGAGATAGGAGAACTTTTTACAGTCGGATCGATCGACTAAATAAATCTAACTGTGAGAAAGACAATACAAATTGGAGATTTATTTTGAATGTAGTATATATCTATCTATCGAGGGTTATAGAAATGTGGCTATTATCGCGGGTATCATTTTTTCGTGAATTCTAATTTTGCTAATACACTGTTTTTAAATGTATATAGAAAATACTTTATATCATTCTAAAAATCTGTTTCAATATTTCAAAAGTTAACTGCCCATATCTTGACATACTGATCCTAGACTTATGGTGTCTTTAGCAAAGTCAATGGTCTCGATGAGATCTTCATTTTTGATGACAGCTGTCAAACTTGAAACACTCATATCTCGGAAAATACTGACCGTAGACTAGTGGTGTCTTTGGGAAAATCAAAGGGCTCGATGAGATCTTCATTTTTGATGACAGCTGTCAAACTTGAAACACTCATATCTCGGAAAATACTGACCGTAGACTAGTGGTGTTTTTGGGAAAATCAAAGGGCTCGATGAGATCTTCATTTTTGATGACAGCTGTCAAACTTGAAACACTCATATCTCGGAAAATACTGACCGTAGACTAGTGGTGTCTCAAAATGAAGATCTCATCGAGACCTTTGACTTTGGTAAAAACACCACTAGTCTACGGTTAGTAGTTTCCGAGATATGAGTGTTTCAAGTTTGACAGTTCGATATATTTTTATTATTTAGCTAAAATAAAACTACATTGAAATTAAATCTCGTATTATTTTTGTCTTTCTCACATTTAGATTTATTTAGTCGATCCGACGGTAAAAAGTTCTCGTATCTCTATAGTCGGACCACGCGGTCTCAAAAAATGATAGTCCGCGTGGTCCGATTGAGCAGTCGAACCACGCGGAAAAAAAATTCCGCGTGGTCCGAGTAATCGAACTGAGCAGTCGGACCACGCGGTCTCAGGGAGTAAATGTTGTTTATGTACACTCGAGTACAAAAATATGTATCCACTTTTGAACCATGTCACATTCACCGTTGACGTTTCCGTCAACACACTATATAGGGACAAGCAAGACTGAATGTGACAAGGTTCAAAAGCGCATAAATATTTATGTACCTAGTGTACTAGGCAGCAGTTCTGTATATTGTGTGTGTGTGTGTCTCACCGGCGCTGATGCTTGCGATGATAGGTCGTATGGGATGCCAGACCACGTCCAGCAGCAGCTCCCCCTTGGTTCCGTGCAGGATCTTGACGATGTTCCCGATGGACTTCTCCCACACGTAGAGGGCGTGCTGGCGAGCCGAGCCAGCGCATATGTACTCCCCGTCGCCAGAGAAACAACACTTCTTCCACGTAGTTCTGCATTACACACGAACACAAAACTGACACCTATCACTACACACAGAACAAATTTGCATAGAACATGGTACATATGATGACATTCTGAAAATTTTAGTTTCTCTAATTCCACCTTAGAAATGCAAATTTTAAATTGTTAGGGGTTTAGTGGAGGATGGGTGCAGATCTCTATGTATACATCTGACTGATCTGATTCCCCGTTACAGCGTAAAGGAAGGACGAACAAACTCACTTTCGCAGCTATAAGTATGGATTTTCGAAAAGAATTTAATAAATCAGGAAGCTCTAGTGTCCACCAAAGGCCAGCACAGGCTCAGGCAAAGAAGTAACCGGTGACTGGACATATGGGAGACGCAGGAACTAGCGAGCAAGTACCACCCCCTCCCTCCAAGTCGATTCGCGATACCTCACCGCTCCGTGCGCGAATTCATACACACATGCGCGTGTATACAAACGTCATTCGTTCGATGTATGAGAATAGGAACCGATATCACATATCTATGAAGTGTCCGGCCTGTGACGGGGTTTAAGAGTATCAAATTAGTATGATATATAATTATGATAAAGGAACTTAGCAAGAGGATGCTGGTCCTGGGTGGCCTCTTGCCACTTTTCCCAGCCTTGTAATGCATGCAGCATTCATTATACGTGGTTATGAAGAAAAAAATATGGAATGTCAGCACTAACTTGTTGACTAGGTCCTGCAGCTTCTGTATCGGCTCTGGCTCGCCGCCAAGCCCGCACTTGAGCACGGTCCGCGTGTCGTACACACGGATCACGCGGTCAGACGTGTTTACCAGGAAGCAGCTGAAAAACGTTTATAGGGTTACCAAGAAAATGAAATAAAGAAGCAGTAATTGATTATTTTTTATATTTTTACTAGGTCGTTGGATGGAAAGTGTTTACCCAAAGCTCACGAGCTAACGGAGGCGTTGGCTCTGCTACCGTTAATACGGTTTTAAAACATTTATTTCTCATTAAGATTAGCAAGCAGAAAGTTAAAAAACTAAAACCCTACTACTAACAGAAACAAATTAGCCGTATTAGAAAAATCAAAATTTAATTTTTCTGGGGTCTATCTACATCATAGTTTTCCAACGGGGGCGCTGAATATTTTTTTTATGACGGTAGCGGGTCCTAATGAAAATGGGGGGCGTTTAAAGTGTCTACTTATTACGGTTCAAAGGATACAGCATAAGGACAGCCATTGGAGCCTTAGTATATAGTGTTGACACCCTGGGTAGGTACGGAGCCCTACAAGTTGATCAGTCAAGTATCGTACTCACTCTCCCCTCCTAGCGAACTCTATGCTCTTGATGCTTGTTGTGCTGGATGTGCCGACAGTGATCTTGAAGCTGGCGCGCACCGCCAGCGTCTCAGAGTCCAGTATGAGGATCTTGCCCTTGGAGTTGCCCGTGTACACGTGGTCTCCGCGACGGTCGAACGACGCTATCACGTTTATATCTCCCTGGTAACACACACACACAGTACACTCGACGTAAACTCAATAGGATTTTACTAAAGTCGATGTATTTTGATACCACCCTCGATAAGATTTGAAACGAATTTTTTGGGAGACTATTTTGGCGCGAAAAATCGGCTATTTTTTAAAATAATATTGATATGCCCAGTGTTCAAAGCTAAAGACTAGCCTCACATAACACACTGTTGTTGCATAAAAGAGAAACAAACTGAAGTTAGAGATCATACGCCACTATCAATGTAAAATGTCCACTTTATCTGTGTTTTTAGTGTGTGTGTTTGTAAGGATGTGTGTGTGTTATGTTACTCACATCCTCATCAATGGGCAATATCTTGTGTTCGCCATCTGTATGCACGAGCAGTGCTGCATGCCTCATGGGGCATACAAGGAACCGTCGAGAGAGCCGCGGGTCGAACTGCACGCGCAAGATGGCCGTCGGGAAGCGGTAACGTTGCTCACACTCCCCAGACAACACATCCCAGATGCATACATTGTGGTCCGTAGATGCAGACAGCAGCTGTACATCACAATTCACATGGTACTATTTATTACTTTCATATTAGTCTCATCAACAATTTTAGTTAAGGGTATAAAAAAATCCAAATCCAGACATTGATGGACTAACGACATTATACAGGTAGCAAGTGAGACCGGGACAAGACTGGCTGGTGATAGAGTAAAATGGAATGCATTGGAGGAGGCCTCTGTCCAAAACTGGACTCTCCAATAACATGTTAATAAATAGATAACAATTTGGAAAGAAAAATATTATCATTATTATCCAATATCCAAGAAACATTGTGAATAAAATTGTGTTTTTATTATTTTTGAGTTGAGATAATAGTGAGGAAATATCTCTTTCCACTGCGACCGAGCTTCCAATCACGTGACCCGATGTGACATCATTACGCAAGTCATATTTGGCTGTACCTACTGTGGAGGTCCATGATTTTTGTAAAGTATTTTGTCAGAATACTTTGACAGAGCAGAGTGCAACACACCTGCTGATGAGATCAACACACGCTACACACTAACTTCATCATCATCATCAACAGCCTATATATGTCCCCACTGGAGGGGCTCAGGCCTACTCTCCTACAGAGAGTGTATGGGCCATAGTCCACCACGCGGGCCCAGTGCGGATCGGCGGACTTCACATGCCTGTTCAAGACATGCAGGTTTCCTCACGATGTTTTCCTTCACCGTTAAGCAATCGGATAATGTACTTGAATTGAAAAACAATTCATAGGTACACGGCTGGATTCGAACCCGGTACCCTCAGATTGAGAGTCCGCGCCTTATCCATAACTCCACGCTATCTTCACATCCACACTAACTTAATAACTCATAATGTTCAACAAAAATCCAACTAACTTTCTTACAGTTCCTAGACCAGCTGAGGCTGCACACGGGATAGACGTGTGCCGACAGAGACTTGGCGATGCCTCTGGTCAGGAAGTCCCAGATGAATATCCTCCCATCGTTGCAGCCCACGGCCAGGAGCGTGCCGCGACGGTTGAACGCACAGGTCGCTGCCAGTGATATAGAGTCCAAAGTGCCATCAAACTCCTGTAATATGATTTGTTATGCTTGACAACTAAGGTCACCAACATAGCTCAATGAGTCAGTGAACTGAAGATGCAATGGGCAGGCACAAGAGACCGGCACAGACAATGACCATTACATACAACGCACGTGGAATACTCACACATGCAGTATACAAAAGTTTAAGCAATGATAATTTGAAGCAAAACCGGCATTAAATGCCACAGTAGCGCAATGTATGTAAATATATATAATATGTAAATAATATCATACATATAATGTAAATACCAGTTAACTTCTAACTGAAACTTTTAATTTTGACCCTTAAAATCCATGCAAAGCCTTGTTTTTAGCATCTGAGGGGAAGAGGGAGGGAAGCAATGCTTCTACTTACCTCAGGATAATTCTGTCCAAATGATTCTGAAACAGTGATTGGTAATTTGTTTAAAAAACTTGGAGACTGAGTCTGGAAAATAACAACACAGAATTAAGTCTATATTTACCCAGGAGCTCCAAATTCATAATTGATGGTTATTTTGAATCACATTAAAGAAAAAATAAAATATTTCTTATTTACTATAGTATCCGATATAAAAATTGGATAAATTCATAGAATTAACATATTATAAGCATTTATAACACAAAACAGCTCTGACAAACAACACAAAACATTTGTTTGATTGACAATTTGAGATTGAAAATGACATTGACACTACAATGAGTGAACGGGATTATGGTGTCCAGTTGTCCACTTTCCTGCCGCTCATTCACATTTCGCTTCCTTTCCTTCTGTTGTATAGACCTATTTTAAACTATAGAGTACATAATCCCGCTCATTCATTCATTCCATAAAATCATTCATTTGATAACGTAAACTTTAAAAATATTGTTTTGTTTTAATTTGATGTATTTATACGGAATATTTAAATCAAAAGCCTTCTTTATTAGTGCTTGTACGCATCGTATCCAACTACTAAACTTTCATATCAATATTTATGAAATAACCAACATTCCCGCGCATGTAACCGAATTCGTAATAACACCGTATTTCAGATAGAAATAACATCATTATCCGTGGACTAACGATGGGATCCGAGTCTCCAGACAATAGTAGTTGGCGTGGTGTTCCTTTAAGTGAGATAATAGGATCACAGACGCCGTGGGGAGCGCCCGAGTTTCCCTTAGTGTCACCGGCCCACAACCATGCAGTTTTGTACCACATACCTAGTAACTATCAGCTCTCGACCGACTCTCCTCCGAAGCCTCAGATCGGACACGACAAATGGGACCACGATCATGTCAGGATGCCTTGTTCCAGCAAGAGTTTATACCCTGTGGAAGATGTATGTTCTGATTAATTTTAACATTTCTTTCTGTCTGTAGTCTTAGCCTGCATTTACGTAGCCACGAGGGGGCGCTAATGTAAGCAGCGCATATTGTAAAGAGAATTTTTTACAGGAGAATGGTGTCACCCATTTAAGAAACAGATGGCAAATCATAGAGGATTCCCTCTCCAAACCTATCAGGAACTGCAGCGAGCTGATAGAAACTATTCTCAGTTATAACACCAAGTTCAAAGACATATGGAAGTTCCGAGCTCTCAGCACTCTGTTTGATGAGGTCAGTGTGGGACAGAGGAAGCTCACCTTTAGTTTTGATTCCTAACAATCCTAACAACAAAAAAAGAGTAGATTTTCACTCTCGTAAAATTAAAAGAATGCATGTTAGAATTCTCCTTTTAAGCATAGATTTGCCCATATTATGATACTTTGCTCTTGCATGATAAACTTTAGGTAACACTGTCTGAATAAATAACTTCCATAAATAAGCAGATGTCATCAATTATTTTATAATGAAGTGATAGTTTTGAAATGCTGTAATGTTAATAGCCATTGCAAAACTTGCAGTAAAATCATCAGATAAACTTGAAATAATTTGCAACATCTAAACATATTGTTGTTTCAGCGGCTGGACGAGGAGGAGTCTCAATATTTCTTCAATGCAACATTACCACAGATTGCTAAACTGGCTCTGGACCTACCCAAGTTGATACAGGCCCCCATTCCACTTTTGAAGTATGTTTACCTGTACCATAGAGACAGACAGTAAATACACTTTCAGGGCCATTTAACTTTTACACAATGAAAGATTCAAACAGCAATCTTCTTTTAAAAAAATATTATATCAACATTTTTTCTTTCCATTTAATTCTGAACCTTTATTTGTTATTTTAGGCAGGACCAAAACAAATCGGTATCGCTGTCACAGCAGCAGATATCGTCTCTGCTCGCGAACGCGTTCTTCTGCACATTCCCAAGGAGGAACACCACCAAGAGATCTTCTGAGTACTCCTCATACCCACACATCAACTTTACTTCGTGAGTATATGCTGCAATGTTAACACACTACAAAGATTCAATATAACATTTAGTAGTATGGCAACAGACACCACAGAGATGGCAACTATTACTGCCAGCATCATGCAGCAGTTTAACAAAAATACTATCCAAAATGCACACTACAAAAATTATCTGTGAATCTATCAACTGGAATAGTCTACTGCACTTAAGTTGCCATGTTGTTGCATCATAAGCTATAACTTTTCTTGATGTACAATGTTTAATACTTGGTCTTTGTCTCACCTGATGATGATGAGACTGTTACATGTCGAGAGTGAATCCATTCAGAAGTCTCATGGCTCTCGCTCCTCAACCTTTCATATTGGATCACAACAGCTATGCTGTTAGCAATGAAGCAGACTTAATACTTGCCTGCAGAAATGAGAAGATTTGTGCATTTTCAAACTTAACTAAACTTGTCTACTCTTATGATTGTACAACCAGACTGTTTGAGTGCGCGGGCTCCGACGACGTGCTCGAGAAGATCAAATGTCTCTGTCACTACTTCCGCAGAGTCTGCACTAAAGGTGAGCTCAACGATACACGGCAAACATTGTACAGAGTAAGTGTAATAACAGGGTAAACAGTGGGATCAGATCATTTGGTTACTGGTATGAATAAATTTGTTTCCATATGAAATAGGGAGTTGAGAGTGCTGGCTAGATGACATAATTATCAATTCCCAAATCAATTGGCTATTATAAAAGAAATGTTTCAAATTCAGCCTGCATTTGTACACTGTTTATAAAATTAAGGAATAATCTAAAGATATAAAGGGAAGTACTAGAATCACAGTTTTGTTTGTGTTTGTTTGTACAAATCATTCTTTTTTGTACAAAGGGACAACGCGGGATGTATCATTGACGCCATCTTTGTGTTTTGTTTAAGTGTTGCCTGTTTTGTGCGTTTGTAATGTTTTTGTAAAATGCTCCAAAATAGTAATGAAATCAATTTTATTTAGAAATGTCTTTTATATTACCTACATACATTCGCGGAACATGGCATTTCTCCAATAGATCTGGAAATTTCAACTTTACAATCTTACACAGACCAGTTACAAATTGCAAATCACAGCGTAGCATTATGTCTGTAGGTTGATATAATAATGATCTAGAAATACTAAAAAAATCTAAATTCCTAGAAATTGAACATACTCCTGAAGCTGACATATTATAGTTAGAAAATGTAGAAAGAAGAAAGATATAACGTCACAACAATATTTTGTATATCTAGTAGACTACTAACTTATTCGATTGTACGTAAATCGAAGATTAAGCAAGTGGCTAAGCTAAATCATGTGTTATAGAGTGCTGCGTGTTTCAGAGCAGCCCCGGCGGGGGTTGTGACGGTGTGTCGCCGCGCGGCGCGGAGCTGTCCCCGCTGGAGCAGCGCGCGCACGTCGCTCGCCGCCCTGCCGCTGCACGTGGACGCGGCAGGAACCATTGAGGACGCCCACCAGTTGATACAGGTCGACTTCGCTAACAAGTACGTCACTTGACCGTGTTTTCCCTAAGGAAATCATTAGCTGCTCCCAAGCGGGTAGAGGGACAGACAGGCGCTACTGTCATTTTATTTGGTTGACATACACTTCTCTGGCTTCCGGTGAAACTTAAAAATTAGTTTAAGCATTACTTATATTAAATATAGTGTAATAGTAAAAAGTAAACAAAAATAAACATAAAGAAAAATCTGTAAGACCTAACGAGCATTGCCTTTCCTTAAAGGGATGAATGAAAAAGCAGTACAATTTGGCCTGTATAAAGGCAGCAGTTTAAAAGGAAAATACTAATGAAGAAAATAATAATGGAGGAGTGCGGTCGCGGACCAGAAAGAATTTCGTACAATGACCCGTCATTAGTTGTGTCTGTCGCTATTGCACAAATATATTGGCGTCGTTCTCTGACAGTTTACTTATATACCGCATACAAAGCTTATCGAGCGAGGCAGACCAATTACGAAAGCACCTGAGACACACCGACTATTCGAAATAATTCCCTTAAATTTTATTAAAATAAATAGATCTAAATTCAAATAAAAAATTAATTGTGTACCGATAGTTTGTTGGTTAGGTAGTCGTATGTAACAGTAGATGTGATCAGATACCTGGGCGGCGGCGTGCTGGGCTATGGCTGCGTGCAGGAGGAGATCCGCTTTGTCATCTGCCCTGAGCTGATAGTGTCCATGCTGTTCACGGAGGCGCTCCGACCCAACGAAGCGATCCTCATCATTGGTAAGTTTGTTAGGTATTCGTATATAACAGTAGATGTGGTCAGCTCATCATTGGTCAGTTTGTTAGGTAGTCGTATATAACAGTAGATGTGGTCAGCTCATCATTGGTCAGTTTGTTAGGTAGTCGTATATAACAGTAGATGTGGTCAGCTCATCATTGGTCAGTTTGTTAGGTAGTCGTATATAACAGTAGATGTGGTCAGCTCATCATTGTTCAGTTTGTTAGGTAGTCGTATATAACAGTAGAAGTTGCCAGCTCATCATTGTTCAGTTTGTTAGGTAGTCGTTTTATGTAGAAGAACATATGTGAAAACATTTAAATGGTGTAGAGTTATACATTTCTTTTGGTAAACTTATAAAAATAAACTGTATGCTTTCCGAATAAACTAAACTAAAATAAAATAAATAACAGTAGAAGTTGCCAGCTCATCATTGTTCAGTTTGTTAGGTAGTCGTATACATATTAATGTAGATGTGGTCAGGTCATCAGTGGCGGGTTTGTTAGGTAGTCTTATGTAACATCATATCATTGCCGAGTTTCAAATACGTTACATAGTTGAGTGTGTATGTTGTTTTATATATGAATGAATGAATGTATGTATGTTGTTGTGCAGGCAGCGAGCGTTACAGCCGGTACCTGGGCTACAGCCGCAGCTTCCAGTGGGCCGGAGACTACAGCGACGCGACGCCGCGGGACTCGAGCGGCCGCCGTCGCTGCGCCGTGCTCGCCATCGACGCGCTGCCCTACGACAGCCCCCACAAGCAGTACCAGCGAGAGATGCTCACCAGAGAGCTGAACAAGGTATCACACAGTCTTACGAAGATCTCGCTCTCTATATAAATTCGACGCCAACATTTGTCAGTGCATCATGTGGGTACACAAATTCGCCGTGTTTACACGCGCGGAGTCGCTGTAGGCAAGTGTCTCGGGACCGGTCAATGTGGCGTACCATGAAGCAGGCCTATGCCCAGCAGTGGACGGTTCCCGGCTGATGGTGAAATGTAACTGTACTGATCAAGCAACAAGCTAGTGTATGATAATATGCTGTGTCTGCATGTTTCAGTCGTGGGTGGGGTTCTCAGTGTTTGGGTCGGAGGACGGCTCCACCAACTACCCCGGCGTCGCCACCGGGAACTGGGGGTGCGGGGCGTTCGGCGGCTCGCCACACTTCAAGTCTCTCATACAGGTAAACTGGGATTGGGTACTTGACAACAAATTAGATTGGAGTTGAATTGTGTTGTATTAGAAAGGATATAAAAAAGTTTTTAGTTCTTTTTGAATGCGTTATTTATTTCATTGCATTTTGAAAGTTTTCTTATAGGGGTATATAACACATACAAAAAAATTATTTTACGAGATGACTCGAAATATCAATACTAGCTTCATATATTTAACACTCCAATACTGGCAGGTGACTTCAAAAAACTCACCCGATTTTTTAGAGCGTTTAGCACCGCGTGACAAGAATTAGAATTAAAAAAGTATAAGTCTTATCATTTTTTTGATAGAGCTATGTATCTTTTTGTTTGTTCTGTCTGAATTAGATCAAACATTTTTGGGCCTTAAATACCAAATTTCCGTTAAGTTTCCATACAAGCAATTTTCAAGTTGCAGTTACATCAAATTGTAGATTGCTCGAGTACAAAAGTATGTATCCACTTTTGTACCATGTCATATTCACCCATTCTTGTTTCTGTGCAGTTTTGTTGAGGGAACTGACATTTATGTGACATGGTTCAAAAGTGGATACACTCAAGTGTACAACGGTGAAGCCGTCTCGTCTGAGGCATAGTTTGGTATGTGTATATAATTGATTGTCAGATGATGTCGTGCGCGGAGTCCCGCCGCCCCATGGCGTACTACACGTTCGGGGACGCGGCGCTGAGAGACGAGATCCTGGCCGTCTACCATCTCATCACGAGGAATGGCGTCACCGTAGGTTAGTAACTCGACGTGCCACTGCTGCTGTATAATTAATACACAACGAGAACACAGTTACAAGCTGCCAGTAGAAACTACAACTTGGCAATCTTCAAAAGAAGAGTAAATACGCACCTTCTAGACCAACACGTCACACGTCGGACACTTGAAACAAATGTCAGGTGATTCAGCGTGCAATGTCCTAACCAAATTGTAGAAACTCTTCTTACAAAGTAATTTTGACAATGCCCCCATCGGGAATGGAACCCGGGACCTATTTACTTTTGCTAAGTTTTACATTAAACTTTCAGGTCAACTATACCAGTACCTGATCCGTTTCTCCAAGACTGACGTTCGCTGGTCACATCTCCACTCGTTCATCAGGCAAGCGATAGAAGACGACAAGAAGACTCCAACAGATAGCATGGACGTTGTGAGTAGCTCTCCTGTACTCAACGACTTGACATTTGGCCTTCATATCACCTGATGAAGCGATGATACGCTCGAAAACTGATACCTGTTTGTTAGTTTCGGGCAAAAGCTAGTGATATTATTAACGAGAACGCGAGTTCGTTTGTGTCAGGATGACTTGATTTTTTGTATAGGAACAGTTGAAGGCTCGGGGATATAGGCTAGTTTTATCCTGAACAAGTTGTTCCCGTGGGATACGTTCCGAAGTATACAAAGTTGTGAGCGAAAATAATGTAATACTGTAAACCAGGTTTTTTTAGCCGACTAGGCCCGTATTATGTTAGTACCAGATTATATATATCACACGTACAAAACACGGCAGTTCATTGAATGGACCATTTAGTTTTCCATTAGTCGCGTTTTACGATACGGAAAGACAAGGCATGTTTTTAGAATAATCTAGGACTCCCAAGTCAGATGCCTTGAAGAATCCCAAATTTAAATTACTACCAAATTCTTGCTAAATTTCTTTCACCATAAATTTTTACAATAGGTTAGGTGCATTTGTACAGTACATAATTATCTAAACATAGGACATCGGCTTGTAATGTCGCGAAATAAGTATCATTAACATACAATTCGATAACTATCGCTATTGTGATTAACTAATCACAATTTACATTTTTACACACAATTTTTGAATATTGTTCAAAACGACATCTAGGGATTCTTAGCCGCGTAACTGCTATTGTAGCTGACAATACAGTGGCAAGGACGTTAATTATATACATTTCGTGACACCATAATCCGATCTCGTATTTTTAGTTTATCAAAGCCTTATTCTGTTTTAAAAGTTATGACAAAGGGAAGCTTTCAGAGCGGATTCCCGTTAATGTGACTGAGCAGAACTATATTGGAAAACATTGCATTCCGTGAGCCGATACAAATCCTGACACCATTTCCCCACCAGACAGCGCACTGTAGGTTGATGTAGAAGTAGTTGCACTAACCTGAAATATGGTATGCTATAAATATCTAACAGCTATTAAATTAAAGCTTTAATAAAGCTGTTATCACAATCTTTTGAAATAGGATAGTATGGAATGAATCTGGACAAAACTAAGGTTATGTTCAATGATCTCGTCGTTCCGAGACCGGTAATCGTCGATGGAACAACTCTCGACATTGTTCAAGAATATGTTTACCTCGGGCAAACGATGCAGTTAGGTAGAAACAATTTCGAGAGAGAAGCCGATAAGAGGATACAGTTGGGGTGGGCAGCGTTTGGGAAACTACGTCAAGTCTTTAAATCGTCGATACCACAATGCCTCAAGACAAAAGTCTTCAACCAGTGCGTCCTACACGTGATGACTTACGGAGCCGAAACGTGGACACTCACGGCACGACTGATCCACAAATTTAAAGTCGCTCAGCGGGCTATGGAAAGGGCTATGCTCGGAGTCTCTCTGATGGACCGCATTCGGAACGAAGTGATCCGTCAGAGAACCAAAGTGACCGACATAGCTCACCGTATTAGCAAACTGAAGTGGCAGTGGGCCGGTCATATTTGCCGCAGGACAGACAGTCGTTGGAGCAGACGAGTTCTCGAGTGGAGACCACGCCTAGGCAAACGTAGTGTAGGACGTCCCCCGGCGAGGTGGAAAGACGACTTACGTAGGGTAGCCGGACGTGAATGGATGCGGAGAGCAGAGGACCGAATCGAGTGGCGCACTCTGGGAGAGGCCTATGTCCAGCAGTGGACTGCCGCAGGCTGTACATGATGAGTATGGTTTGATAGTTAGTACAATGTTAAGGAAAGCTAGAGCAGCCATTACGCAGATAGTATACGGCGTATTGATCAACAATTTTATGATGTACCTGAAAGATAGATCAACGCTGCACTATGAAGTATGCTCTACGACCCCCCCCCCCCCCCCCCCCCCCCCCGGAATCATCAAATCGATTCATAACTGGCGGAGTTATCGCGTAACATACATACAAAAAACATACAGTTGAATTGATTGATTGATTGATTGATTGATTGAGATCCTACTTTTTTGAAGTCGGTTGAAAATTAGATTAAGATTCTTTTTGCAATTATTTAGAGTACGCCCTTCAATATTGGTATAATGTGAGAAACATAACTTTTCTGACTGTGTATGCACTATGTTAGAAAAAAATAAGAATATAATCGATATCAAGTTTTAGCTGGTATTAGTCATTTATAATGCAAAATTTGTTTTCCATTTCAGAGCGTATCGTCGGAAACAGAACAACTGTCGAATTCCATACAGAAGGAACTGCTCAACAACTCACCTGATCTATTCTCACAAGAAGACCTGCCAAGTCAAAACGAAGCAGATTCAGAATCAAGTACACAGGAAAGGAATATAACTTTACAAGAGGAAAATGCTCTGTGTGACATAAAAATAGAACAGCGAACGAATTTAGAACAATCTAAAATGCCAGCTAAACATTTAAATACGGCGTCCAGTCTTATCTCAAAACTATTCGAAAAGATGGAAAAATTAGATGATGACAATAGAAAACTGAGCTTGAATTCTGACGACGAAAACAAAACGGTCGACAAGAAACATACGAATGAAGCGTCCAATCAAACAACCAGATTGTTTGAAGAGCTGCAAAAGTTCGATGATGAACAAGGCAAGCTGAATATAAACGTGTCTTTTGTAGAAAACAATATGACGGTCAAAGAAACCAAGATGGCTACCGGAAGTCACAATTCGAAATATTCAAACATAACGGAAGAACACAAGATGGCGGATCGTGAAACTAAGATGGAGGATAGGGAAACCAAGATGGAGGATATAAGTAGAAATCCAGAAAATATATCTAGTGGCATGTCGTCGTCGTGGTTAAATGAGGAAGAAGAAAAAATACATAACGAAAGTCCTAAACGAAATTCATCAGCACATACAACGCCAGTCAACCAAAGAAAGAAGGTTTTGTACGATGGGGAGACAGCGATGGAATGCGATAATAAGTCTCCCAGTATAAAGAAGTTGGTAGCTAAGAAAATAACTGATTTTTATAATAAAAAATGATGTTATTTTGTAGGTAATATTTATGAAATAAATGGTTTTGAGTTTTTAACGGTGTGTTTAAAATATATAATTCTGCCAGCGTTCTACGGCATTCTGTAAATCACAGAAGTTGCACAGTTGGCTAAATTGAACATTAAGATGTTTAGCAGTGAATCAAACTATCAGCGCCTGCGCTACAACCGCGGATGCCCGTTTTGACAACTCTAATTCCAAGGAGCTTTCTTCACAGTGACTCTGCGTAAGAGCTCTTTCGATCGGATACAAACTTGGATGCGTATGTAATAAGTATAACCTTCTGATATATATAATAAATAAAAAGTCTGCTTAATGCATCACCTTTTCTTATTTACGTTGATAAATTACAAGGTGATCGGCGCCATTTTGATATTATTCTTCAATATGGGCGCCATTTTGAAAACGTCATCTTCGCAGAATGGAAACTCGTGAGAAGTGGTAAGTAAGAGCAGTGCTTCTCCGTTCCACATACGAGGGTTGCGTTGATGGCAAAACTCAAATAAAACACAACCACTAATATAATTAAAATTATTTATTATCCTTCATCATATATCTAGCATACTAAACGTAATAAGTGTATAATAATAATATTATAATAAATAATTGAATAGTAATTTAGTTTTGAAATATATCAGCATTATACATTATAACTTGTTAGGTAAATCCATTGAACTAAAGGTGTACATGCAAAGTAGGCGAATCATTATTGTTTTACGTTACGATTGTTTTGTTTGTTTGTTTAATAGTCGCTTCGCTAACGTACCGAGTGCACGGGCACACCCACTCAGGTCTGTGGCATTTGTTTCTCTGTGATTATCTCTGAGCGTTAGTATCTACGTACTACCTTCATCGTTCACTTACATAGTTATAAATAAAAATTAAATAAGAAAATCTATGTCCCAACAAGTACTATCGTGTTTTGATTAGTGGCAATCAAGTGGCATCATTATTGCCGCTAACAAATTTATGTGCTCTCACTTTGTTCTCGTTTAAACTAAACACAATATTATTAAAAACAATAATATATATACGGGCGTATAATTTATCCTGATATAGTTTACGACCGTACAAATCATTATGTGAAAGCAATTTTATAAAATAGCTTAATTAATAAAGAGTTAATCATTTTTAAAAGTACCACCTCTAGCAGCAACGGTTTATTGAACTGTCATGATATGACGTGTAAAAAGAACCGACAACCAGTCGATAACTTTAATTTTTGTATGAAAAAACAACAACAACCATACAATTGTTTAGGACCAACACTAGTTGCCATCAAAATATACGCCCGTATGAAATATACACGCTGTATATCTAGGCACCTATTATTGTTAATGAATAAACAAACTTGAAACTTGAATACATAAGTGATTGTTCATTTGGCTTGTGTTGTACAGTGGTTGTACATAATATTTGAATGCGATAGGCAGTGTATGCAATATTCGGGATAAAGTGCACTTCCTCGAGGTGACTTGAAAATTAGAGTTATGTTCCCAACAGTTAAATATTCACAAGGCTAGTGGTAGATCAGTTAGTTATAGGACAGTAAACGTCAGTTTTATTACTAATAATGTATATTTACACTAATTGAAGATTAAATGAAGATTCGGGTGAATCTGATAATTTACCAAGCAATAATCACAGAGAACTAAATCACACTCACCTAAATCACAATTTGGTCAATGATTCCACTAAAACTAATCGAAAACAAATAAATATATTACATTAACTAGCGTCATTCAAACAATGCGATGAACAATTCATTTTACTTTACAATCTTTGGCGTACTATAACAATATGAATACCAGGATAAACATCTCCGTGGGCGCAGTCCCAGGGCGAGGGCGCGCTCCCGACCCAAAACGAATATGTGCGCTCGGAAAGTAATATTGTCCTTGACATAGTCTCGCGATTTAAAAAAGATGGTACAGTACTTTTATAGGGCATTCAAAATTGATTTAGGTCGAGAGTGCATACCAGGATCTAGCTATCTTTACAGAAACTCCGCCCATATCTGGGGCAGTTATATAATGCAAAAATTATTATCAACAATTTTAAGTAACCGGCTTTAGTTACAGACGTTATATTTTTTCTGACACGTTCTTTGGCATAAGGTTTTTCTTTGAATCCACAAGGACAGTCCATACAACAATTATAACCATTTTAAAGCTTCATACTTTCTTTTTCAATAATTATTTGTACACTTAAGGAACTAATACACATTATTTTAAAAATCAGTGTTTTGCAAATGCTACAATACACGTGGATTACCTTGGTTGTCAATTTTAATTTCATAGGGAATTTTTGAGTATTATTACTACTTGACAAGTTATGAAAAGTGTTAAAAGAAATGGTTTCATGCACGATGCTCTGTAAAACCATTCTACTTTAAAGAAATAAATAATTTGTATCCGTTTTTTTTAGAATTATTTGTCTGTAGCTAAAACCAGATTTCTCAAAACAAAAACGACTAAAATCTATCGATCATAAGTAACGCGGGTGCTTACTACGTCGTTTCACATATGTACTGTATTAACTAACTTTGGGGCTGACTTTGGTGTAAAGAGTGGAGCGAGGCCGGGGTGTATTGCAGCACATAATACAATTATTGTATAACTTGAGATCTTTTATAAGTACTTTATTTCTTTAAATATAATACAATAAACTTTTGTATGATTGTTCTCAAAATTATGGCTAATATTCAGTTGACCAGCTTAAGTTGGGTAATGGTGTAAAAAATTTGCGACTCTTTGGTATTTAAAAAATATAAACTTTTTTTACCTATTATCGAAATAGGTTAGAATCATTCAGAAATAAGATATAGACCAAAATCCACGCTAGACTTCGTGAAATCAATTATGGCAGCAGATTGTCTTCAATTGCGGTTCCTTTGTCATTAACAATGATGTATTAATTTTGTTTTTTAGCAAGAAATAAATCTAATAAAGTCATAGAAGCTTAATGTACTATATTTTAGGAGGAGTGTTACGTCAGCAGCGGCGTATATAAAGAAGGTACACACGGGGCAATGGACGATCTTTTACAAGCGTATTCAAATGTAACGGACGCGTTGCGTCGTTTAGCCAAGCTAAACGTAAACAGCTAGTCTGTTTCGCCCTTCGTTCTCAATTCTCTGGGCTAATTTAGGTTTACAGATTAGGATGGTATTTAAAGTCTGGTATAATTATCAATTTTGAAAATATATTTTAGCAATTACCTAATATATTAATTTTAGTTTTGGCAGTTATTAATCTTAGTTTATAGCTGTCAGATTTCCTCTTTTATTTAGAGCTAAATTTGAAAGAGTAAATCGAGCGTTCGATAAGTTCCATCGCTGATTTAGAAACATTAGTGATTTCTACGTATATTAATTTATTGTAGCAGTAATTAAGAATTGTTTTAATGTTGTTAATACTTTTGTAAATTGAACCCAAAGAATTGGGAACGCGGGTCTGTTTGTTACTCTTAAACTATTCCATATAAGTTATCCAGAACAATGCGTGGGACATAGTTTTAGAGTATTCTCATTGCGAGTGGATCTCTACGCTTCACTCACGAGCTCTGGTTGAAATGACAAGCGACTAATTAGTATACATTGTCCATTATCCTCCTTAAAAATTACGCAAACACGGCACAGTTGCAATGATACGGAAACCGGGGCTCACGGTCCCTTGGTTACTGTAGAAATAACTCAAAAGTCAATTTAAAAGGGACCTCTTAAAAAGCGATATTGGATGAGTACGCTTGTCAGGCAACCAAATTGTTTTAAATTACCTCGACTTGCAGCGACATATGTGCGACTTAGGAATTGAATGTATACATCGGGTATTGGTCGCGCATACGAACTTCGCTCGATTCATGAAGAAATTGCGTACAAATTCAGGTATTATAGGTTTCTAAAAAGAAATTGGCAACAGCGATAAACTTGTACTGTTTTCTGTTTGTCATTTGTTATTGTTTCATACAAAACGTTCAGAAATGAATGGTGGGTTTCCGCTGCAGGGGCGGCACGGTGCCGTGTTTGCCTTACAATATTTCGACCACAGCCTGCAATAAGGATATCCAACCAAGCATCAAACATGTGCCGACTCATCAACAACCCATACAATCACCACCTGAAGCTTAGTAGCCATACAAAGTTGCCTTAATTAAGAATTCGGCGTTACCTAAATCGGTTAATGATTATGAAATCCCTTAGGTTTAAACAGCGACACCCTGTCACCCGCCCGGCATGCCGGGACCAAAGGCTAGTAAGCTCCTAGATTAGATATGACGACAATATGTACATATTTGTATTAGATTATCGGCAAGAGCCGAACTTCACTGCATCATTCATCAGCTGAGGATACAGTTTGGTGCACTGCCTGTTACTCACGGTGCTCAGAAACATAAACGTTCTACATGATTTATTTTCAATGATTGTTCCAATTCTTTCTTGAATTGTATAAAAAATAACGAATGGAAGGTTAAAAGCAACTAAATGTGCATACTTCGTCAAACTTAGAACAATTTAGACTCGGTGGTTCTGCTTTACATTTAGATATTTCACTTAAATACTATTGTTTCAAAATATCTTTACCCCATCGACATAACAAAACCCCAAAAATTCTACATTTCAATAACGTATGAGATATCATTTATTAGAATATGGAAATGGATAATAAAAACTACATTTGCGCATGGCAGAAAGGGCCCTTAAGATGATTGCAGATATGCAATGCTTCAAATATTTCTTGTTAATCTATAATAAAAGCGATTATATTTTCCGAGAACTGAAACTATACATGCGGTTTTAAATATACAGTGTTTCTGAATATACGGACGGCGCGATTTTCTCTAATTCCCTACTGGCGGGCGTTGCACCAGGTCCCATATGAACCCGGCGCACCCTCAGTTTCTCAATAGCTGAACTATGAGAGTTTACATTGTCTCTACGTAACTTGCATTAACTTGCTCTTACCAAGGTAACTTTAAACCTCTAACTTAACCGATCGGTTATACCATTCATAATTCATGATCTACCAATCTATATCGTTAAAAATTATAACGAACTAATCTTAAATTTAACATGTCTAAGCCATCAACTGAATCTAAACGTTGCGGCGAACAGTATTCTGGATAACTTATCAAAAATACCGATTACTCGAGAGAATTTGGTCTCTTTTAAATGAGTATATCTTCAGTGTAGATATAAGTTGCTACCGGCGGAGCGCGAGTGACTTGCTTCGGTTCTAGAGGAAAGGATTAATAAAGTATATGTATAAATAAATGCATTTTGAACGCTACTAGTGTAAACGAAACATTAGTTAAGTACAAATAGAATTAAGTAGATTTGTGCTTGAAGCTAAACTATGCTAAGCGATAGAAAAATTAAATAACAGAAAAGAGATATGACTAGATTGTTGTGTTCGATACTAAGAGCTACAATTCATAAAAGCACTATGCGCCTCTCTCCATATTCTTTTATTATATAAATAGATATATAATAATATTGATTAATTACTCCGAAATCCTAATGTTTGTTTTTCCGATTAAAATATTGGCATTCATCTTAATAACTACAGCATCGAACGGTGATGTTAACATGATGTGAGGATTGTTGCGCGGGAGTCGGTGACGTCAGCGCGTGCTACGTCACGCGACTGGCCACGCCCACCACCGACGGATACCTGCGATCACTGACGATACAGAACTTGTCTACGCGAGAGCTCCGACGAACCCAAACTATGAGAACGATATAAATACTTTATAAAATTTTAGGAGTTAAATAGTTTTTTTTAAGAAATTCGATTTCGTATTACTAAGAATGTTTTTTTTTAATTTTTAAAGTTGCGCGTGATTTTTCTTTCACCGGAGCGGCAGTCTGACGTAGTGGTTGACTACACTTGCGCGATATTTGTTCACTACCTCATGGTGCGCGTGACCACTCCAGCCCAGTAATGGTGAGATGTCAAGTGAATGAGGATACTTCTAGAAAATAAATAGCGTTGCAGCTCTGTTCATGTTACACCGCGCCACCAGCGGCACTAGTCAAAAACCATATTGGCTGTTAGTCAAAGGTTTAACATATTTTAATATTTTGTATAGTTTTTTAATATCTGCATTTAAAAAACCAACTGTCTCTGTTAACTTGGCAGCAAATTTTTGTATTACACCTTTAAAATCAATCCCATCTGCACCAACTAAACTAATTCAAGTTGTAATTATTTTAGTGTGTGAAATGTACAAAAACAATGTTTTAAAAAGCTATTTACAATTGCTATGTTGGTAGCAGTCTGATTTACAGCCAAGTGTTACAGTTTGTTTGCCGGTAGTATTAACAAAGTTATTTTTCGTTTTATACAGGATTTAAGTTATCAGGGGTAGGTAGAAAAATAATCTACTGTTAATTTATCTAATACTAGTACCAGACCGGTATGTTCCAGTGATGTAGCCACTCGACTAACGAGACGAACGAACGATTATGATCCATTTCATTATCATTTATTTCGTTACTTTGTCACCATCGAAACCCTGTTTTTTTCTCCGGCCGGTGTTAACATAAACAGAACTGGAGCAGTAATGGAGGATGTTTTCGCGCCTGTGTCGAGGGAAACAAGGAAGCGAAGCAGCTCTCTCCGGGGGGAGAGCGGAGTGATGAGGTGACACTAGTGGACGAGAATACGACAGTATGGCAGTGTGACGGTGTGACAGTATATAAAACAGTCGAGAGACTAGTGTATCGGATGCCAGGTCGCGGGACGACGGTATTGTATCGGTGTATCGTCTGAGAGTGATACCGGCGAACCTGCCTACGCACGTCAACGAACATTTACGTGTAGACACATTTAAATAATTGCAAAGCATACCCTGTATCCTAGAATCACTTTTATGGGCGATCGTTTTATACATTCAGAGAGGACTCATTAATCTATTACAAACGCTTGCGTCACCGCAATATATCTTTAGGGATTTTTTAAATTTTAATCAGTATAAAGATATAAGTACACAATACGATTATTGCGCCCGAGGGCCGGCGGCCGGGGAGGGGGATCCCCCGCGGCCGGGGGCGCCCGGGCGCGTTACTCTACATTACCCACGAGGTGATATTATCGATAATCGATATCCTAAGTATACGTGTTCCGGTTTGGCATCGATTCATCTGTAACCTACGCGGCGCGGCGCCTTGGCCGCCGGGGGCGGAGCGCCCCCCGGAGTCCGCAAGCCGGTGGCGTCGGACCCCTCTTCCCTTTATATTGATTTATCTAAAATGTACATTCAATTTCGACTAGTGCTGCCGTCGAGGCGGGCCCTGCAGTCGCATTACAAACGTGACCACGTCGACGAATAAATCTACAAACGGAACTTCCTAAACGAACTAAACAAAATAAACAATGGCACCAAAAACAAACGCTAAAACAATCTAAAGAAGCGTAACAAAGTATTGCACAATCGTGCGTTCGAGAGAAGAACGCCACTCCCTAGAGTCTTAAGTTAATTTTCATGTATAGTCTTTACACACGACTTATACACAAATCATAAACGCCTAAAGCTACAATACTTTATATCAATATAATATAATTATTTTGTGTAAATATAAAATTCTATGTCTTGTGGTGAGTGTAATATTTGACTAGAGGCAGGCGCGGGCGCAGGCGCAGGCTCGCGGCCCGCCGCCGCGACGTCGCAGGCGGCGCAGGGCTCGCACGCACGCACAATATATCTAAGGTATCTCAGTATTAACTTTATATTTATATTGGTACATTTTTGATTATGAATCTATTTTTGTCTGTAGAAATTACACTAGGTTTGTTTTGTTATCGGTTACACTCGCTTTAGTTCGCTGTCGGCTCCCTGCCGTGCCGTGCCGTGCCGTGGGCGTCACGTCACGTTATTGTATTTAACACCTTAACAATATTATTATAATATGTATATGTATAGACACACACGCACAGACACACACACACACCAACGAACGAAACCAACGTGGGGAAGCGCGCTCTCAGAATTGACATCGCGTTTGTTGCGAGTTAGTGACCGTTCCCACACTACGCACGCAGACCAGGCGAGCCTCCAACCCTGGCCCGGGACGCGGGGACCTCGGAGACCTCTCCTCGGAATACGAAGTCCGTTCAGAATTTCATTGCAACATGTAAAAAAATAAATAGTGAATTTATATCGAATATTCTTGAAAGGACATCGAATTCATGAAAGCAATCAGAGTGGAGAGGCACTGCTCGTTCAGTACAGAGATCGGAGAGCGTCGAGTGAGCGAGAGAGGGCGAGCATAGTATGGAAACAGGGTTAACATAGAGCGTAACACATATTTATATGCGCGAACAGAGACGAACGGCCTGTACAGTCCATTATGTTGATATTATAATTTTTATATCACAGCCCATTTGGAATTTACAACACATAGTAATACGTTCTTTGGAAACGAAGGCCTAAGGTCGGTCTTATGTTGAAGTGCACTTTGATTTGTACACAGCGTTTATACGACACATTTAATTTTGTCAACAACATCGTCCTTTCACTATGATGCATGTACGTGCGGGTGCAGCGCGCGCTGGCCGGAGCCCGGCGCGGGCGGTGCCGGTGGTACGCACCGACCCGCCGTCACAACGAATAGCTTACCAGATACACACATAATATAATTTAACAAAATATAGGATAATATATTCGATGAGTGATCTACACGAGCGCGCGCGCGTGCTGCGGCTCGCGGCGGGAGGCGACAGCGGGCGAGGGGGGGCGCGACGTGCGCGCGACGCAAGCGAGGACGCGGCCCCCCACTGGCTACGTTCTCTTGCAATATACAATAATTAAAATACATTTTTTCTTACATTTTCAACTTACTTAATAAATTCAGTTTGGCTTAGTTCAAGCAAATAACTAGTATAATAAATTTATGTTAAAAGTTTCAGTTAAACGTTAGTACTTAGAAGTAGAAGTATGATTACGAATGACAAAATTTTTATAACGTGTCATTTTTATAATAATAATAATAATTTAATCAAAGTTAATAAATTGTATATAATAATATAATAGAGTAATTTAATGATTAATCGATACCAATGATAAGAATGAAGCATTCCTACGCGCTGACTTTAATAAATTACTTTTTTAAAACTAATTTAGTATACTCGCCGAGAGGGCTTGCATAAGTCATTCATGTAGTACGTTGGTAATGATATTCACTGTGCCGTGGGGAACTGGTTACATTCCGTGGAACTGTTGGTAGTAGTAGGCTTGCAGGCGCGCCGCGGTGTGGCTCGTGTGGCCCGAGTGGCCCGGGTGGCCCGGGTGGCCCGGGTGGCCGGCGAGGGCGTGAGGCGAGTGGTACACACGCACCGCTGTCTGAAAACAACACACACTGCGCGTTGGTGACTCACTCGTGTGTCGACAAGTCAGTGAGGTACATATCCAATCACAGCTGTATGCATTATAGCAACTGAAGGAAGTAGCTTGAGGTGAGCTGTTGGAACAGATGTAGGTCCGGTCGAAACGAATGTCGAAATCGGAAACTTAATTCCGGAATGTAGATCGGGTGATGTTCAAAAAGATTCATGAAATATAATTCTACATTCGTCATCATCATCAGGCGGGAACGTTCACTGGACATATGCTTCCTCCATGATACGACACAATGACCTGTCTCAAACCTCCCGCGTACAGCGGCTCCCCCCTACCTAGTTGAAGTAAAAATACATACACAAAAATGTATCCTATCAAATAAACTACAGTGTTCATAACATACAGTTCTGTTCTGGCAAGCAAGTCTATATGAGCTAAGGACGCTGTCATTCTACGGCCTTACCATCACTTACCACCAGGCGAGATGAAGGCCCAGTGCAAACCCATTGTGCGTAAGACAAGCTCACCAATGCGACATGAACGCGCATGGACGGCGTCAGGGGTTAGTAAGGCCGATTGGCGTCCTTGGGCCGCTTCAGCTGCACCTTGAGCCTCTTCATGCCGATCTGGAAGCCGTTCATCGCCTGGATCGCCGCCTGCGCAGACGTCGGGTTGTCGAACGAAACGAAGCCTGTAACAAAATATTACACTTACTTATTCTTACTTACTCTTTCTTGAACAACAAAACAAACAAAATTAATTTTGAAGAAAAAAAATACGAACGAGAAGATACATTACCCTTATCGCCACAAGAGATCTTTTAAGTATATAATGTGGTAATAGAACATGCTTATCTGGGTGTCAAATTTCATTGAAACCCGTTCAGCCGTTAATATGTAATTGAGTCACAAGTACCTATACAAACGTTCATAATTGCAATCGTAGCTTGGTTACATACATCTAGGTTAAATTCAGGTTTTTATTTAACTTGCCTTTAACCTCAATAGATGGTAAGTCTCTATGCGTCGTCTCTATCATTCGTTCGATGTGTGGGAATAGAAAACGATATCACGACATATCTTTGAAGTGTCCGGGGTGTGCCTGTGATAAGACTCTGCACGTTGTGAAAAGGAAACTACATTAATAATGAAACCTGCAGCACGCGAACAACTGTGATAGCGTGGTTACATCTGTTCGTATAGTGTTAGCACTTACCGAAGCACTTGCTCTGGTTGGTGGCGCGGTCTATAAACACCTTGGAGCTGATGACGTTCCCGAAGGGCAGGAACATCTGCATGAGCTCGGCGTCTCCGAACTCCTGGGGTAGGTGGTAGATGAAGAGGTTGCAGCCCTCGGGGCCCGAGATGGAGCAGCCTGGGAACATCAGGAAATCTTTAAAGAACTCACAAATCTGCTCTCAAACACCAACGTTAGCGGCTGATATATATATTATTTATAGGATGTTCTTTTTAAATTACAAGAACCAGAAAAGGATGGCTGGTAACGATTTAATAAGTATAACATATGGAGTGTATTATGCCGGTAGCTGAAATGGTAATGACATAGAATATTATTGGGTCATTTATAAAGCATTTCTTACCTGTTAGACGAATTTCATAGTAACAATAACACAATTTATTCAAATGTATGTAATCAATTTTTTGTAGTGTTTAGATTAAAATATAGAAACCATTCAAAGAATGATGCGTATATGGATATATCAATTTGAGAACAATGGGGAGATATTAGTTTCATCATTCTTCAAACAGTGAATTATATACTTAAACAACACAATAATCAGATTATGAAGTAATACCTTAAAATAACATTGAGTACATTCACTACCTACACAGAACAGCTGTAACAGGTATCGGATTCTGGATGTCTTTTTGGAGATCAAATTTTATCTCAAAATGATCTCAACATATTTCATATGCTTTAAAATATAACTAGCTCACCAAATGTATGGCAAATAGCAAGACTTTGGTGATTTTATAAATATCTATCTAAATCAAGGGTACTTTTCTTTCAAGATTGGACAACGACGCGATGCTATCGCTTTATTTGACGTTTAAGTATTTGAAATTTTTCGTTATTTCCGATTCAAATATTCGTGTCTTATTTAAAATTACATTGTTATTAATAGTTATTTGACAACCCTGAAAAATTTCTAGGCAGTCAGGTCCCGCCAAATACAGACATTTTTAAGAAAACCCAGAATTAATTTAAGACATTAAATACGAGGGGCATACCGAAAAGATCGGTAATCGAGTACTTTCGATTTAATTAGATTAAAAACTCTTTTTGATGAATAAACACTGGTTAGTTGAAAATCAAATACAATTGACAGAATTAAAAAAAAAAATTTTTTTTAAAGAACAATATCAGTTTGAAATTGATAGGTCGATAAAAAAATGGAGCTTACAAGAGAAAGTTTCCGTGCCATAATTTTTTACAACTTTCGACGAGGATTATCTCAGGGACAATGTCTCGCTGAGCTTATATCTATATACAAGAGTGAAGCGCCTAGCCAGACGACAATATATCGCTGGTATTCTGAATTCCGGCGTGGACGTGCTTCTCTTGGCACCGTACCTTCCACAGGCCGGCCAAAAACAGCGGTTACACCAGAAAATGTCGCTGTTGTGCGCCGAATGATACAGGATGACCGACATATTACATATGAGCAGATTCGGGCTACTTTAGGGATAGGTATGACTGCGATACAAACTGTTTTACATGGTGAACTGGGAGTGAGAAAGCTAGTTTCCCGCTGGGTGCCCCATAATTTGTCCGAAGAGCAAAAGGCGGCTCGTGTCAATTGGTGCCGGTCTACTCTGCAACGCTTCAACGGAGGAAAGTCAAAAGCAGTTTATAACATTGTCTCTGGTGATGAATCATGGATCTATTCATATGAGCCAGAAAGAAAGCATCAGTCGGCTGTCTGGGTCTTCGCAGGTGAGATCAAGCCAACAAAAGTTGTCCGCTCTCGCAGCGTATCGAAGAAAATGGTCGCTTCGTTTGTCGCGAAAACAGGACATGTAGTCACAGTTCCCTTAGAGGAACGGAGAACGGTTACCGCTGATTGGTATACAACGGTTTGTTTGCCACAGATGATATCCGAACTCCGTAGAGGTAACCCGAAACGACGCATAATCCTCCATCACGATAATGCGAGCTCTCACACCGCTCAGAAAACAAGCGAGTTTTTGAAGCAGGAAAACGTTGAATTAATGGATCATCCTCCATACAGCCCTGATCTGAGTCCCAATGATTACTTTACATTCCCTAGAATCAAAGATTTATTGCGTGGTCAGCGGTTTCAAAGTCCAGAAGAAGCAGTGGAAGCATACAAATCGACGATTTTGACCATGTCAACTTCGGACTGGAATTGCTGCTATAATAATTGGTTTGAACGAATGCAAAAGTGCATTAACTGCAACGGAGAATACTTCGAAAAGCAATAAAAATAAATTTAGTTATTTCCTGTATGTATTGTTTTATATTCCCGATCATTTCGGTATGCCCCTCGTACTATAATAGATTGGTAAACTAAAGCGTGGGGTGAACTATGAAATTCACTTTAATTAATAAATAAATACTAAATACAGTTATATCGACGTTGCCAAACCATAAACGAAGAGGACCCTTATTAAATGATCACTGTTCTATTATGTAGACATCGTGCTTCCGACCTGCAGCCAGACAGAGAACAGAGGTGCACAGCACAGCGCATGCGCAGCGCACACACCACATCGAGTACCTACTACCTCTACAGACGACTAGGGAAGCTGTGAAAGAATAGCATCACATGAAGAGACGCCCGTTTGAAGCACCCTGTATGTCACTGTACAACGTGCCAAAATTAAAAAAGAAAACTGCCAGATTGTTATGATTAAAAACCTCATTTAATTTTCGACATTTTATATTGGAATCGTTTGAACTTAACTTGAAATATTTTCAGTTATGATGATTTTAGAAATAAATGGAAACAAATAATTAAATTGTAGTTTTTCCAAAAAATCATATAAACAACCGAAAGTCTAAACACTTCTAACAATTAAGAGTCGATAAAAACAATGAAAAGATTGATGATGTCAATGATGAATGAAGATTAGGATTCCCATCGTAGTGTCTCAGGCAGTTAGAACAGTGGTTAATGCGGAGTCGATCCGCCTCGGGGCTCCACTTACCTTCTCGCTGAGCGGGCGCAATGGTCGACATCGGCGGGGGGATAGGCTGCGGAAACTGCCCGTATACCGCTGGATAAGCTGTCGAACATTAAGTTGCACATTTTCACAATGAACACCTATTCCTTGCGCACATCACATGCACAAACATTTAAAATAGAAGCTTCAAATATCATATTTACGGTACATAGCATTAAATACCACAAATTATCATAATAAGTATAAACAAGAATTACTTTCCAAATTGATTTTCGTAAACATTTTCTTTTGCATTAACGCATTGCTAAAACAGTGTCAGACAATACACAGAAAATCAAAGTAAAACAATAATGAACAGAACACACAAAACTACGTTATGTGATTAAATACGACTTTAAAACGTTCAATATTTATTAGCGTGAATAGATACACAGCGACACGAACGCTCTCATATTTTACATACGTTTGCATCAATTCATCCACCTTTGCATTATTCAGAAGCAATTTCGTATCGATACCAACGAAGGATTCAGAAAGAAACGAGCACAGGCTCGTGTCTCGACGTGAACAAAGATATACACAAATTGATGCAAATTACAATCTGTCGACTATATTGAACAGTTCGTTCCCGTTGCACATTGAGGATCGTGAACTAAATCCACCTAACACCATATTTCATACTACTCGACCAGTGTTTCCAGTTATTGCCAAATGATTTGCGTTGACGGACATTTAGTAAGTAAATTGTTAGGTAAGTACTGCGTTGGGAATCGTTTGGCAACAATGTAAGAGCACGTGTAGGCCTCGTCAATGCGTTCGAGTTCCATCAACAGGTTGGTTCGCGGGTATCGAACGCGTTGGCGAGGTTGAAGCTGTCACTAAGCGGTGACGTGGTGTGTGGCGGGGCTGCGATTGGTGTAGCAAGCAGCCACTCACCGACGCCTGGGAACGGCTGCATGCCCTGATAGGCCGCGTGCTGGAGCGCCGCCGCCTCGCCATTGGGCAGACCTTGCGCCGTCACTGGAACAGCTGGAAAATTAATTTGTTAGCTCTCAGTTTGTTTTACTAAAGTTTGGAGGCGTGTTCGTTGAAGAATCCAGCAGTTAACTGCTCCAAATAAACGACACGTCTAGGGTACCATTAATTGCTAAGTTTCACAAACAGACTCTCAAGTTTCAACTGAATTTATAAATGTATTATTTGTACCTACTTGTAACAATTCTCGAGTTTGTGGTCACGATCACCACAAACTCGAACCAACCCTTCAGGTCTATGTTACCTAATTTAATCTGACAACTGCCCCATGCCGTTGTAACATTACATTACATTTATTTTATTGTGGGTGGCTTACAGCTATCAATACAGAGCATAGAAAGAAAAATAAACGACAAATAGCCATTGATCCTACTATCATTATATCCGATGTACTCAATTATTTATAGTGTGATTATTTTTACTCCAAGTTAAAAGTCATAGAAATGTCGTATCTATCTCCAGTCTTTATTGTTTCAACGGGACGGAAAGCTAAATCTACCTCTATTTTTGTTCCACCGACATCTAACTACGATCACCAAGTCACGTGATAACCGTGGGTAATTGTGGCAAAACAACTGAACAGAAGAAAGTTCATCTTCAGCAGTGGACACATGCAGTGAGTTAACGAGTGAATTGGTATCTGACTAGAATCCAAAGTTGGCATCAGTTTCAGCATACAAAAACAAATACAACAGAATCTTTTTCCTGTATTGATACAAAATTCTGGATTTCTTTGAGTTTATATTATATTGCGTCGGCAAGCGTCGGTGGCGCAGTGGATAAGGCGCGGACTCTCAATCTGAGGGTACCGGGTTCGAATCCAGCCGTGTACCTATGAGTTGTTTTTCAATTCAAGTACATTATCCGATTGCTTAACGGTGAAGGAAAACATCGTGTGGAAACCTGCATGTCTTGAACAGGCATGTGAAGTCCGCCGATCCGCACTGGGCCCGCGTGGTGGACTACGGCCCATACATTCTCTGTAAGAGAGTAGGCCTGAGCCCTTGCAGTGGGGACGTATATAGGCTGTTGATGATGATGAATCTGTGATTGGGTAGAGCCCCGAGGATAGAGACGATACTCACGTCCAGTGAAGGTCTGGTGGATGCCATTGGTGTATACGGCGTCCTGGGGCGGCGGTTGTCCGTTGGCAGTTTGTGCGGCCATGTTGAACCCCGGCATGGTGGGCGAGGGCAGCGAGGGCAGCGCGCCGTTGAGAGGCTGCCCGCCCCCCGTGCCTATCGCCAGACCGGAGAAGTTGTCTGAAACCATAACCATCACAGTCAGATGACGCGGGCGATCCTCACGTCATCGTTCAGAGTGGCCCTCAAAGAGACGGCCTCCGCAATCCAATTTATCAATGTATCAAATGCAATAAAGGCTAGTCAATTAAATTTTCTGGACTTCATCAGTCATTGGACTGAGTTGCTATATCACAACTCACCGGAGGCAGGAGGCACCACAGAGCTGGCCATGCCGTTGAGCGCGTGCGACGCCAGCGCAGTCATAGGACTGATGTAGCCTTGCGCAGTCGCCGCCACCATCAGTGCTGCTTGTTGCTGAGGATAACAAACCAAATTATATCAGTTAAAATTGTTACATAATAAAGGGTGACAAAACAAAGATCAGTGCCTGTTGGCAGTGATTACATACGGAAACAAAACATCCTTTACTGTTGGCTGAATAAACAAGCTCACAGTCACTCAG